>OY744538.1:52398880-52808880 GCA_963556195.1 Sepiola atlantica
AACGCCACCAACAAGTGCAAATTCACTTGCACTCAACATTTTTCGACCGTAAACTCACTTGCGCTCAAACTTGACGCAGACCCAAACAACACGCAGATCCACATGCGTTACAAACACTCAATTCCGCAGACGCACTTGCGATCAATCATTCAATACAGATGCAGAAACAGAAATAAGTAGCGTGCACACTACTTTTTTCTAATCTTCAACAGCAAAACAGACATACCCACAAAGAATGCTTCTCATCTACAACTGTACATATTGAATAATATCTTCAATATTTTTCAATCTGGGGGGGAGTCCTTGTAGCAGTTACCTCCTCCTTTCAAAACATAACTACACCGGTTTGCCGGTAGGTGTCGCTTTTTCACCGACAGGTGGCACTGTAAAGCGACATCAGAGTTATCTGCCCTTCTGACTATAAAAACCGTTGCAAACGGAAAATCCCTCTCTTTTTCACCGACCAGCATCGGAGAACAACGCTGGCACCAGTGCTCCGTTTCACTCGCCTTTTGGCCTCGACAGGACGACGCTGACACTAGCGTTCCGTTTCACTTTTTTTTCTTCTGGTCAATTGGCCTTGGCAGAACGACGCTAATACACTAGCGTTTCGTCTCACGCTTTTCTCTTCAACTAGTCATCGGCATAACAACTACCAACACACGTGGGCAAACAACGGTAAGAGTTCTCAACTCGTTTTCTTTGTGTACGGCTTTTCAAAGACTTTTCCTACGCCGGATTCATTTCTTCTTATACCTTTTCAAGAACTGTTTTTCCATCGACACACATGCATACATCACACACTTCACCATTCCACGTACACACACGTTCAATAAACGTTATTTGAACTACTTCATTTTTGTTTATTAATTATTACTCTGCCTTTTGCATGCAACATTGCTTGATTTACTGAACACGTTTATAATCGGGGGAACACGACCCTCGATCCGAACAAAGGTGTAGTCCCAACCAAACACACTAGCCTGACGTAGTTAAAGAACCACGAGATACGACATATTTATATCAGCCACCGACCGCGAATAGAGATCAAAATTTCAACTGAAGCTTATGGGTGTAATTAAAAAAAGCTAAGTAATCGATGTATTAACGTTGCGATGACTATTTAGTTAAACAATTTTTTTCCAGGGTTTTGCTTCCTTTGCCTGTTCCACAAATCTTTATTTGTCTGTCTGTAATGACTAACGAGAACAGACGTAACTTGGGAAAGCTTTATTCGACACACAAAATATTTATTCTGCATAAAAAATACAGAAATGCGGCACAAGGCCAAAAAGGGGGTAGGAAAATGTCGGTCTTCACTAACTTACTCTGACTTGTCTAACTTGGCTAGTTTCATTCGTGACCATCATTCACCAAAATACCACATTCACACTACAATCATGCACCATACACCAAAAGAATTTATACCATGACTATCCTACTTAAAACCCATAATTACACAATATGAGATGGGGGATTTGAGTAATAAAAATTTTATATACAAAAAAAAAAAAAAATGAATTTATGTACAATGAAAAAAGTCCCAGTGTTAGTATAAGGATCCCCCATTTCTAAGTTGTGGCAGATATGCGGATTTTCCAGTCGAAACGCGATGCAGGTCCGAACGCTTTATTTTTTATCACCTCTTTCGAAAATCTCGAAAGGTGACCTGCATCTCTGGCAAATCTGGCTATCTGTCACCTAATCGTGAGAGGGGTTGGGGAATTAAAAAACTTAAATTGGGGGGAAAAAAAAAAGAAAAAATCAGGGGGGGGGGCTAGGCCAAAAATAAAACGGGACCCTAATGAAATCATTCATGCACTAGCTAAGTTATGAACAAAAATAATAGTAAAAAACGGGTCAACTAATCTAGCCTTAAACAGGACAGGATCAACGTTCGTTGGAGAAACCCAAAATCCTTTGCCTAAGGCACGTCCAGATACCACTCTAGACTAGCTCCTCTCACTCGACACAATCGTGCAACTGTCACCCATCTTTCACCAAAATCTGCCGAAGGGAGTTTCGCCTTCTCGGCCTTAATGCGGATCTTCAAACGACACTTGAAAATTCGAATAAGGTCGAGAGCAGCGAAGGTCTCACCGTCGTAGACAACTTTCAAACGTGTCTGCCATATCACACTTCTCAACAACGCCAGTAAGCAATAAAATACAAAACGTCTTTTCCTATCATTTGTCGGAGCCCAATTGCTACATATATTAATCGTTTCCAGGTCGAAAGACGTTACATTCAGTACGCGAACCATGAGGCCTGCAACTAACTTAATGAGCGGCACGACGATGCGGCAATAAACAAAGGCGTGACTTACAGTCTCGTCTTCGTCACCGCAACGACAACAAATAGGCGAAGCCCTAATACCAGCTGCATGAAGCTTTTTGCCGACCCAGATAGCATTTCTAATAATCAGCCAGGCTAGAGATGCCTCGTCATTATCGAAGACCTTTAGCCCAGGCGCCCAAGGCCAGATTGAGCGTAGCTCCCCCCTCGACAAACAGAGCCCCTCAATCTTCTCATCTCGAACAGATCCCCTCACTAAGACCCGATACAATGCCTTACAAGACAACAGCTGGGTGTCAGAGAGGCTTTCCTTCACCCGTAAGAGGAACTTCAAGGCCTGTCGACACTCGCGATAAAAGGAGCACTCGCCTCGGGGCAACCTGTGTGCCTCCCCCTCATCCAAGTGCACACTTTTCAAAGCCGGAAAGGCTTTCTTGATGTCTTCCTTCCAGAAGCCACCGTTTCCCTCAACTGGTGTACACATTCGATCCAGGTAATAAAGCCGAAGCGTATGTTGACGAATCTCAACACTTGGCATACCCAGACCGCCCTCAGAAGGCTGTAGATAACAGATCTCGCGATGGACCTTAGGGGCTTTACCAAGCCATAAAAACCGGAAAAGAGCCCGCTGCATTTCAAGCAGTGTATCCGACGGGAGTGGAAGTACTGATAGACGATATAAGATGATCGGATAAATGTGTGAGCAACACACCTCCGCTCTCCCCTTTAATGAAAGATTTCTACGGGTCCACAGACCAGCTGCGGCCCGAATAGCTTTCAACACTTCCGACCAATTTTTCTCCAGCTGAAGATCAGGACCGAACCAGACGCCGAATAGCTTACAAGGCCCGTCAGTCCAGCTGAAGGGTCCCTGTAGGGATGCACCCTTCCAGGCACCGATGCGCAAGCCAACAGACTTGTCGCAGTTAATTTTGGCCCCTGTTACCGTTTCATACATTCTGATTTCTCTGTCGATGACACTAATCTCGGCACTGCTCGTTACAAACACTGTTACGTCGTCGGCATAGGCAGAGTACTTCAGTATGGTGCAAGCACCTGGCAAAGTAACCCCGCGTAGGACCGGGTTCACCCTGAGCCTGCAAAGGAAGGGTTCCAACACAAGCGCATAGAGCATCGGTGAAAGCGGACAACCCTTACGAAGAGATCTGGATAATTTGAAGGGCTTTGACCTCAAACCATTCACTTTCACCAGCACCCCGGGGTTTGCATAAAGGAGGCGAATCCAGGAGCGAAACTGCGGGCCAAAATCGGCCGATGACAAAACAGCCTCCAAGTAGCGATGGTCCACCCTATCGAATGCTTTGGACTGATCTAAATTGATCAGCGCGGCTTCTGTGTCGACTTTCTCAATGATTAAGCGTATCGCGTGCAAATTATCCTTAATGGTCCTACCCTTCACAGAACAAGTCTGTTCGGGGCTAATCAGACCAGCCAAAACAGTCTGCAGGCGATTTGCTAAAATCTTGGCCAAAATCTTTAACTCTGTGTTTAGCATAGTTAAGGGCCGAAAATTATTGATCCCATCCCCACCATCTTTGCTCTTGCGTAACAATTTCACAATCCCCTTGGTAAAGTACTCAGGTATTGACCCGTTCCTAAACCAAGCGTTAAATAAAACTGTCAGCAAGGGGACAAAAATGTGCGACAACCTCAAATACAGTTCGTAGGGCAAACCATCGATCCCAGGAGATCTATTCAGGCCGACTCCCTTTAGGGCTTCCACGACTTCATCCTCCGTTATGCAACCTTCGCACCTAGCCGCTTCGGTCGCCCCGAGGCGAGAAAAGTCAGCTAAATAGGGGTCGAAATGCGCTAAAGACAAACCGGGCTCCCTGGTGAAAAGATCCTGAAAGTGATTACGAAACGCCTCCAAAATACCGTCGTTTGTGGTCACGGTACGTCCGTCCGGCAATGTGACACGTGCGATATATCGATCGGTAGCGTGTCGACGCTCCTCTGCACGCAATTCAGCGGCCATGTTTGCTTCCTCATGAGGCATTCTCTTTAACCTAGCCCTAATTAAAGAAGCTTCGTGTTCCTTGCTAGTCAAGGAGGCGAGCTCCGCCTTAATTATAGTAACATTAGTGCTATCCGCCACCGCCACTGCCCAATCTAGTCTAGATTCTAGTGTCACTTTTGCTGCTCTAGATTCTAGGTTGAGTCGTTGGCTAAAGTCAGCAGTAAAGGACCTAATGGTTTTCTTAAATTTCACCCACAACTTATTCCCAATTATAGCCCCCGTCATTACCCGCTGATATGTTAGTAGTAGCTGTTCCCGGAAACTCTGCACATCGAACAACGAAGTGTTGAGTTTCCAGTACCCAGCTAATCTAGGTTTACGGCTATCTAAGTTTACACGGACACGAACAAGTCTATGATCCGAGTAAACTATATTATGAAAACTTGGACATTCTAATAATTCTACGTCGACTCTTCTAATTAAGAACCGGTCAATATAACTCGAAAGCTGTACTGCACCGGAGCCGCGTCTAGCTGTCCAAGTCCACACTATATCATGAGGCTTTTCATTTCGGAATTTATCGATAAGATCAAACTCATCGACAAAGTCCCGAAATGTCTTTGCATCATGATCTCTGTTAGTACCCCTAGAAGGATTCCCTGCGCGATCTAAATCGGGATCCAGGACCGCGTTCCAGTCTCCCGCTAAGATAACTGAACGAGGTGTGTTCATGAACCGCTCGATTCGCCGAAAAAAGGGAGCACGCTCAGCCTGGAGGTTGGGCGCATAAACCCCAATCAATCGAAACGCTTTATCTTTTATGGTAACATCCAGAACGCAAAGCCTTCCTTCCGAATCCATGAAACAAGGGTCACACGACGCATCTATAGTCCGCTTCACTAGCCAGGAAACCCCCCTCGAGTTAGAATTGAAGTACGCTGAATAGACATCAAAATCCCTAGACAGCGCACTTAAATAATCACCTTGAATTAAGTGAGTTTCCTGAACACAACATATATCCACTCCAAGGCTTCGAAGGTCCAGGCATAATCGTAATTTCCGAAGATCGGCCCTCAAACCTCGGACATTCACGCTTGCTAGAAAGAGTGCCATTGTAGTGTTTTAGGGTTGAGATTCTCCAACGAACATTGATGGGATCAAGATACCGGCGGTTTTTCCCATGGAATAAGTGCCCATCGCAGTATTGATGAGGCCATCCTGGGACACACCGCCGACATCAAAGGGGAAGATTAGTTTTACAGCTCTGTAGAGGGATGGATGTAAAAAAATGGGCACCCTCACATGACATGATTTGCGTAATTCTCTTAAAGTTGGGGATTTATGAATCGCTAGTTGCGGGTAAATATCAAATGTAATGTTCGCCTCCTCCATCATCCTCCAAACCGATTTTCCCTCCTCTCGAGGGCGTATCACAGTTAATAACCGGGTGGCATTTGGGAAATTATAAGGATTTTCGATAGATTTGCCGTTAACTTCTGTAAAGGTAGTAATTTTTTAAGGTCAGTGAAGTGGTAACCCTTTGCCCTGGTGATAACCTCTGTTGAAATCTTACATATATCTTCACCAGGGTAGAAGGGCTGTCTTTTCCTCCCCTTTCCTTTGACGGGGACAGTAGCAATTTCACAAGTTTGGGGCGGCGGAGGGGGCCCAGATGTGTCGGTTTTCAACGGGGAATGGGGGGGAGTGGGCTTTAGGGCGTGCTTGAGAAGCGGAGAAGGGGGAGGGAGCATTTGTGATTTCTTAGGGGAAGCAGGGGGGGGGGGTGTCGGAGTCTGTTGTGGTGAGGCGAATGGGGAGGGTCTTGGGGTGCTGATCCGTGCTTTCTTGGGGGCAGGGCTGAGAGGTATGAGTTTGTACTCCCTTTCTTTTATAGTGGTTACTGGGGGCGGCATCTTGTGTGGTGAGGTCTTTTGGGGGGGGGGGTGAAATGGGTGTTGTTGGGGGTATATAAATAAGGTCTTCTTTGTTGCTTTGGGGCGGGGAGTTAGGTCGGAGTTGTGCTTCCTTTCGCAGCTTTTTATTTAAGTTGACTGCATAGACATATGAGTCTTTCCCTGGACCCTTTGATATTTTAGTTTCTTCTTCCGCCTCTATTCTTGATTGCTCCAGGGCGAGTCTTCCGGGTGTTTTCTTGCCCGTTACAATAGCCCATCCTTCATTTCTTTCGTAATCTTCGTCGGATTCTGCAAAAGATTTTTCAGTGTCTGGCTTTGTCTTTTTTTTGGGGGACTCTATCAGCGGAAACCCAATTTTAGGGCCAAGATGTTCTCCAACATGATTTTTGGGGTTATTGACTGTTTTTTTCCTTTCTGGACAGTCAAAGGTGAGATGCCCTATTACATTACATCTCCAACAGGCCGGTTTTCTTCCTGCGACAATAACCGGCAGTTTGTCGTTCTCAATTTCGAGATAATACGGTATCTCGTAAAAAGTTTTTTGGTCGATGAGAATATCAAAGTTCCATATGGAGAGGTATTGGTCGCACGTTACTGACATCAACTCTCCATATTTTGTAAAAAAGGCTCCAATGTGAGCGCCTTCAATATAGAAGGGGACATTGAACACATATCGTAGTCCTCCGTCTGCCAAGATGTTCCATTCGTAGTACATATTCTGGTGTAATAATCTCTTTTTTCGCAAGTGTCATGCACTCCTCTTCTGAGACAAAAAGTGCAGACCAGTTGTGATGTCCTCGTGTTTTGATTATTTTAACCGGTCTATGACCGACCGAAGCTAAAAGCTTAGTTATAACTTCTACCGAGGACCTTACGGCTTTTTTTTTAACTTTCCTGTCCATAACAAACATTGTTAGAGTTTTCTTCTGAATTTCCTGGAGTTTTGGAAGGTCAATTATCAGTCCTGTTTCTGTAATTTTAGTTTTGTAGGTCTCCATTTTAGTTTGAAATTCCTCCAAATTAATATTCACGGCCGGGGGTTTTGTCCAGCCCGACGTTCCAGGTTGGGGCGAAGGTGTTGACCCCATTGTCCTTGTCTTTTCTCTTGTTGGCACAAGGCTAACTGCCATGGCCGGAGAAAAAAAAATCCGTTAAGAAAAAAACAAAAAAAAAAACACAGCAGAGGAAAAAAAAAGTCGTGTGTTCAAACTAATCCGGCTCTAAAAAAGAGAGACCGAATAACAACAACTATAACAATAATAACTATAATAACAATAATAATAACTGGAAAATCGCAATATAATAGCAGCCAAGAAAGAAAGAAACAAACGTACTCTTCTCGATCTTACTGGTTATTCGGCACACAATGTCGGTACAGTATTAGTGCTACTATTTATAGTGGTTAGTAGAAGCAGGAGAGTTCTCCAAAGGGGAGATAAGTCAGAGTAAGGAAAGTTACTCGTAATTATTCATTACATTCACCCCCTTTCTATTTCAATCATAAGGGAATAAAGCTGTTCCATCGACCGGGCTTTTTGCTGGTTCTGTTGGAACGCCTCGGTAGTCTGGTATCGGGAGTAGAATCAGGACTCTGGGTTTCTGAGTCTGACGATACGCAGGGGTCGATTTTCACTCTCCGTCCTGAGTGAGTATAAATCCGTCTCCTTCTGGGTGCGGGTGGTTGTGATTCTGAAAACAGGGGTTCTGAATCGGTTCGGGGATGAGCTCGTTTTGGAGCAAGTGGATGATCGTTCACCTCTGGCTCGTTCTGAGCACCTTGACTTTCTACAGATGTTATGGACTCCGTATCTGATGGTTGTACTGAGTCCGTAGATGAGTCATATGGTGCAGCTTGACCTTCAGCCAAGGTGGAAGGGTCTTGAGATGTAGGCGTCTCCCCGGGGGTTATATTGAGTGTAGGTATATCCCCTGCAGGTGCAAGGTCTCTAAGGGAAACAGTCGATTCTTTTCCATCAGAATGTCGTATCAATGCATAATGTGGATTCGCCTCAATCAGTTCTACTTAGTTCGTTAATGGGTCATTCTTACTATGACAGACGAAACGTCTCAGAAGAAGCGATGGAAGCGAAGTTCCCGCCGAGCTTCTTCGTTGGAATGGAAGAAACCTGTCGTGAGGCGTGGCATTTGTGGCTGTACATAAGAGCGTTCTAATGGCGTACAGAGATTCTGGGAGAAGATCTTCCCAGTGGGTAATTGGGCATTTGCGGTTTGCGGCCGCTAGTTGTATGCTTTTCCATATTATACCGTTATAGCGCTCACATTGGGCGTTTCCCTGAGGGTGGTACGGCGTCGTCCGGCTTGTGGCTACTCCTCGTTCGTGAAGAAATTGTTTGAGTTGTTCAGACATAAAAGAGGCTCCACGATCTGAATGGATGTAGGCTGGAACACCAAAAATGGCAAATAAAGAGCACAAGCACCGTATCACCGATTTCGCTGATATGTCTGGACAAGGAAATGCGAATGGGAATCGTGAATATTCGTCGATGACGGTTAGAATGTAACGATTCCCATTATTAGATGGTAGTGAACCCTTAAAATCGATGTTTATTCTCTCGAACGGTTGTATCGCTTTTATCAGTGTCCCGATTTTAGGCCTGAAGAATTGTGGTTTATGTTCAGCACATATTGTACACGATTTTATCATTTTTTTTACGTCACCCGAAGAATATGGTAGATTTCTGGTTCGTACAACGTGTGTCATTCGTGTTATTCCTGGGTGGCAAAGTTCATTGTGTAAGGTCCGAAGTTCATCCGTGTTGGGTATCGAGCTACATACTCTCGATAGTGCGTCAACCGCAGCATTCTCTTTACCGGGTCGGTAGATTGCATCAAAAGAAAAACAGGAGAGTTCTATTTTCTACCTCGCTATTTTATCATTTTTGATTGTGCTTGTTGTCCTGGTGTTAAACATAAATTCGACGGATTTTGATCAGTAACCAGTCTAAAATGTCGTCCGATCAAATAGTGTCTCCACTTTCTGAGTGGTTTCACTATAGCATAAGCCTCTTTTTCGATTGCTGAGTGTCGCTGTTCTGAACGCGACAAGGTCCTTGAAAAAAAAGCGACCGGACGCCCGGATTGTCTTAGAGAGGCGGCAATTGCATAATCAGATGCATCTGTCTCCACCACCAGAGGAATAGTGGGGTCTATAGCCGTAATTGCTGCATTGGCTATATCCTTTTTAATATTCTTAAAGGCCTCCATTGCTGTGTGCGAGAAAGTGTCCGTTTGTACCAATGGGTGAATTTTGCTTGAAAAAGAAGCAATCCACTGTGAGTAATGTGCAAACATACCAAGGGCTCGTTTTAGGGCACGCATATTATTAGGTATTGGCAGTTTTAGCAGCGGCTTCAATCGTTCTGGGTCTGGTGACATAGATCCTTTGCTTACGGTATATCCTAGTAAATTAATTGTGTCTACGCTAAAAGTACATTTATCGTTATTTAGTGTGAGGTTGTATTTTTTATCGTCGCCATAAATCGTTTCAGATTACGATTATGGTCTGCATAGTTGTGTCTACATATTGTTACATTATCAATGTAGGCAAAAGTGCCCTCCAATTTTTCATCGCTAATTATTTTATCCATAATTCGCTGAAAACTGGCAACACCATTCGTTACTCCAAATGGTATTCTTTTAAACTGGTAGAGGCGGCCATTTGCCTCAAAAGCCGTGTAGGGTCGATCGACTGGTTTGATAGCCACTTGGTGATAGGCACTTCTAAGGTCTAGTGTGCTATACAGTTTATATTTAGCAATTTCGATTATAATTTCATCTATCCGTAGTAGTGGGTACGCATCCAGTAGAGTAAACCTATTTATTGTTTGAGAGTAATCAATTACTAGTCTTTTTTTTTTTGGTTTTCGGAAGATGTTATTACTACTTGTGCCCTCCATGGAGACTCACTCATTTCAATGATTCCTTCACCAAGCATTCTCGTAATCTCGGTTTTTATGAACTGTTTATTCTCAAGTGAGTAGCGTCTAGATTTCATCGCTACAGGTTTGCAGTCTTGAGATAAATTATTAAAGAGAGATGGGTACTGAACATTGACTGCTGTTAAACCACAAATGCTAAGGGCTGGTTTGGGTCCTCCGAAGGGAATCTCAATACGAGAATGATGCTGAAGAAAATCGTGCCCCAGTATCACGTCACTGCAAAGGTTTTTCATTATCAAAAGTTTGATGTTTTTGTATGAAATATTTTTTAAAAGTAAATTGACCAGCCAATATCCAATTACTTGTGATGATAAAGAAACATTCGCCATAGACACACGAGGAGAACAAGAAAATATTTTCCAGTTATTAGCTGTTACAATACTAAAATTAATATAATTACTAGAACTGCCGGTGTCAATTAATGCATCAGTAGAAACGCCATTAATTTTAACCCGCATTATACTTTTCGAGAGGGAGTCTGGAGACGCAGCTGTTATAGTAGCTACCATGAGAGAGGCGATAGAATTTTTAGAAACATTATTTTTGGTAGACCTACACACCTTAGAAAAATGTCCCAATTTCCCACACTGGTGACACCTAGCATCTCTGGCCGGACAAGAAAAACGAGAATGTGTACTTAACCCACAAAAGTGGCATTTACGACCTGTGGAAGCAGCGGTGATAGGCAACTCTGAAAGGTTTGCAGTGCCCGGAATTTCCTGGTTAGGGAAAGAAGTCACAGAGGAGGGGTCCGGAGAAGAATGCACACAAGAGGGGGCCGAATAACAAGAGTGTGTGTTGTTCAAAGCAGCACCGACCGTATCCGACTGCAGGTAGAACACCGACTGTTTTGGGGCAATTTCGAACGTATAAGCCTGTTCGTAAGCTGTTCTGAGGTCCAGGCATTTCTTTTCGAGCAGTCTTTGTCTTACCTGCACATTTTGGAGTCCGTTAATAAAAGCATCCATAATGTGCTCGTCTCGAATGTCTTCGGCAGACATTACCCGGAAATTACAGTCCTTGCTAAGAGTTCGTAATTCCTTTAAAAACTGCTCCAAAGATTCGACATTTTGTTGTCGTCGTGTAGCAAGTAAATATCGCGAAAATATTTCATTTTTGGCCTTTCGGTAAGTGGTGTGTAATGTTTCTATAGCCTTCATAAGTGCTGCAGTCCATAATAATTTCGTGTATCGTGTGAGATACACAGTTAGTTAGTAGTCCGAATTTGTTTATCGGTCGTAGTGGATTTTCTGCATGCAACGTTTGCAAAACGTTTTCAAATGTCGCTCTCCAATGAGTCCAACGTTTTTCAGAGTTAGAAGTGTCAGGTTCCACGTCGAACCGTTGTGGGCGCATTAATTGTTCCATGTTGATTGTGTGTCGAATAAATTGTAATGACTAACGAGAACAGACGTAACTTGGGAAAGCTTTATTCAGCACACCATGTCGGTACAGTATTAGTGCTACTATTTATAGTGGTTAGTAGAAGCAGGAGAGTTCTCCAAAGGGGAGATAAGTCAGAGTAAGGACAGTTATTCGTAATTATTCATTACATAGTCTTAATTTATTTTTAATTTCTGAACTGTCTCTGTCCTTAATTTGACTAATTCTAATCATGTTACCAAATTTACTTGTATTTACCTTGTGCTTTTTAATTTAATTTTGAGTTTCAATTTACCTATATTTCTCCGTAGCCTTCATTGTATAAAGAGTTAACTAGTTTTTCGCAGCTGTTACCCTACTGGCTGTCTATTTCTTATCTGTACTAACATGTGAGAGGGAAACATATCTTCAATTTCTGTTCCCTCTGATAAGTGTACAGTGAATTATATATATATATATATATATATATATATATATATATATATATATATATATATGTAAATGTGTGGAGAAAATTTTTTTTACCTGCGGGGACTCAGAAATACCAGACTAGTACACGGGCGCAGGGTTGGACCCGTAGACCTTGTCAGGTCATCCATGTAAGAGAAGGAAAACTCTGACAATAAAACCTTTCTACTAACCACTTAAGTCTTGGCAGCAAACCGTTGGGGAGGGAGACCTCCTTAGTCTTGATCGACAACCTTCCTAGAGCTGGAATCTCAAATAAAGTATCCGGTTTGCAAACCTATAATTGCTTTATGAGTAGATGGGCTCTGCCTATCGCCCGGCTTTCGCACTCCTTCTTTGTCTATTAGCCAGGCGTAGAGGTACAAGCACTAGGACGCCTCTAAAGACGCCTAGTGCTTGGCTTTGTTTCCTGACGCTAGCAATGAACCCTGTATCTGTTTCTCTCTATCTGGGAAACTTGGGGGAAGTTTTTTGTTACTAAGTCCTACATGACTAGTCTGGGTCACTCTTATTCCGACAGGTTGAGGGTACAGGTTAGACAGCTTGTCTGGCTGCTGTTTCCGACTGATAGTTAGGAGCCCTAACTCTTAGGTAGTGCTAAGAACAGCTGCTCCATCAACAGTTGCATAATATCGTGGGTAACTATATGTGCCATGTCGCGCATGGAAAGGGACTCTACAGTTATCCCCGATGGGCTTTCCCGAGGCCACAACCCCCATGAACCAAGTCATGACTAATGAACTGGTTGTGTGAGCTTATTGGCACCCCAAAAGCACCCACTTTGCCCTCCCCACTCTATCTCAAAACAAACATGAATTTACAAAATAAAAAAAACAAACCTAAACCAGACCCCCAACAAAAAACATTTTCCCCTCCGTCCTTGAGGCTCGCATTCACAAATATCCGGGGACTTAGAACCAACATTAACGACGTAGAAACTTTTCTCTTGACAAACTCACCGGATATCTTAGCACTAAGTGAAACGAACCTTCAATCCTCAATCTCCTCTCACCACTTTGACATGACTGACTACCTTCCACTCTACCATAAGGACTCTGAGAAACATATGCATGGGCTAGGAGTTTATGTTCGGAACACCCTCCCCTTGACTAGAGAACATAAGTTAGAATCAGATGGCCAAGCCTACATGTACTTTAGATTGACCTTACATCACAGAGTTAGTTACTTATATTTCTTATACCGTTTTCTTTCGACCCAGGACTGTACCTTGCTTGACTCTGTCTTTGAAAGCTTAGCTAGAGCACTCTCACTCGACTCCAATGCCCAAATACATATATTTGGGGATTTTAATGCACACCACCGTGACTGGTTGGGATTCTCCAGCGTTACTGATGCAGCTGGGAACTCTACGTTTAATTTCTCCTCAGCTCACGACCTCTCACAGACTGTCACTTTTGCGACCCACCTTCCTGATCGTGCGGACCAGCAAGCCTCACTTCTCGACCTGTTCTTTACCTCACTACCCAGGGCTTGTGTGGCGAATGCCCATAGCCTGCTCGGACACTCTGACTACGTTGTGGTAATGATACTTATCACCTTAAAAACTCTTCCAAAAGCTGAAGAGCTGTTGCTCAAAACGATGAGAAACTATGAGCAGGCTGATTTTGAATTCCTCAGGGATCACATCAGCGACGCTCCATGGGTGAAACCTTCTCACTCCCTGCTGATCAGTGTGCAAATGAGCTAACCGAATGGGTCAAAGTAGGCATTGATGCTTATGTCCCCCACGCGAAAATTCTTCAGCAAACTCCACTCTCCTCAATGTGCAGCTGCTATTGCTGAGAGGCAGAAGACATTCCGAAAATTCGGCCGCCATAAGTCAACTACGAATAGACAAACATTTATAGAGGCAAGAAATGATTGCAAAGTAGTGATAGATGAAGCAAAGAGAAGGTATACAGAGATAACCAAAAAACGCATTCAGTCACAGAAACTAGGTACTCGTGATTTCTGGAAAATCTACAATAGTGTGATGAACAATGGACAATTGACAATTCCTCAGCTATCAAATCACAACGGTGTTGTTTGCACGGCGACTGATAAGGCTGAACTACTTGCCCAGCGTTTCGCCTTAAGCTCCACTTTGGACTCAGCAAACCACCCCCTCCTTAAATTCCCATTGCAGACTGAAGCCACACTTGAGAACCTGGTGATCACCCCATCTCAAGTCAGAGACATCATAAAAACCTTGACACCTCCAAAGCCTATGGGCCTGACCTTATACCAGTAATAGTAATAAAGAAATGCTCTGCTGCGCTGGCCCCTGTCTTCTCCAAACTATACAACAAATGCTTTGCTGAATCTTGTTTCCATGATACTTGGAAAATTGCCTTTGTGGTACCAGTCTTCAAGAATTTTGGAGATAGAACTGATCCTCTAAACTACCGCCCAATCAGTCTATTCCCGATCTTTGCTCAAATCTTTGAATCATTAATCAATCTAGCGATAGTCCGGCACCGAGTTAATGCTAAACTTTTTTCTGATCATCAATACGGATTTAGACAAGCACGATCTACTGCAGATATCCTTTCGGTCATCTCTGAACGCATATACTATACACTGGACAAGGCAGGTGAAGCTAGGATGGTAGCGCTTGATATATCCAAGGCCTTTGACAAGGTCTGGCATAAAGGGCTTCTCCTAAAACTGCACTCATATGGTATCACTGGACAAATATTCAATGTAATTAAATCCTTCCTAACAAAAAGAAAGATCCAGGTTGTCCTCGATGGCCGTTCTTCAAAGCGACATTACATAAATGCTGGTGTACCCCAGGGATCCATCCTTGAACCTTTACTGTTCCTGATTTTCTATAAATGACTTCCTGATGTAATTGAGACTGAGATAGGAATATTTGCTGACGTCATGTGGGAAAAACCGACATGCACATATCTGAGGCAATGGCTGAATCCTTAGAAAATGACCTCCAGTCTGTAGTGGAATGGGGTAAAAAAATGGATGGTAACTTTTAATGCCGCAAAAACAAAGCTCCTTTCCTTCAATAACTACAAGAAACCTCTTCAACCACCGATTGTCATGGCAAATAATACCCTACCTGAGAGTTCATCATTCAAAATCCTCGGCCTAACTTTCACAGATAACATGAATTGAGATTAATACATTGAAGACATTGCCATTTTACAAGTCGGAGGTCACCAATATATAGAGTGTGGAGAAATTAGAATGTAAGTCTTGTTGGAATCAGAAGGTTACATGTTCATATCACGAAATAGTTATGTAAAACAGGAATACAAAATATGTTGGGTCAGGATACACGCATGTACTATAGAAGTAAGATTGAGTTCAGGTCTTTTATCTCGCCTTTCGCCATGAATTTGGCGAGAAAGGGATACAACGTCTTGTCAACACGACACTCAAAGTCTAACTGTTCATAAATCGTGGGAAATCTTTAGCTAGAACTTAGGCTTTATATAGAAGTAGATATTTTTTATTTTTACCTAGAACTTATGCTTTGTATAGGAATGGTTAATTTCATTTTTACTTAGAATTTATGCATGGTATATCATTTTAACCTCAACTTATGCATGATATAGAATAACTTTTTTTAAAGATTTTATGCATACTATAGGAATGGTTATTATTATTTTTATTATATTTACCTAACTTTATAAATATAGATAAGAGATAAAGAAAACTCAGTCCGATTATCGAGTTCAGACCTCAATAGCATTGAATTTGACAATATATTTGATTATGACCAGCCAATTTGTTTTCTTACTTCTATTATGATGTTCTTTGCAAGAAAAATAATGTATTTCCCTTCTGTTTCTTTTAAAAATACTTATTTTTCCTCTAACCTGCATGCTCTGGTCGCAGTGTGTATCTGTAAACCAAGTTTCAACTCTGTAGCTGCACAGATGAGAAAGTTCTTGATGTACATACATAGACGCAAACATACATAAAATCATCATATGTTATAAATGATTTTTCTTTTATTTTTGAATAGGCAAATAAAAACGAGCTGAATAAGAAACATCGGTTTTTTCATACGAACAAAATTCACCCAAATCCGGATGCAGCAAATAGAAGGCAAGTTGGACGAGAACATTCACAGGGATCAAATTTACCTCTTCAGTCGAATCAAGAAATCCACATAAAAAAACTTGACCATGACCCACAACAGGATCAAAATTCAGTTCAGGCTCAAATATCTGGTAAGATTAAAAGAATTATTGGCTGATGTAATACGACACACACCGTACTCCATTTAAAAAAAAACTCAATCTTCTTCATAATACTATCGATTAAGCACCAGATTTTCAGAATATAAAAATAAAATTTGATAAAAACAACTCTTTTAATTTTTAGCAGGGGGTTCAGTTTGCTATGTAAGTTGAATGTGAAATACTTCTACCGCTTTTTTTTTAATACACATACTTGATGGTCGTGCAATGACGTCATTAAAAGAACGAATTATATAAAAATAGAAAATCTACACTACTAGCAATATCAGATTTGTTTGAGGGAGTTTGGAGATTACTATATATACGGTATTTCAAAATATTCTTGTATCATTAGAATTAAATAAGCCTAAGACATTTTGATGTTAATATATTTAGGATAATTGAAAAAAAAACCTTTGCATATAGTCATTCACAGACAGCTGTTTCGTCATTTACTGCTAACTCATTATGGTTAAATACAGCCAGTGTATCAAGACAGAGATAAAACCACAACTACTATCATCATAGTGAAGTAATAATAAATCAGCTGTTGATAGGAGTGTGACAATATTAACTGGCCCTACGAAGGTCGGTGCCCAGCATACACGGCTAGTATAAATTGGCCCAGTAGAATATAATATAATTTCTGGTTTGAAATAAGAGTATCAATTTATATTGTCAGAGTGACCTATAGACCTCTTATGTATCCATAAACATTAACCAACATTGGACCTCAAATAAACAAAATGAGAATTAGCTTGATAAATAACATTTCTCCACTGAAGATAAACAAGTTCATATATCAATTTATATGGTCAGTGACCTCAAAACATCTTCAATCTCAGATGGCATTATCGGAATTGAACCTTGTTGTTTCGAATTGGAAAACAGTGGAAATGTAATATACTTATAATTTGGATAAGGATAAACAATTTTCAAGTTTGGTTTATATTATCAGAGTGACCTATAAACATCTTATGTCTCAATAACATTATCGAAGTTTAACTTTGTTGTTAGATTCACAAGCGATTTCCATATAAGTGAGTTGAAGTTGAGAAAGTTAGCCAGTCGGTGATAAGCATTGGGAAAGGACTAGCCAGAGTTACACCAAGCAGACCGTGAATTAATAAATGAGAGAAACGGACATAAGAACCCTTCTCTATCCATGAAAGATATCACACCTATCGGGATACGTGTGTCCTCGCTCAAGCTTAGAACAGCACGCCACTGATAGAGGGATAAATTGTCCATCGGTCCAATTACATTCCAGAGTGAACTCAACATTATCTGGCCAACTGGCCTAGTGACTCAACAAGTGTATATTTTATTTCATTATTCATTATTAAGAATAATTATTTTCTAAGAAAACCACAGCGGACTTGACTTATTTTCTTCAACAGTTCTGCATGAATAACCTTTCATTCCACAGGGATCCCGAGTCGCTGATTCCCCCTCAACGGTCACCCACTTATCTAAACAAACACAACGTGGGGGTGGGGGTGACCTTATGAGAGGGTTCTTCGACAACTGCGACCTTCTTCGGAGCAGCAACTTTTGTACCTACAGGATAACGTGACTAACCAGCCCAGGAGCGGCCAACTGGTAACGTCACGGGTGGGTTAAAGGGCTTTTCAGGAGAAATTATAACACTTTATGTATTTTCCTTTTGTTTACAATCTACGTAATCGGTAACCTAAGAAAACTCAATTTGTGTTATGGAAAAGTATTGCTTTATGTTACATAAAAATCGTTATTTCACCTACCCCAGAGTGCTCCATTTATAATTAGGACACACACGCACACACACACACACACACACACACACACACACACATATATATATATATATATATATATATATATATATATATATATATATATATGAGAATAAAATCCGAGATTTTTGTTTAAAACATTTTAATTTTTATAGGCTCAAACAGCCGTTTCATTCGTACTAAATCATATTCTGTCAAATTTAATGCAAATCTGAAATATTTGAATTTTTAAATAAGAGGTGGTGCCCATATTATGTCCTTTAAAAACCCTTTAAAATACTTCAAAGAAACTGAAATCTGGGGAATATTTATTAATTGATATATAAAACGTATTGTTAAAATTTCACCAAAATCGAAGGTATCTGAATTTCATGAAGGGCTTCCACCACCTCTTTGCCTCTTTGCATAAACTAAACTAAATATACACCGCATTACTCACCATAGCAGCTATGTTCCAAAATTCATAATGATCGGTTAATTAGTTTAGGGGTGAATCCTTTACATAGAAATATCTAAACATATGCACATACCTAACTTTATATAAATAGAGATATATTGAGTTATATATCGCTAAATAATAATGACAAAATGTGTGTGTGTGGGGGGGGGGGGTCTATGAGTTTTCTGTCCATCCGTGTGACACTGAAGGGCAAATGGGACAAGAAGTAGTCAGATGAGGTGACTGCGGGAGGGACGTATTAAATACAAAACAGGGCAATTTATTTTCATTTTCTCTTCAATCATACTTAAAAAATAAATTTCACAAAACAATATCCAAGAAGAAACTGGTGATGTAAATAGTTCATTATTTAAATGTAATTAGATTTTATTTTCGTATAAAATTGTTTGCCTATTTTATCCATGCTTGATTGATTTGTTTGAAAAATGTAAACTTTTTTCCAATATTTTTGATAGAAAAGATACTCTATCTACATGAATAAATGCAAGTTTTTTCATTATCATAACGATATTAGCATCAAAACGAGTTACTCTAATTTACATCAATAATATTATTTACCTCCTCTACAGGAGGTTAGGAACAAGGCCAGTTTTATCTTACTCCCACAAGGTAAAGTGTGACCGGGAAAGTGGGACTTGAAAAGCCAGCGCCCGAGAAGGTGAGCACTCTGGCAATTAAAAATTGCCTGAGCAGCCCCGTCGGCATTCCCCGGTAGGGGCGCCTCAGGCAGTAAGCAATAAACTTACTCTTCCCCAAAGAGGGGAGACAAAACCTGGGAGGGTGGACCTCCTAGAACTGCACAGGACAGACAAATAGACCATAGTAAATCAAGCTCCGAAGGCCAAGACAATACCAGTCTATGGGGTGCACTATCCATCGGAACAGATACTACACTTTGATCTTGGCCAATTATTTAACGCCTACCCACAATAGGTGTATGTGACACAAGGTCGGAAAGTGGGATTTGAAAAGCTAGCGCCTGAGAAAGTGAGTGCTCTGGCCATTAAAAATTGCCTGGGCAGCCCCGTCGGCATTCCCCGGTAGGGGCGCCTCAGGCAGTAAGCAATAAACTTACTCCTCCCCAGAGAGGGGAGGCAAAGCCTGGGAGGGTGGACCTCCTAGAACTGCACAGGACAATCCCATAGACCGGCGTCATCAAGCACCGAAGGCCAAGACGATACCAGTCTACAGGGTGCAGTATCCATCGGAACAGATACTACACTTTGATCTTGGCCAAAGACTTTTGAAATACTGTATGTATAGTAACATGAAAAAGACCAAACACAAGTATTTGTTTACCTCATTTGCATAACTATTGTTTTAAACAGCTTAAAACCGATTAATGTTTGATGTTATTCAGTTGTAATTTAATTGCTCTATTTTTCGTATATGTATGGAAGAGTTTTCTCGATATTAACAGTAATTGATTAATGTGATTTAATAAAAAAACGGATAAATCAGAAAAAAGTTTTCTTGAATTGAACTAACATCGCTTGCCATGAGGCTTAAGTGAGAAGAGAAAAGGGGGTAGAGGGTGGCTTATTCGCTCGCCTACTCATTCACCGACTCACTCGCCTACTTGCTCTCTCTCTCTCTTAAAAAATATCAATGTTTATCTATTTATATGAATAAATGCGAAAGTTTTAGTCTTGTATTTACTAGAAACTTATGAATGAAATGTTTATTATTTAAAATTTTGGTTTCAAGTATTTCAAGTAGTGAACTTTGCAAAGCAATAGCAAGCCGGCAAAGCCAGCTAGTTATATAATAATAACGAGATGTGTTATTTGTTTTAAAGCCCTAACTCTAACTCTAAGACAATTTAATTATTGTTGGAAACAAAATAAATAAGTATATAAGATTTAAAAAATATACACTAATAAATACAAACTTTTTTATATACTAATTGTCACAACTTACCAAGACCAAAAGCCACTCGAGGATACATGTCAATGAGATTATCAGTAGGATGATGAACAATACTATGGAAACAATTTGATTACTTAAGAGGACGGCTCGACAAGTATTTGTTGATATTGGATTTAGAGACGACCATATTGTAGTTTGCAGGGAAGCAGTCCTGTGGTAATGTATTCCAGAGATGGTAAGTTCTTGAAAAGAAACTCTGTTCATATTCATGGAAATTTTGCTTAGTTTTAAGTACACAGAGAAAGAAAGGAAAGTTATTTGCAGTGCTGATAAGAAGACGAGTTCTTGCTGCGAATGTTTTATAAAGAGAAACCAGAGATTGGAGTTCAGTCGAGTACCTTCCATGGAATTAACGATAGAATAGAGAAAAATTAGTAGCGTCTCTTCTGTGAGAAAGAGGCTGTAGGGAAGAGAAGAAATCATCCCCCCCCCACTAGATTGTGAAGTCGATTCTGTACTCTGGCAAGCCAGATTTCCAGATATACTACAAAGAGATGACTAAACGAATGAAGGCAAACACAAATATGGATATTGTTGGAAAGAAGTCATTCGAAATGACAATGGAGTGTTAGCAACAAATGAACACAACAAGATGGATGCTTGTAAATGCCATTATGACAGATCGTTAACAACAAATGAACACAACAAGATGGATGCTTGTAAATGCCATTATGACAGATCGTTAACAACAAATGAACACAACAAGATGGATGCTTGTAAATGCCATTATGACAGATCGTTAGCAACAAATGAACACAACAAGATGAATGCTTGTAAATGCCATTTTGACAGATCGTTAACAACAAATGAACACAACAAGATGGATGCTTGTAAATGCCATTATGACAGATCGTTAACAACAAATGAACACAACAAGATGGATGCTTGTAAATGCCATTATGACAGATCGTTAGCAACAAATGAACACAACAAGATGGATGCTTGTAAATGCCATTATGACAGATCGTTAGCAACAAATGAACACAACAAGATGGATGCTTGTAAATGCCATTATGACAGATCGTTAGCAACAAATGAACACAACAAGATGGATGCTTGTAAATGCCATTATGACAGATCGTTAGCAACAAATGAACACAACAAGATGGATGCTTGTAAATGCCATTATGACAGATCGTTAACAACAAATGAACACAACAAGATGGATGCTTGTAAATGCCATTATGACAGATCGTTAGCAACAAATGAACACAACAAGATGGATGCTTGTAAATGCCATTATGACAGATCGTTAGCAAAAAATGAACACAACAAGACGGATGCTTGTAAATGCCATTATGACAGATCGTTAGCAACAAATGAACACAACAAGATAGATGCTTGTAAATGTCATTATGACAGATAATTAGCAACAAAGGAAGACAACAAGATGGATGTTTGTAAATGCCATTATTACAGATCGTTAGCAACAAATGAACACTACAAGATGAATGCTTGTAAATGCCATTATGACAGATCATTAGCAACAAATGAACACAACAAGATGGATGCTTGTAAATGCCATTATGACAGATCGTTAGCAACAAATGAACACAACAAGATGGATGCTTGTAAATGCCATTATGACAGATCGTTAGCAACAAATGAACACAACAAGATGGATGCTTGTAAATGACATTATGACAGATCATTAGCAACAAATGAACACAACAAGATGGATGCTTGTAAATGCCATTATGACAGATCGTTAGCAACAAATGAACACAACAAGATGGATGCTTGTAAATGCCATTATGACAGATCGTTAGCAACAAATGAACACAACAAGATGGATGCTTGTAAATGCCATTATGACAGATCGTTAGCAACAAATGAACACAACAAGATGGATGCTTGTAAATGGCATTATGACAGATCGTTAGCAACAAATGAACACTACAAGATGGATGTTTGTAAATGCCATTATAACAGATCGTTAGCAACAAATGAACACAACAAGATGGATGCTTGTAAATGCCATTATGACAGATCGTTAGCAACAAATGAACACAACAAGATGGATGTTTGTAAATGCCATTATGACAGATCGTTAGCAACAAATGAACACTACAAGATGGATGTTTGTAAATGACATTATGACAGATCGTTAGCAACAAATGAACACAACAAGATGGATGCTTGTAAATGCCATTATGACAGATCGTTAGCAACAAATGAACACAACAAGATAGATGTTTGTAAATGCCATTATGACAGATCGTTAGCAACAAATGAACACAACAAGATGGATGCTTGTAAATGCCATTATGACAGATCGTTAACAACAAATGAACACAACAAGATGGATGCTTGTAAATGACATTATGACAGATCATTAGCAACAAATGAACACAACAAGATGGATGCTTGTAAATGGCATTATGACAGATCGTTAGCAACAAATGAACACTACAAGATGGATGTTTGTAAATGCCATTATAACAGATCGTTAGCAACAAATGAACACAACAAGATGGATGCTTGTAAATGCCATTATGACAGATCGTTAGCAACAAATGAACACAACAAGATGGATGTTTGTAAATGCCATTATGACAGATCGTTAGCAACAAATGAACACTACAAGATGGATGTTTGTAAATGACATTATGACAGATCGTTAGCAACAAATGAACACAACAAGATGGATGCTTGTAAATGCCATTATGACAGATCGTTAGCAACAAATGAACACAACAAGATAGATGTTTGTAAATGCCATTATGACAGATCGTTAGCAACAAATGAACACAACAAGATGGATGCTTGTAAATGCCATTATGACAGATCGTTAACAACAAATGAACACAACAAGATGGATGCTTGTAAATGACATTATGACAGATCATTAGCAACAAATGAACACAACAAGATGGATGCTTGTAAATGCCATTATGACAGATCGTTAACAACAAATGAACACAACAAGATGGATGCTTGTAAATGACATTATGACAGATCGTTAGCAACAAATGAACACAACAAGATGGATGCTTGTAAATGACATTATGACAGATCATTAGCAACAAATGAACACAACAAGATGGATGCTTGTAAATGCCATTATGACAGATCGTTAGCAACAAATGAACACAACAAGATGGATGTTTGTAAATGCCATTATGACAGATCGTTAGCAACAAATGAACACAACAAGATGGATGTTTGTAAATGCCATTATGACAGATCGTTAACAACAAATGAACACAACAAGATGGATGCTTGTAAATGCCATTATGACAGATCGTTAGCAACAAATGAACACAACAAGATGGATGTTTGTAAATGCCATTATGACAGATCGTTAACAACAAATGAACACAACAAGATGGATGCTTGTAAATGCCATTATGACAGATCGTTAGCAACAAATGAACACAACAAGATGGATGTTTGTAAATGCCATTATGACAGATCGTTAGCAACAAATGAACACAACAAGATGGATGTTTGTAAATGCCATTATGACAGATCGTTAACAACAAATGAACACAACAAGATGGATGCTTGTAAATGCCATTATGACAGATCGTTAACAACAAATGAACACAACAAGATGGATGCTTGTAAATGACATTATGACAGATCATTAGCAACAAATGAACACAACAAGATGGATGCTTGTAAATGCCATTATGACAGATCGTTAGCAACAAATGAACACAACAAGATGGATGTTTGTAAATGCCATTATGACAGATCGTTAACAACAAATGAACACAACAAGATGGATGCTTGTAAATGCCATTATGACAGATCGTTAGCAACAAATGAACACAACAAGATGGATGTTTGTAAATGCCATTATGACAGATCGTTAACAACAAATGAACACAACAAGATGGATGCTTGTAAATGCCATTATGACAGATCGTTAGCAACAAATGAACACAACAAGATGGATGTTTGTAAATGCCATTATGACAGATCGTTAACAACAAATGAACACAACAAGATGGATGCTTGTAAATGCCATTATGACAGATCGTTAGCAACAAATGAACACAACAAGATGGATGTTTGTAAATGCCATTATGACAGATCGTTAACAACAAATGAACACAACAAGATGGATGCTTGTAAATGCCATTATGACAGATCGTTAGCAACAAATGAACACAACAAGATGGATGTTTGTAAATGCCATTATGACAGATCGTTAGCAACAAATGAACACAACAAGATGGATGTTTGTAAATGCCATTATGACAGATCGTTAACAACAAATGAACACAACAAGATGGATGCTTGTAAATGCCATTATGACAGATCGTTAACAACAAATGAACACAACAAGATGGATGCTTGTAAATGACATTATGACAGATCATTAGCAACAAATGAACACAACAAGATGGATGCTTGTAAATGCCATTATGACAGATCGTTAGCAACAAATGAACACAACAAGATGGATGTTTGTAAATGCCATTATGACAGATCGTTAACAACAAATGAACACAACAAGATGGATGCTTGTAAATGCCATTATGACAGATCGTTAGCAACAAATGAACACAACAAGATGGATGTTTGTAAATGCCATTATGACAGATCGTTAACAACAAATGAACACAACAAGATGGATGCTTGTAAATGCCATTATGACAGATCGTTAGCAACAAATGAACACAACAAGATGGATGTTTGTAAATGCCATTATGACAGATCGTTAGCAACAAATGAACACAACAAGATGGATGTTTGTAAATGCCATTATGACAGATCGTTAACAACAAATGAACACAACAAGATGGATGCTTGTAAATGCCATTATGACAGATCGTTAGCAACAAATGAAGACAACAAGATGGATGTTTGTAAATGCCATTATGACAGATCGTTGAATAGTGAGTTTCCATGGAGGCAAGAAAATATAGAATGTGCAGGAGCAATATCTGGTCCAGCTATAAGAATTGAGAAAGAAATGGTAGAGGAGTTTTTTACGGGTTGTCCGTAAAAGATGCTGTTTGCCGATGATATAGAACTTGCCTGGAATTAATGGAAGATTTATTTGTTAAAACTTGGAGGACTGTAAAGGTCTGAGAGTGAATATCACTAAGACCAAAGTAATGATCAGTGATTGTAGTTTTAGAAATCCCCCCCCCCCAAAGAGGAAAGTTTACCTGCTCAGTTTATGGAAAGGGTGTTAGGTGCAACTCCATTTTCCATGATACTTGCAATTATTGGGTACACAAAAGTGTAGTGGAATTACTGGTAGGTTGAGAGATGATTACCAGTTTGTGTGCAAAAAGTGTAAGACAATGGAATCGGATGAGAACTACGATGTGGAGAAAATATATTTGGATGGTGAAATAATTGAGGTTGTTCAGAAGTTTTGTTACCTTAGTGATACAATTGGAGCACAGAGAGGAGCTGGTGATAGTGTGATTGCAAAAATTAAGAGTCGATGAAGTAAGTTCAGGGAACTTCTGTCATAACGAACCAACAGAGCGTTACCACTTTCGACCAAGGAAAAAGTATATCAGGCATGTGTATGCAATGTGATGATATATGGAAGCGAAACCTGGTCAGTGATGGTTGAGGACATGTGTTGCATGGAGAGAAATGATATGAGAATGATGGATGTGTAATGTGAGTCGTAAAGACAGGTTTAGATCTGATGAGCTCAGAGAAAGATTAAATCTGGACAGTATAGAGAGATGTGTGCAGAACAAGAGACTTCGATGGTATGGCCATGTTAAAAGAATGGATGAGACATCTTGGGTTAGTAGTTGTAGAACAATTGAGATAGCAGGTTCAGCTCACAGGGGAAAATCAAGGAAAACATGGGAAGAAGCAATAAAAAGGACTTGAAATAAAGAGGGATAAATAAAGACTTGCCCAAAGATAGGTTAGTTTGGAAGTCAAGTTCTTAAAGCTGTGCATCACATGCTAGCATGTAAAATGGACATTAAATCGAAGATAATGATGATGCTGCTGATGATGCTGATAATGATGATGATGAAGGCAAGAAAGAGTACTCTGTACATCTATCCACCTCCATTTTAAGCTCCTAGACTTAGTTTGCCCTTCCCACCAACACCTATGAAATGATACATAATTGGAATCATTGTAATTCTGAATATGTGTGGAAAATAGGAGGAGCGGTGACTTACCTGGCGACTAAGGATGTTCTTCCAACATCTAAGAAGAAGGACGATTGTCGCAGAGAATTTATATCAGTAGGAGATGGCGTTCAGTTGTTATATAAACCTTCCTCACTATTGAAGAGTGTTATTCGTTAATTTGTCACCAAACTACAGAAATTATTAGACCTAAGGAGAGAGTCACAAAGGAAGTTTTTATTTTTTTCGCAACCTCACTCTTCAGCTAGCTTCACTTCTGGTTACCTATGATTTTTTTTCGACATATGCTACCTTTGTCCACATGACTGTGTTGCAAATTAATACCATTTTATGACACATTTATTTTTTATGAATAAAGTGTAGATTCGACACTCTCACTGTGCTGGCAGCTCAAAGGAATGGATTTAGCATGACATTGTATATGACATCATTTAAATGCCATACCCTCACAAACGTGAACACAATAGAACACCTCTTCAAATCGGCTTGTTCTCAGAATAAGATTTTACCATTAAAAAAGAATAAGAATAATTTGTATATAGGTATTTAATAAGGCTGCTTGCAATGCAAAATAAACTGGAACGGTTAAAGAGGAGATGAACATAAACAACTAATTGAAGACAACATATGCTTTTTTTTCCAAAAACTTATTTATTTTTTAGTAAATCTTTCACTTACTGTTAATAGTCCGGAATGGTGGAAAATATTTGAGGTACATGTTGAGATCGTATGCCTAAACAGAATGCGATAAAAAATTGTGTATAGGCGATAAAAATGTTTTTATGTTGTTGTTTTTTTTTAATATTATTACATGAGGAACCATTTCGAGTTAAAATGTATTTAATATTACGCATGTAATCTGAAAAAAAAATCACGTTTGAAATGTATAAATATAGACGCCATTTTGTAAAAATCAATATTTACCCGATTGGTAAGACGCCATTTTGTAAAAAAATCTCGATTATTCTAGCATATGTTTAGGCATACAATCTCAAAATTTACCATATTTTGATATTTCAGGAGACCCCCTCCCTTCTCCAAAAACAAACGTTCTTTCCATTTACAGAGAATAAAACGTCTTAGGATGGCTGTTATATTTGGTTGCTAAAATAATTTACATTTACTTTGAAAGAAATCGATTTTAGTCATGCTTTTATATTTATAAAGAAGGTTACAATTACCACAAATTTGTTTGCTTGTTTGTTTGTCTCCGTGCAGAGTGGATGATGTCATCATTTTATAATATCATCGACTAAAGCAGAGAGATGTACAGTTGATGATTTCACAAAATGATCACGACATCCAACAAACCAGAGAGAGAGAGATGATGTTTAATACTAAACCTCTAATAATGTTGTTTGCTTCTTTTCCCATTGAATATTTTAGATGGTGGGAAGAAGGTCTAATGAGAAGAGAAATAGTGGAAGGAGGGGAATAGCAGAGTGGAAAGTTGTGAGAGGAGTAAAATAGAACTAGTAGTAGCAGCACGATGGGAGAGTGAGAGAATGACTTAAATAAATAAATGACATAAATAAAGAAGAAAGGGAAAATATTAAAGTAGTAGTAGTACTAGTAGTAGTACTAGTAGTAGTAGCAGAAGCAGCATAAGGGAGATGATGTAAATAAATAAAGGATCTAAATAAAAAAGAAAAAAACTACAGAACATTATAAAAAGGTTAATATAAGGTTTAGGGCTGGGAGCAGAATTAAAACGCTGGGTAGTCTTTCTAGTTACTAGAATCTAATTTAATACTAGAACTCTAATAATTTTGCATGTTTGATTGTTTGCACAGGGCGAATGAGACAGGAACTGGTAGGAAAATAGGATAGATGAAAGGGTATGTATTTAACACAAAAGTCTCATAATTCGAAGACTGTGAGTTCAATCCCTGTACTAGCAGTAAATTTACATTTTATCTTCAATCACACCCCAAAATAAATTTGACTATTACATAGATATCAAAATAAATGTAATAGTTTTCTCACTAATAGGAAACATGTAAAAAAGAGTGTGAATGTTTTGTAAATAGTTATACAATTTCTTCAAATCTATGTTTCATAAACTACCAACAGATGTATATACTTTTCAAATGTCTATTTACCATCACAATCGAGTGAGGACATTAAATGTTTGGAGAATATGTGTGTGAGAGAGAGAGTGGAGAAATGTTATACAGAAAATGCACAGAAATAAGGGATAAGAAAAGCATGTGTTCACAAAACAGTATATTATATATATCAAAACAGATGGCTTATAAACGTTGAAAGCAAAAGAATACTTGTTCAGAGGATAAGTGTCTTTACAAAGCAAAATGGATGCAGGGAGCGTCTGAAAGGCAATAAAGGCTTTGGTGAATACATAAGACATGTGTTTCAATATTCAAGGTGTGAATTCTTTACAAAGGAACTCCAATGCAAAGAAGACTATAGAAGGAAGGAGGCAATTAGCTGAGCCAGTGAGGAAGGCTGAGTCGACACTTAAGTGCTATGAAATATCCACAGGATAGAACAGCCAAGACTAAGATCTTCCTTGCTCAACTGAAGATCAATTAAATGTTTTGCTAGAGAGTCTCTGAAGTGGATGCCAAATAATATCTTCATAATTTCACACAGATGCTTCTCATTGGCTCAAAAATATACATCTGCATTTATTAATCCAACCGGACGTCTGGGCCGAGTCATATGCGCACAAACGATTTTAACCACTTTTATTTGGTACTTCAAAGGGTAAACTTCCACCGCTACAACAAATGTATACATTAATGTGAAATTTACCAACATTGACCCAAGAGTCATGGGTTGTTTAGTGGATTATTATCTATTCTTTATGTATATAAAATTAGAGAGGTGTATATGTTTATACATTTGTATGTATAGGAGTCACTCCTAAACTAATTAATCGATCATAATACATTTTTGATCACAGCTACTTGACGTATGGGGTCGTAGTGTGGGCTATACTTAGTTTAATTTAGTTCTATGCAAAGGGAGCAAAAGAGGGGGTGGAAATTTGTGAAATTTTAATAATAGGCAAATCATATTCCCCAAATTTTAGTTTCCTTGAACTATTTTAAAGAGTTTTTAGGAGGCACAACCTTCCATTTGTAAAATTCAAATATTTCAGATTTGCATTAAATTTGATCCATAGTCATTTAGACACCAATTTAGGAAGATTCTCTTAATTTCAATTTCTCCTTAAGATCTATTAAGCTTAAGTCTTAAATATTTTCTAGAATCAAAATCATTTAATGGATATTGATTAAAATTAAAATAAGGTTTCTAGACATAAGGTTTAGTAGAATTATATTTTGATTTTAATTTTTGTAAGGGGCATAAAAGTGGTGCGAAACAGTGTTTTTCCCCAAATTTTCCCGTCTATGGAACACATTACCGCAGACTTGTTTCCTGCATACTACAACATGGCCATCTTTAAATCTAATGTCAACAAATAATACTCATAAACCGTCCTCATAAGTAATCAGACTTTTTAAATTCCATTCATCATTTTCAATCGTCTCATTCTTCATTATTCAGGTGACACTCTCATTAACCTTCATCCTTGAGTGGCTTTTGGCCTTGATAAATGGTGACTTATTGGTAAAAAGCAAAACAACTAATAAGTAACAGAAGCAATTTCATTGGTTTCACGTGTACGATTTAACTTATTATAACTTACTGTTTGTTTTTTTGTTTTTGTTTTTTAAATTAAATGTAATGGTTTTATGCAATAATAAGTTGTGTTGAAATAGTGCCGAGTGGAATTTCATTTTTAGGATTCCCTAAAGTTAATGTTAACCACAGATGCTACACTTTCATCCATGCCTGAAAGCTAGATAACAATGTAGCTGATTTGTTTTTCATACAAGCCGAAGAGGTTCGCCTTGGCATCATTCTGGCAACCTAGGGACTGATGTGAACCATCAGACCCTTCTTTGTCGGAATGAGTATGGTTCAGTTAGCTCCTCAGAAGCCATTCTCCAAGGTTGATTTATTGTCGATCGTCTGAGGCGCCCCTACCAGGGAATGACGGCAAAGCCGTTCTCGGCTATTTTTGCACCCGACCAGAGTGGCCCCTCAGGGAAGAAAGGAAACTTGTTTCCCTCACTTTCCGGCCTTGTACCACATCTTGCTGCTGTTGGAAGCACATAAATAAAGGGTCATCCATAACGATAACATTTGTCATTACTTTATTCTTGCAAGGTTTCGGTCAATGTAACCTTTGACCTTCTTCAGGTGCATCTTGTCGAAGTCAGGAATCTGTACAGAATTTAGAACTGAACTTTTTATTTAATCCCCGGGGTAGAATGCGCTTGTTCCATTAGCCATGACCGGATAGAAGTCTTAAGTATTCAGTGGTACAGTGGATAAAAGTGCTAAGTAATAATCAATTCTAAGTGATAGCCTTCTGAAGGTTGAAGGTTCAATCTATAGTACAGGTCATACTAAGAATATAATTAACAATTACTTCTACCTAGTCATGGCTGACAGAACAAGAGCAATCTACCTGTAGATTAAATAAAGCGTTCAGTTTAAAATTTTATGCACATTCCCGAGTTCAACAAGACTCACCAGAAGAAGGGCGAGTGTTATATTGGCCAAAACGTGAAAATAACATCCAAGTTGAGAACAGTAGTCCGAATAATCCAAATTATCCAAATTATCAATCCTCATCTAAAAAAATTCTGAAACATAAAATTGTTTTTATTTTATTTTTTAAAATTTCTATTTACTCTTGTTTTTTACATTTTTATTTAGACTGATTGATTATTGATAGTTTATTATTATGATAGGAACCCCATAAAATAAAAATTACCATAACATAGTGATATCCCCACCGAAAGAACCTGGTGATAATAACATGTACTGTAACTACTGTTCGGTTGTTGAACCAATGGAGCAAATGGTGCATCCAGTGGCGTATATCGATATTTACTAGGTTGTTATTAGTAACGAACAACAAACTTTCTTCTTTTTTACTTATCTGTCCAAACATGATGTCTGTTCAGGGTCTGGTCAAGGAACACTTAACTTGCTGTGGCTAAAAAAAAAAAAAAATAGGGTAAATCAGATTTTATTTAATTGATTTTAATTTTCAAAATAATGTCCCAAGTCGGACCCTTGCTCCAGGATGGGGTTAATCCAAAGTGGATACCAAAGAAAAATATATCGAAATCCTTAATAGAAAGAAATGTGGTTCACCCGGCGGAAGACAGTAAGGTTGATTCGGATACGAGTCGGAAAAGTGCGCGAAAGGGTGAATTTGTAAGCGACGCGGCCCGCACTTACAGCGATGAAACTTTCTTTCAAAAACGAGTTTCCACCAGCGCAGACCCACTGAAACGTGATCGAGTGGAGAGATCGCTGGGGAGGAGGGCCTCGACTTGTTACTTTTTAAACTACGACGAGAATTGGGGCGAAGCGGACCGCAAAAAAGAATGCAACGAGTGCGGAAGAAAGGGTGAAGTCGGAGGCAGTAACGAAAAGTTAAGTTGAAGTTGAAGTAGTCGGAAGTGAAGTTGAAGGCGAAGGCGAAGAAAGCCTTGGTGTGGCTTTTGTTAACGAATGTAAGAAACAATTCGGCATCGTATCGCGTATATTCATCCAAGATTCGGATTCTTCAGACATGGATGACGATTATGCCGACCCGAATGATAGCAAGGATATGACCAAAAGTGAAAGTGATACAACTTCGGAAATACTTCAACTCACATTACATCAAGTAAGTAAAAAAATAAACAAAAAATACTGAATAAAATCAGATTTACTTTGAAATTAAATTTTCTCTGTATCAGACAAGATCTCGTATTTGTGTTTCTCGCCTATGCGTAACTTTGATAAACACACATCGAATTTTTATTTGCTTTACTATTAATCGAATAGTGAAGTCAAAATTAAAATAAGGGAAAACTAAAACGTATTTTTAAAAAAAATCCTATTTAAAAACAACTGTAAACATGACTATATTTTGAATTTTTTAAGCCTTCCAGCCGGGCAGCACCAGATAAATGCGGCTAGTGTTATATTAATCCTACGTTCCAATTCACCATTTCAATTCTAAGTTAACGAATTTGTTTTAAAGTTTACATAATTGTATATGTTATCGATTGTTAGTGTTAAGTTAATTTTTAGTGTTAATTAATTGTCACTGTTAAGTTAGCATAATTGTCAGTGTTGTTAACATGATAGCATGATGACCCTTAGTGCGAGCGTCTCGCTCCGTTTAATTATTGACTTTTTATAAAATAAATGACACTTCCGAATAGCAAACTATTGTTTGTTTGTGTTTTCAGGAAAAAAAAACGATTAATAAACAAATATTTGTGACCACATCTGGCCAATGTTTATATATTTTTGTATTTTTTATGCTTCTCCGTATTTTCCATATCATCAGGCCTGGTCGGCGGAACTGTCACTTTTACGCGCACATGTCATTCCTAAATTCTTCGTTTGTAATGTTTGTATTAATAAAATTATGCGATAGCTTCACATATGTTTGTATATTTCTCACCTCTCCGTGTTACTTAGTGCATTTAAAAAATTTTTTAATTTTTATTATTAATCGATTATTCGTTGAAATCAAAAATACAATAGTATAACATGGGGACTGGTACAGATTCGAATCCCAGCAAACGTCTCTCTTCAAATGGCTGTCTGTCAAGAACTCTTTTAGGAACGTTGTCCTTATCAATAAGATAACCTCTGGTATTTTAAATCCTTTCTTAAATAAAGAATTACCATTGCTACAACTTGGATGAATCGTCTGAAAACTATATGGAAAAGCCGTCAGATAACGGTGAAAACGAAATTACGGTTATATAAATCGCTGGTAATATCTATATTATCATATGGCTGTGTGTGCTGGACCAACCTGAAAGATCAGAAAAGATGAATTCACGCATTCGACATGAAGGCATTGAGAAAGATTCTAAACATACTGTGGCACGCTTATAAAACTAATGTCTACGTTAATAAATTAGCTGAAGATTTAGCGGGACTTAGTGAGCAAGCAATTATTACCATCAAACGCCACAAACTCTGATGGTTTGGTCATGTATTACGGCATCAAACTCTAGCGAACATCATATTACAAGGTTGGGTACTCGCAGATCAGGACACCCAAGAAAGCAGCGGGTTAACATGCAAGAATTTGCAAGGTCACCAATAGAAGAAGTGGTGCGAATTGCTAATGATCCTGAGAGGTGGAGAGAAATCGTACGAATGTCGGCCAGACTTCTCCACGACGTCTCTTGACGTTATGGGATATCAATTAAATCAATCTTAAATAGACTCTCTGAGACTTCTGAAAAAAAGGGATGAATTTTTAACGTCGCTTACCGACGGGGCTCGCGAGAATGTTTTCATTTAAGGTTGAAATCTCCAGAAGAAAATTCACATGATTCATCTCCCATAAAAAATTGATTAACTTGCCCTAAAAGCTAGAATGACCCGGAAATAAGGGATCATTTTATGTTAAATTTGTATGCGGAACTGTTCCCCAACTCTAAATTTTAAAATAATTGTTTTTTAAATTTTTTCTTTCTGCCAAGTTTTTCAAGGTGATAATACATAATTGCTTAACAAAAGTAAAATCTCATTTGGGTGAGGAAAATTGCAGGTAGTTAATCTACGATAATACTTTCTTTTTTTTGTCTCTTTTGCAAACAATTTATTGTGTATGTTTTCTTGATTGCCCAGAAGAGGGAAATGTTCTTTGTTTTTTTTTTCTGAAAGAGGGGGGGGGGGGCGCAAATGGAGGAAGAATGCTGATAAATTGTTTTTTATTTTTATATTATTTTTATGTTATTCTTTTGGTCTTTTTAAACTGTAGGTGGGGCTCTGTTCCAACTTAGAGTTAGCGTAGGGTAGGGCTCCAGTGCTTTTTTTATGTGTGTGTGTGTGTGTGTGTGTGTGTGGAGGGGTAGATCCTCAACAAACAGGGCAAATCCGTCTAGGCATCTCGATCTAACCTGCCATTTGCACTTTTTCTTCCCATGATATTTGCTACAATAAAATTCCTTCTATAGAAGGCCTTTCTTCTGGTAGAAACTTATGCGACCTTCTAAAGAAGGCAAAATAGTAGGAATGAACTCATTGACGTTCATCATGTTCATCACTTTTACATACTTGTGCAGAAGTGTCTTGTCTGTAATCGCCTTTTTCATTCATATTGACCTATTTATCATCTGCACATCTCTGCCAAGTCCGGAATTTGTGGTCAAAATTATCGTTGAGTTCTCAGGATTGATTATATTCTATTATATAAAGCAAACTCATATTTTGTGTTTGTGTGTCCGTTCAGAACTAGGAACCACTAAATATGCACTTACATAACGTACATAATTCACATTCTGTATGACCGAGAGTTGGTTATGCCCCCCTCCCCTAAATTGTACTTTTCATTTATTTGGGGTCACCAGGGGTCAAATTAGTGCTATTTTAGTGAATTTTTAATTTTAAAAAATACTTTCATTCTTATTGGTCAATGTTTGAAAAAGGACACTGAAACTAGCCGGCTGCTGATAAGTTTATCTTTTTTCTTTCTGGTTTTCTCTCCCTTTTTTTTCTTCTATTGAACCAGTTGCCAAAGTTTGCGCATGATAAGTTTAAAAAAAGATGTTACACACTTTTTAAACTCTTTTATTTTTTTATCCATGACAATTTAATGATAAACTTAATAGAATTAAATATAAGATCTCTGGACGTATGCAACACATTTCGGCAACAATTCCGTTTAAAGTACGCCAAATTTTGTGAAAAATATTTTGAATGATTCGATTCGACGTTTTTTTTTTTCGTACTTCTGTACGATTTTACACTATATTGGGGTTATTATACTAGCAACAGTGAAGAAGAAAATAAAAAATGACTCGCACATACGTAGTGCGAGATTGGCCTCTTTTTGTGGTGAGCTTTGAACGCTCAACGTTTTGACATAATTTTCACACCTCTGATGCGTTTATGGTCAGATGTCCTATTGATTGGTCGCAACTCGTTCAGATAGATATTCAACCATGGTTCTCTTAGCCATCTCTTTTCTACTGGTTACATCAAGAATAGTTCCTAGACAATACAACGAAAGTCTTATTTAATTTAAATAACCCATGCATTCTCTATAATGTGTTTACCTTAGAAATTCATGTTTATTTCGATTGTGTGTAGAGACTTTTAATGTGGACTCTTTCTGTAATGTTCACCCCTTCTATGTTATCATGTCTTATGTCCCTCTTATGTTTGTCTTTGACAAACCTTCTCTGTGAGAAATAAATGTATATATATATATATATATATATGTGTGTGAATGTGGTGCTTTTTAGAAATATGTATTCATAGATTTGCAGTCGTGATTTAGTCATGACATAAATAGTTTCCACTATGAAGAGAGAAAACCGAATCAAGTTCCGACTTTTACCGAAATATACAAATAAAAAAGGCCAGACGACTATTTTTAAATCGATTAGAAAGATGAAGATCTGATTTTTATGTAATATTTTGAATACCCTTATTACTTTTGCAACTTTTCATTTGAAATTTTTTAGATACCTTTTCATTTAAAGGGTTAGTTTAGGGTTAGGGTAAAAAATACCAGTTCGGTTCGTATTGTGTAGAAGTACCAAAACAACATTACAGAATACACTTAAATACAAGTTAAAATCAACAGTTTCTTTCATTAAATAACTTTTTTTGCAAAAAAAAAAGAAGACTAATAATACATTCAATTTGTTCGGTGAAGTTCACCAGTCTCAGAAGTCTCCAATGAAACTCTGAATTGATGATGTAAGTACTGAAATTTTTTTGGATATCTATTCCTAATAAGTACCATGAATGCAACCGTTCCTTTATGATTATCGTTTCTTTATCATTGCCTTTTCCCCTCTGATATTCCGACCACGTGTGTTCTCAAGAAAACAAATTTTCAACATGGCGGCACTCATATTGAAAAAGGGACTTTATCACATGCATCTCTATACAAAACGTTGAAATTAGAATATCAAATATTCTCATTTTTAGGGTGAATGAAGTTTTTTTTCTCGACTGCCACCCAAAACATAGGATTATTGATAGCAACCGTAAACTTACTTATGGTTAATGACTGCCACCCAGGACTTAGGGTTAGTTTTGCGGTTAATGAAAGCATGTTTTTTTTAATCTCATAAATCTAAATGAATAATTGCAAAATCTTTTTTTATTTAATAAACCTATATAATCATCAAAACGTCTCACTGTTATTTAAATCAATAATACAACATAGTCTTTTGAAATACTGTATATATAGTAGAGAGCAAAGACCCAAACACACATATTTGTATGCCTAATTTGCATAACTATTTTTTAAACAGTTTATAATAAATCAATTTTTGGTGTTATTCATTTGTAATTTGATTGTCCTATTTTTCTAATATGTATACAATAGTTTTACCATTATTAACAGTAATTAATTAAATTGATTTAATAAAGAAAAAATTACCAAAAACTTTCTTAAAATATTATGTTCATTAATTTTCAAGGGAAGTAATTAAAATAGTAACTATTAGTTTTTAAAATTACAATAAATTTATATTAAAATATGTAATGTAAGTTATACATTAAAAAAAAAGAAGATACTTAGTGCTAGATTAGTAGCCACTGGATGGTGAGTTGTTTTTTGCTTGTGATGTCATATTTTATGCCTGTGCAAACAAATTTATGTTTATATAAGTACCCCACCCATCAAAATGTTTTATTTAATTAATCGATAGTTCATTTTTTTTTACCAAAGCGATCAAGTATCGCCTTGGTTAAAATCAAATATTTTCAAATTATGAAATGAAATGTTCAATTTTTATGATGATGATGTTCCTCAGTTTACTATATTTAATTTTAATATAAAAGTATCCTCCACCATTTCACGATGTCTTTTCCCTCTAAAAGGTTTATTTAATTTATTAAAATAAAAATTCAGATTACTTACACTATATCGATTATACACCAAATTCTCTGATTAAAAGATACTTTCCGTTTGTTTTTGTTTTTTCAATTGAATTGTCCAATTTTTAAATTGGTGTTCAGTTTACTATGTAAGTTTAACCTAAATTGAAATCAACATTTTTCAAAGAAACTCCCTCATTTTTATCTGGCTTTCGGATTAGGATAAAAAATGTAGTATCTGTCCTGTTTGAGGAGGAGGCCATCTTCCCAGGCATTACACCTCCTTTTTTGTGTGGGTGGGGATGGTTTTAATGCCTGTCACCTGAGGCATCTTCATTCGTGAGGGAGTACCAATGGAACTATAGAGATATTTTTGTTCCCATACATAGTGCACTATTCTTTTTTTTTGGGGGGGGGGGGCTCGATTTCCTCATTATAAAACAGAACTTGTCTAACTTTGCCCTTGTGGGGAGCCAAGTAAATAGGGACTGGTTTCTTCTCTCAAAAGTTTAATTTTTATTTTTCATCTTGGAATTGCAATATCGATTATACACAAAATCCTAAGATTATTTTTTAAATGTTCAATTTTTAACTGACGTTTTCTTTGCGAGTTTAATATTTTCAAATAGTTTCCTTGCTTGAAATTCCGAAAAGACTGTTTTGCAAACAGTCATTTTACTTAAAACTTGCATAGAAAACTGAACTTTTTAACCAAATATTTTATAATTTTCATGATTTTTTAATTTTGGAATTAATCGATGATGATCAGATGATACTTTGGCTGATTATTATTTAGTACTCACTAGGAGTTCTCACACAGGTCATCATCAGTGATTGCTCACTGATAATAACCGGTGGTGTTCCCTGGAGTCTGAATGACAACAAGTTTCCCCAGATTTCCAGTACTCCAACTCTTTCGATAACCATTGCAAGTGATTTTGCATTATTGCAACAGCTGCTTACCATTGATTTCTCACTGGCAATAACCATTGGTCTTATCTGGAATTTGCGTGGCAATAAGCCTCCCCAAGGTCCCAGTATTCTCTGCACCCTTCTAGTGGAGGTCTGGTTAGTGCTCTCCATCCTTGATCTTTCCGTCAACAATTATTTTTATAAACCTATCAGAAAATATTTGATAGTTGAGAAATCTTGTCAGATATTCCATAGCTAGCAAGTTTGTGAAGCAACCCTTTGTGCCAGACCCTATGAAAATCCTTTGATATGCCGAGAGCTATTCCCCTAGAAACAAAGCTCCCATCAAGAGAATCACTGATCCTATGCAATATTAGAGTCAGCACATAAGCAGTTGATCTTGCAGTACAAAATCCGTATTACCTGTCACTAAGTCGTTTTCCATGTTGTGTGATCAATTCATATCCTCCTTCAAACAATCCTTGTAACAGCTTCTTCTGTCGTCTACCCTCCTAGCTCCCACATTCAGTTCATACCCCGCATACCATTGAAAAATCCAACAAAAATGATTTGCTTTTGAATATTTACTTTTTATAGTGCACCGTTGATTAAGATTAATCAACCTGCTTTCTTTTGCTTTTTCTTTGTTTTCGCACCTCTCGAAAAATCCAACAAAAATAATTTACTTTATAGATTATTTATAATAGAAGACTACTTACATAATGGCAATTTCTTTCACGAGGTCAGATAAGTTCGAGTCAATGTTCCTTGCACTTATTTAACCACACATTTATTAGTAACGGCTGATCTTCAATAAGTGCAAGAGATCAGGGCACAGAATACTTCCAAAGCAATCAATGTTTTTGATTGCTGTGGTAAAAAGTGTTTAAAATTAGAGATTACACGACTGAAGTTATTGACTAAGAAATGTTTTAATTCTGTCTCTTGATACTGTGACAGTCGTGTCAATATAGCAACAACCTTATTAGAGATCTTCAAACGAAATTTGCTCAAAGTTTTATGGATTCAATATAAATTTTTGTGTTAGTTTTGGTTTACATCTCATTGATATCATAAATAAAAAGATTCAGTGGGAGGTTAGGGAGCTTATGCTCCTTCTAGGACCACTTTAAAAAGTGCAATCAAAAACATTTATGGTGAAAACTGCGAAAAATAAAGCTTGTACAACTAAAATTTAGAAAATTTAGAAAGGTTTCTATTTTGAAGTTGCCCCCACCCACCCAATTGAAGGTCTTAATTTTTATATTAACATGATCAAAATTTGATTCGATCTTTCATTTTATGTAATGTAAATATGGTATCAATGGTAGATATTTTTTAAGTGTGTGGGAGGAGTCATGCTCTCCTGGGGACATATATATATATATATATATATATATATATATATATATATATATATATATATATATATATATATATAGACATACTAGAAGATATGTGACACATTGGGTTCTAGCTAGATTGTTTGAATTAGAAAAAAGTGAGTTTGCGCAAAGCCAGTTAAATAAAAAAAATTAAAAATAAATAAAATCCAAAATATTGAACCATCAACCTCTAGAAGACTGTCACTTAGAACTGATTTTATAAGTTGCACCAAGGGTTTATGTAGAGGTTACATCGGCCGAAACGTGAGAATAATATTCAAGATGAGAACTGTAATCCAAATAATACAAGTTATCAATCTAAAAATTCCGAAACATGGTCATTAAACACCAATTAAGCAAAATTCTTTGAATTTCAATTCCTTTTTAAGATCTTAAGCTTAATTAAGCCTTTTTAGAATCAAAATCATCTAATGGATTTTGATCATAATTGGAATAAGTATTCTAGACATAGGGTTTAGTGTTATTATATCTTGATTTTAATCTTCGTAAGAGGACATAAAAGTGGTGCAAAACTGTTCTGTTCGGAGAATCAATTTTACCTCTCCTGGGACGGGTATTCTTCTAGTTATTATATAAGATACGATTGAGTGGTTTTATTGGTTTTATTTTCATCTATATAAGCAACAAATTTTTGTATAAATTTTCTGAGAAAACCATTTAAAAAAAATGGGTGGTGGGTGGGTGGAATAACTAATTATTTTCTATTCATAAAACAATTTTGACAAAGAACAAATATCATCAGGCAAATACTGTGGGTTAGATTGACCGAGGATTGCTCATTTACGACTTTCTCTGAGAAGGTCAGGTGTGTCATATGATTTGATTGATGTTCATTTTATGACTTGTTTGAGTAAAGGAGGTAAAATAAGCAGATTTTTGCTTGGCAAACATTATATGGTGTTAGTTGTAACATCATTTTAAAAAATTACACATTTGAAGGGTAAATATTTGCTTTTCCAAACTTGTCTAATGGAGATGAACAGTTTTACGGTTTAACTTCTACACCGGAAACCGTTTGGTATAATTCTATTACTACCAAACAGCCATTCAAAATTTAATGAAATTAAATATAATAAGCATTTGTACTATTAGTAAGAGGAAATATCAAACAAAAATATTATATAAAAATTTAATGAATGTTTTTGTTTTTTATTATTAGAATAGATAACAATGAACCGTTGAAATGTATTTGTTTAAAGTTTAGCAGAAAATATTTTCGAATGTAAAAAAAAAAGAGGAAAATACGAAATGATGTCTATGCAGATAAATTTTCAAAGAAAAGAGATGAAAGGAGTTCCAACAAATGTTTACCTTGCAACATTTACATCTACCAGAAATTAAATGAACATCATATGTATATAATAGATACACATTACATACATTTCATTTTAAACATGGGCCTTCAGGCTTATGGCAAAGTCGAATACGGTTCCAGTTTTGTCCTAGGAGGCCACCCTCCCAGGCATTACTTCCTCTTTTGGAAGAGGAATTGGTTTATTGCCAGTCACCTGAGGTATCTTGATGTTTCAGATCACAGCCAATTTTGTACTCATCAAGATTTTGGGTGGAGCTAGATTCCCCACTATAAACTGACACCATGTTTGACTGCTGCAGTGGGAGGGACTAGATAAATATACTTAAACAAACCGGTTCTCTCAAAACGGATAAATTATTTGTATGTCAAAAATCAAGGATCTGTTTCATGTATTTATATTGTAAACACGACCACCGATCCGAAATAATAGAAATATTTTTTTAAAAATTAGTGAGTAAAACTTAAAAAAAAAAAGTACTTGCCAGTTTCAGATTAACTAAAGTTACATTTTATGGGATTCTTTTTATTATTTTAAACATAAGTTTCATTTTTTGTTTGTTTTACATAAACTTTACAATCATAAACTGTAATTTTTGGAGGGCTATAAAGTTAGATTATTTCTTAGTTTAGAGATATTATGTTCAAATATGTTATTGACGTTAGGAAAATCATGATTTATATATGTATTAGTATGTTAACGAATCACTCAATAAGTCCAGGGCCTAACTAATAAAACAACTAAAAGGCAAAATTCGACGTTATTCTACTGTGATACACTGATTCCAATGTTTCTCTAACAATTCACTGCCTTTTTTTGTAGAACGATTTTTCTGGCCTCAAAATAGGCTACAGTTTCCAATACCACTTCTTCATTGGAGCCAAATCTCTTTCCATTGAAGCATTCTTTTGATGTCTGCAAATAGCTATTCATCGCTGGTGACCAGATCTGGAGAATAGTGTGGGTGTGGAAGCAATTCAAAGTGCAATTAATGTATTCTTGTCATCCTTACAATCGACTTTAGCCCGTTTATTCAGCGATTTCTTCTTTTAAATGCGCCAATATTTGCTATTGATGGTTCTTCCTTTCTCAAGGTAATCGATGAACAAAATATCTTGCTCATCCCAAAATATAGACGCCAAAACTTTTCTTGCTGATGTTTGCATTTTTTGTTGCTTTGGACAGCTTTCACCTGCTGTTGTCCACTCAGCTAACTGCCGATTTGACCCCAGAGTGAAGTGGTGCATCCATGTTTTATCCATTGTCACATATTAATGAAAATATCCTTTTTGTTGCATTGAAACAGTTGGAAACAATGCGTTCAATCGTTGACACATTGTTGATTTTGATTGACTTTGAAACAGTTGGAAACAATGCTTTCGATCGTTGACACATTGTTGATTTTGATTGACATTGAAACAGTTGGAAACAATGCTTTCGATCGTTGACACATTGTTGATTTTGATTGCCATTGAAACAGTTGGAAACAATGCTTTCGATCGTTGACACATTGTTGATTTTGATTGACATTGAAACAGTTGGAAACAATGCTTTCGATCGTTGACACATTGTTGATTTTGATTGACATTGAAACAGTTGGAAACAATGCTTTCGATCGTTGACACATTGTTGATTTTGATTGACATTGAAACAGTTGGAAACAATGCTTTCGATCGTTGACACATTGTTGATTTTGATTGACATTCAAATAGTTGGAAACAATGCTTTCGATCGTTGACACATTGTTGATTTTGATTGACATTGAAACAGTTGGAAACAATGCTTTCGATCGTTGACAAATTGTTGATTTTGATTGACATTGAAACAGTTGGAAACAATGCTTTCGATCGTTGACACATTGTAGATTTTGATTGACATTGAAACAGTTGGAAACAATGCTTTCGATCGTTGACACATTGTTGATTTTGATTGACATTGAAACAGTTGGAAACAATGCTTTCGATCGTTGACACATTGTTGATTTTGATTGACATTGAAACAGTTGGAAACAATGCTTTCGATCGTTGACACATTGTTGATTTTGATTGACATTGAAACAGTTGGAAACAATGCTTTCGATCGTTGACACATTGTTGATTTTGATTGACATTGAAACAGTTGGAAACAATGCTTCGATCGTTGACACATTGTTGATTTTGATTGACATTGAAACAGTTGGAAACAGTGCTTTCAATCGTTGACACATTGTTGATTTTGATTGACATTGAAACAGTTGGAAACAATGCTTTCGATCGTTGACACATTGTTGATTTTGATTGACATTGAAACAGTTGGAAACAATGCTTTCAATCGTTGACACATTGTTGATTTTGATTGACATTGAAACAGTTGGAAACAATGCTTTCGATCGTTGACACATTGTTGATTTTGATTGACGTTGAAACAGTTGGAAACAATGCTTTCAATCGTTGACACATTGTTGATTTTGATTGACATTGAAACAGTTGGAAACAATTCTTTCAATCGTTGACACATTGTTGATTTTGATTGACATTGAAACAGTTGGAATCAATGCTTTCAATCGTTGACACATTGTTGATTTTGATTGACATTGAAACAGTTGGAAACAATGCTTTCGATCGTTGACACATTGTAGATTTTGATTGACATTGAAACAGTTGGAAACAATGCTTTCGATCGTTGACACATTGTTGATTTTGATTGACATTGAAACAGTTGGAAACAATGCTTTCGATCGTTGACACATTGTTGATTTTGATTGACATTGAAACAGTTGGAAACAATGCTTTCGATCGTTGACACATTGTTGATTTTGATTGACATTGAAACAGTTGGAAACAATGCTTTCGATCGTTGACACATTGTTGATTTTGATTGACATTGAAACAGTTGGAAACAATGCTTCGATCGTTGACACATTGTTGATTTTGATTGACATTGAAACAGTTGGAAACAGTGCTTTCAATCGTTGACACATTGTTGATTTTGATTGACATTGAAACAGTTGGAAACAATGCTTTCGATCGTTGACACATTGTTGATTTTGATTGACATTGAAACAGTTGGAAACAATGCTTTCAATCGTTGACACATTGTTGATTTTGATTGACATTGAAACAGTTGGAAACAATGCTTTCGATCGTTGACACATTGTTGATTTTGATTGACGTTGAAACAGTTGGAAACAATGCTTTCAATCGTTGACACATTGTTGATTTTGATTGACATTGAAACAGTTGGAAACAATTCTTTCAATCGTTGACACATTGTTGATTTTGATTGACATTGAAACAGTTGGAATCAATGCTTTCAATCGTTGACACATTGTTGATTTTGATTGACGTTGAAACAGTTGGAAACAATGCTTTCGATCGTTGACACATTGTTGATTTTGATGGACATTGAAACAGTTGGAAACAATGCTTTCGATCGTTGACACATTGTTGATTTTGATTGACGTTGAAACAGTTGGAGACAATGCTTTCAATCGTTGACACATTGTTGATTTTGATTGACATTGAAACAGTTGGAAACAATGCTTTCGATCGTTGACACATTGTTGATTGTGATTGACATTGAAACAGTTGGAAACAATGCTTTCGATCGTTGACACATTGTAGATTTTGATTGACATTGAAACAGTTGGAAACAATGCTTTCGATCGTTGACACATTGTTGATTTTGATTGACATTGAAACAGTTGGAAACAGTGCTTTCGATCGTCGACACATTGTTGATTTTGATTGACATTGAAACAGTTGGAAACAATTCTTTCAATCGTTGACACATTGCTGATTTTGATTGACTTTGAATACAGCTTTCTCATTGACAAATGTTCATACAAAAATATCTTCAACTCCTTTGTTATCTCAATTTACGATTGGCCGAAATGAGTTTGTGGACTGGTTTGATATTTTCCAGGACAATTGCCGAATTTGAGCGGCCTGAGCATTCAGCATCATTTGTGTTTGTACGACCGCATTTAAAGTTATGTATCGTTTTTATTAAAAATTATGAATAAATTTTTTCCAAATAAAAAATGAAAACGCCCACATTTTTTTTATGATAAATGAAAACAAATTTGAACAGAAGTATGACCATTACAATTGGATTAGGATAAACATTGCATGGAAAATATGTATCAGTTAATGTTATTAAATTGATCATTTTTAAAAACAATGCATAACAATAAATACATAAATCATAATTTTATTTAAAAAATAAATTGTTTTGAACTAATGTTATTAACATATCCAGACACCTGTAAACAAGGAATTTACCTGTTGTTTTCTCTATAAAATGTTTTCTCCAAAGACACAACTTGATTTCCCAGTCTTTGTGCTGGGATCAAACTATAATATATTTTCTGTCCTTGGTCAGAGAAGGAGTGATTCTTTTAGACTGGGGCAATTTTTATTGCTGTCCCATCCAGAGTACCTCTTAGAGGCGAGCTGGATACACCCCTACATTAAAACACAACTTTGTGTCTAATTTTGCCCTTGTGGGGAAGAAAGTAAATAAGGACATAAAAATGGATATATATTAACAATTTATGTGAACATTTTTCGTATTTTACCAAATTGTTTATAAATGCTATTTGGTCCCCCTGATTTATAAAATCGGGGGACTTATGTTTTGAGGCATGTCCGTCCGTCCGTCCGTCCGTCCGGATTTTTCTCCGCAACCATCCAATGAATTTCTCTGAAATTTTGCATGAAGTTCTAACTTTGGTCAGGTTAGAAAGTGACAATCTCTGATTTTTGAAAATAAATCTGGTTAGCCCCCCAGGGGGTCAAAATGCCCTGAAATGGCAAAAAATGTCATTTTTTGCCCCATAACTTTTCATCCATCCATTCAATTTCTCTGAAACTTGGCCAAAATGTGGAGGCAATTGTTCCTAATAGAAAATAAGTATCTCTGACCTTGGAAAACATCTGGTTCGCGCCCCCAGGGATCAAACCCCCAAAATGACAAAAAATGACCCTTTTCTCCCATAACCTTTGACCCATCCATTCAATTTTTCTGAAACTTGGCCAAAATGTAGAGGCAATTGTTCTGGATATAAAATGAGCATCCTTGACCTCAGAAAAATTCTGGTTCGCGTCTCTAGGGTGTCAAAGGGGGGTCAAAAATTGACTCACATACAAAGGGGGACCACACATACGCGGCTTGTTTTCTCTATAAAATGTTTTCCCCAAACACACAACTTGATTTCCCAGTCTTTGTGCTGGGATAAAACTATAATATATTTTCTGTCCTTGGTCAGAGAAGGAGTGATTCTTCTAGACTGGGGCAATTTTAATTTTTGTCCCATTCAAAATACCTCTTAGAGGCGAGCTGGATACACCCCTACATTAAAACACAACCTTGTGTCTAATTTTGCCCTTGTGGGGAGGAAAGTAAATAAGGACATAAAAATGGATATATACTAACAATTTATGTGAACAGTTTTCGTATTTTACCAAATTGTTTATAAATGCTATTTATTTATAATTTACACTTCATGATTCAACTTTAATATAAGTCATGAAATATTAACCACTTGTTGGAAGAACTTTGAACGCCCAAAATGACAGATGTTTAAAAAGACATGCTAAAATATTCCATAGTTTTGGAATTGCGTTATGTTTGAGAAAACGTCTATTTTAATTTAGAGCAATGTTAACCATCTCTTACTATCTATCACTTTCACTCTCACTCACTCGATGTTGTTTGACTCTTGCTTTTATTTAGACAGTATCTATCACTCTCGCTTCTGTCACTTTCTCTCTGTTTATTAACAAAAGGTTAGTAAAGAAACGAAAGAATAAGAAGATTGGAATAGTTTGTGATAAACAAAAAGGAATAGCACCAGTGGTAGTAATATTATTTAACCTGTAGCTGGAGAGAGAGATTTTGGATTTTGTCATTTTATATCAAACTGGCTTTTCAAACTCTTTTTCTGATTCAAACAATCTAAACAAAGTTTGATGGGTGACCCAACGGTCCCATTGTTTTCTAGTAAGTATATGAAATTAAATAATTGCATTTGTCACTTTTGAATTGAAAGGTAGTTAATATAAAAATGAACATTTATATAGTAAGATTTTTTTATTCAATCATTTGACAATGCAAAAAAATATTAAAGAAAAAAAACGTTATTTTTCATCATGAAATATGACTGATCTAAATTGTTCAGTTATTTATTCATTTTACTTGGGAGGTGGCAGCAGTGAAGTGGATACCTATGGGGACTAACGACCTGGAATTCCAAATTTGAATCCTGTCGTTTCTATAACACCACTTTCATGATGGACGTTGGCAACCTTTATGTGATCCTTCCTGTGAGTATATAAAATATACCAACCAATGCCAACAACAGAATCAAGCTGGTCAAAAAACTTGTACAATGCTGATTCATACGATGCTGATTCATACGATACTGATTCATACGATGCTGATTCATATGAATTTACTTTTACTTAAAAGTGGATCTATTTTTTTTCTATTTTATTCTTGATTTCTGAGAGCTAATTGAGCTCTCAGAAATCAAGGGGTCCCTTAAAAACTTTAATATATTTAAGAGGTTGTGTAGCAAGACTGAACGTGGGATAAGTAGGTTAAGAAATTAGGTTAGAAAACGTGGATAGAAGTGATGTAATAAAGGAAGTTTGTGGCAAAGTAATCCGGTTTTTAGGGTTCTGTCTGTGTCTGCGGAGCAGATGTATTTTCAAAGGTCTCTCTCCCCTATGGGTGATGGTGGGTTGAGGACTAATGCTGGATATTATGCTAACACTAAAAGAAAAAAGAAAATAAGACTAAAAAAGAATATTAAAACTCAGAGTGTCTGCTGCTGTTATTCTATGGAAGAACTATAACAACTGCTGTTATAAAGAAAGAGAAAGAAAGAGACACTACATACGGCTACTACTAAAGAGAGATAATATGCGACTCTATGTGCGCTGCTACTACTAATGTGCCATCTATTTACGGTTCGAAGATTCGTCCACTATGCTACTGTAGGACCACCAAAACATTATTCAAAGCAATCAAAAATACACTGTGCGAAAATAACACCTACAGGGCTGAAATTATGGGTGGTAACGACTGCTAATGGTCTACTCATTAGATGTTCAATATCTATGTTGCTTCAAGTTCTGGCAACATGTGCTATACCATTGTATGAATTCACAATAACTTCTGTTTAATTAATCATGTACAATGAATCATTTACAATAGTTGGTGTAGTTTGGCATTAAATAACACACAAAAGGGTTGATATGTAATAAAACATACAAACCAAACTGCAAATTATTAATTAACCACACTAAAATACAAACAGTACTCATAACTCGGAATATAGAACCATACCTGCAACTCAGACTGCCTTACCCCAAATGCATGTGTCATGGTTCTTCTTCTCCTTCATCATCTTATGGACCGTGTCTAAATTCTAGTGTTGACAGTCACCAACATACAAAGCCATAGTTTACAATTTACATACATAATAAGAAAGACAACACAAACACAGGCATTGTATACACACAACTTGTTTGACACGGATGTGTGTGTGTGTGTGTGTGTGTATCGTTAGGGTCTTGTTGCTACTCTCTACATATGAGATAAACTTCTCATCTCTTAAATTCTGGATCTCAGTTAAGGATAACTTTGACCTCACTGCGATCCTTCTCGTTCTCTCACCGTCGATCTCTGTCGTTGTTCTCTCACCCTAATTCCAATTATATCCTTTTTTTTTTACTTCGTTTTCCCAGTCTCTCCCTAACCCTCTCTTCTACTTCCTTTTCCGGTTTCTCCTTTTCTTGGTCTTCATTTTGTCTCTTATTTCTATTCCTCTCACCAGAACTGAAAGAGCTCCGTTTTTTCTTCAGCTTATTTTCGTTGAAAACCAGAGATGTCCTTTTTGCTTTCTCTATCTTGACCCTCAACTGTTAATGGCTAATTGTTCATGGCGTCATTTTGTCTGTGTAGCACAATGAACCCATTGTTTTAATGGGTTTTTTTTATTACTGTCATTCATTTTCTAGCTGGAACATTTTATAGCATCACATGCACTTCTGCTTCGTCTGGTTTTGGTATTTGGGGTGCTGCGAGTGTCTCAAACTCCGGGGTGTTGCACACCTGCTCTACATGCAGTCTGATCCAAAGGGTTGACATCAGTCATGTTGCATGTAGTCATATCATTCTTACATACTCGAGCCATACTCTTTAGTACCCGAGACATTCAGACGTGATATGGAGTTGATGCAAGAGGTGGTACACTGTACATGACTGAACCACTTCAGACACTGAGTGCATAAAGCATCCCACCAATACCAAGTTTCTGATGAGGCACGATTGATGGGAGCCTTTTTATCCCAGTTTGTAACTGTACATCCACCTGATCATGGCACGATTGATGGGAGCCTTTTTATCCCAGTTTGTAACTGTACATCCACCTGATCATGGCACGATCATTACGCCAAAACTGTTGTTAATCAGAATGTCTCACTACCATGCAAGATGGCAGAACGACTTTGCACGGATCTTGAAGGAAATGTGCCTAGGTGTCAGGATTGGCAGCATCTTCCTAAACCTTCCTCATCTACCATAACAGTGAGCAATGATAGCGCGTCTGCAACCAGCACCAGCACCACAATTCAATATGTTGACTAAATAGCAGAAGGTAGCATCATCTACATCCATATGAGCCTCAACTTGACCCATCAAGCAAAATCACCTAATAGCAAAATCAACTCAAAAATAATTTAATTTCTCATACTTAGATAAATCTTCTCATAGAAATATTTATGCTTGCCATGTTTTCCCAATAACCTGTTTTCGGAGAAACCCACATATTTAATATAATAAGAGATTGTTATGTTGAACCCATTTTTATTTTAATTTCTAGTGTGCAAGAGATGGAGACTATGGCAGTATTCAGCTGATTATTGATTATTTGGCCAAAATGAAAACGCTCAAGAAGAACATAAACAAACACGATGAAACTGACCTTAGTCCACTTCATTATGCTGCACGGTATGGACACATAGAAATTGTGAAATTGCTGATCCAATACGAAGCAAGTAAGAACAAACGTTTTTGTTATTTTAATTCTTGTGTTAGGTTGTAATATTGCTTTTAAACACAAAATTGAGACAAGCATAATAGTGTTCTAACCTAATTTTAGGTTCTAATTTCACATACAATATCCATTTTCATTTGTCACCTCTAATATTTGAGGTAATCACATGTTCATATATAGATGTAAATCCAAAAGATTTAAATGTTTTGGACAATAAAAATCACTTCTGACACCCTGATTTGCTATGATGTGTATATATTATGACTAGTGAGACCTGTATCCTGGCGTTCCCCGGGAAAATTGAGGAAACAAGAATCGCAACCCTTAGAAATAAATTGACTGGAAATGACCAGAAAGACTCTTTTCACCCGAAATATTAAGCATTTATCCACGATATAAAAAATGGTTGTAAAAAGTTATTGAGGGAGAGGGACGCACTCACTAACTTGTTTGGCCGTGGTGTGTGTTGTTTTTTGGGGTGGGGGCTCCCTCGGGGTGGCCCTTCCCGTAAGGAACTGTACAGGGAGAAAGAAGGAGGGGAACACAAAGAAAGAGATGGGAGGATAGTCCCTTAGAGTGGACAGGGTTGGTGCTGAGTAATATGCCCTGGAAGGCAAAAAATCGGGAGGGTTGGAGAAACTGCTTGTTAGGTCATCTTTGGCATCCAACGGTTATTTTTTAGAATTTAACAAAAAAATGAAATGGCTGACTTGTTAAGAAAGAACCGAAAACACATTGTGGTGGGATTTAATTTTGTAATGAAATGTTTTTTTTAATTTTTGAGATGAGGGTCTTTGTTTTTAATTTGCAATGTAAAACTGGATTGCAACCCACAGAAGTAAATTAATCAGAAATACCCTTTCCACCAAAAATGCTAAGTTTCTATCCACGATATAAAAATGAGAACTATGTATTATAATAAAATGAAATCAATAATTGAATTAGAAAACAGTAAGAACGACTAGTGAATTAATACTTTAGTATGGACGATACCGTTTCTGTCATTCATCTGTTTACAACTCAAAAACAAGATGGCCACTTGTCTTGGCCTTACTTATACTCATACCACAGGGGAGGGGAGATAATTCCTGTTGACTCTTTCAACACAGGGGTAGATAACTCCTTTTACCTATACATGCCCCTCCCCCCGTGACCACGGTATAAATTGGCATGGTCATTTTCGTATGCACCAGAGAACCCGTGCGATTTTCCACGCATTTGTGGGGACAAGTTTCTTGGCGCTCTTGTTCTGCGACATGACGGTTGTCTCAATGGTGGGGTACCAACCGGGTGTGTATCTTTTCCTGTGTTATTCTCCAACACCCCTGCGGTATCGTCAGTCGTCAGTCTCCATTTCTTCCTCCTCAGGCTCACTGGGTGGTCTGACATTGATGTTTCGTTCGACATCCATTGCTTCCTATGTGGGTTGTTCCTGTGAGGGATCAGAGTTTGTGGACGGATTCGAGATCTCTGGAGTGGCATAATGTGGGCCATCCATAACTGGGTGGATTTTACGGAGAAACCGACGGTTGCGCAGCGTTACTCGATTGCTCTCATCTACCCGTACTCGGTACTGCCGGTTACCATGTGTCTCCACGATTCTCCCTGTCTTCGTCCATTCTCCAACTTGGAGTTCTCAGAGTGGACGACAATGCTGATTATAGAATTACTCGTTCTGCATATGCCTCTTCGCCATTGCCAACTCCCTTTGTTGGCCTATTTCCTTCCATTGTTTCCGGGTTTGATATTTATCCCGTAGGACTGGAAGGTGGTCTTTAATAATTCGACCGTATAGCATTATGGCTGGAGACATGTCAAGGTCCTAGACAGGAGTGTTGCGATGGGTCAACAGTGCCCAAGCAGCCCGATCATGGCACAGACGTCCATAGCTGTCCATATTGTCAGCAAGTATTCTTTTCACTGTCTTAACGGCTAATTCTGCGTGGCCGTTGCTCTGAGCATAATATGCTGACGAGGTACGTTTACGTATACCCCAGTTTCTTAAAAAGGTTTCATACTCCTGTGACTCAAACGGTGGTCCTCTGTCTGAAGAGATTATCTCCGGTGCCTCATAATTACAGAACCAAGTTCTTAAGGTATCACATAGTGTTTCGGCCGTCCCCGATGTCATTAGGGCCACCTCCACCCATCCCGTATATCGATCCGCATATACTAGGTAGTTCCTGCCCTGTATATCCACAAAGTCTACAACAACTTGTTGGAATGGAAAATCAGGGTCTGGTGGTGACATCAATGGCTCCTTTGTCTGAGATGGCACAATCGTGTTGCATGTGCGGCACTGGGATCTGGTTTGTCGGATGCTAGCATCCAGACCCGGCCAGAATAATCGTTGTCTTGCGTTCGCCAGCATACCGTTTACACCCTGATGTGCAGAATGAAGGGATTCCAGTACCTCTGCATGAAGTTGTCGAGGTATTAGGATTTTGTTGCCCTTTATAATTACTCTCTCCAGGCAGTATATTTCTTCCTGCATAGGCCAGAAAACCCGAGCTATGAGTGGGAGATCATTGCGTGATTGGGGGAAACCATTTTGGATCAGATCTTTTAAGGTCCTGCATTCTTCATCTGTGGCTGCCGCGACGACAATCCTTTCCCATGTTATAGCTTTCAGCTTAGGGTCGCTTTCATACATCGACATGAAGGCGGTTTTGACTGCAGTGTCGATCATTTGGTCAGGGTTTCTTGATGGGGTACCTGCTGGGTATCGGGATGCGCAATTCGGGGCTAAATTAAGTTTTCCGGGGCGATTTTTTACTTGGAAGCGGTACATCAGTGTCCTTTCCTTGAAGTTCAACAGGCGGGGGGTTTTAATATTTTCCAGGGCCTGGTTAGAAAATATTTTTATTAATGGCAGGTGATACACTGTTACCAGCAAATCCGGACATCCAAGTATAAACATTCGGCATGATTCTAATCTGTAGACAAGGGCTAACACCTCTCCTTCCACTGGTGCATATCGCGATTCCGCATCGTTGGTAAAACAGGACCCAGCCAGAATGAGTTTCCAGTGGCCATCCCCACAACTCATGTTTACTTCGCCCTCACATCTACAGTGTTTTTGAAATAGGAAGTACGATATTCCTGTGTTGCTGTAATCTGTCGCCAGCCCTGCCACTCTGTTCATTTCGAATGTTTGGACACCCTTCTCAATCCTCTTCACTATTACTCTCTTCGATTCTTGGAATATACTCTCCAGTGTCTCATCCCAATAGAATTTTCTGTTCTTTGTTCTCAATAGTTCTCGGAAGGGAGCCATAACTTCTGCTTGTGAAAAGGCAAACGACACTTGATTCACAAGTCCAAACCAGGATCTAACCCCAGTGATATTATTTTGGGGGTAGGGAATTTAAGGATGGTTTCTGTCATCTTTTTTGTAGGTCGAACACCATTTGCAGTGACCAGAAATCCTGCGAATTCTATTTCCACTCCAGCAAAATGAAACTTATCCGGATTAAATACAATCCCCTTGTCTGCGCAGTGACTGATATAGTCAACCGTATGCCAGAACGATGACTCTATTGAATCGTCCCATAGGAGGCTGTCGTCTATGCATCGGGTCTTACGAGCCATATCCACTGTGATGTCATCAAACCGACGGGTGTATCCGTCTCTGATCCATGGAATCCTTGAGGGGCCCGACAGTACCTATACCGGCCCAACTCGGTGATGAATGTAGTGGCATCCCGTGCGGCTGGGGATAGCGGTAGACTGTGGTATCCATTACATGCATCAAGGATCGTTTTCCTGGTGTATCATCGAAACCTGATTGAATGGTGATGAGGTGTGATGTATTTCTCTCATAGTAGCATCGTTCAACTTTTGTAGGTCAACCGTGCACCTTGGAGACCCATCTTTTTTCGGCATGACAACCATCCTTGAACACTAGGTAGTAAGTGTGCCTACAGGTACCGGTTCTATTATCCCCAGTGCGACGTCTCTGTCCAGGTCCCCCTTCACCTTCTTCTTCCAGTGATGAGGAACGGGTATTGGTGTATGAATTGCTGTCGGTGTTGCTCCCGGGACGAATTTTATCTCTAAGGGTTTACCTTCCATTGTTTGCAGTGGTTGATGTGGACATGTGTTAAATGCGCTTGACTGAAAATGTTCCACTAACCATCGTTCGAGTTCGTGTCTGTTGGCTTCTGTTGGTTTGAATGGGATGGTTTCTGGTTTCATCGGGACATTCATTATGTTTCTTAATTAACTATTCTGCGACAATGAAGTTGGGAAATTGTAAGGTAACAAACCCAGTTCCTTTAAGGCAGTCTGTGACAAATAAAATCCTGATGTATTGTCTGATACATATACTGCCTGTCGTGTCCTTTTTGTTCCCACTTTTATGCATAGAAACAAAACACCTCTGATCTGTAATCGGTTGTCTGTTATGCCCCGTATCCGATGAGTAGTTGACACGAGGTACCCATCTGGGTATACAAGGAGTTTTTGGATCTCAAGTCCACTCAAACAAGTCTTCTTTATTTTGTACTGGCAGGATTACCCGGCGTTTCCCGGGGCAAAAGTGTAAAATATTTCTATTAAAACTTCTATCTCTCGACCTCTCTGTATTCGTTTCTCTATCTTTCTCTCTTTCCCCCCTCCCATTTCCCCCTTCCACCCGTTTTCCTCCTCTCTCTCCCCAACCCCCACTTTTTCCTCCACCCAGCCCATTCCTCTCTGGGCATATACATATAATTCAGAACAACCTTTCATATTTCAATAGATACTTTTCTAAACAACTCTGTCCTTTTTATATATTTAACTAGAAACTATCAACCATGGTTGACTAAGTACATAACTAAAGTATTATCTAAAATTTAGTTGAAAGAAATACTGTGAAAAAGACAGATTTACTGGTAACATTGCTTTTTTTCTTTCGATATTATCCTATTTTGATGACTAATAATTGAATAAAAGCGTTATCAATGTTTAAACATTTTTTTAATAATGGAAAACATTTTTTTTTAAAATTAAAAATACCAAGAAGTAAATAATTATATTTGTAATTAAGTTTTAAGAAAAGTAAATAATAAAAGTTTTGACAAAAATAGAGAAAGAAAAATCAGAATTACTAATAATTAAAAAATTTCCCAACCAGTAAAACTGGTCTGACAGCTCAGTTTGATACATGATTTCTTAAAAATTTGAATGAATATCTAACTGCCAATGCAAAGGCTTTAGTATTCTTATTTAAGGAAATATCTTTCTCTTGTTCATCCCAAGCAGATAAAAGCTATGCTGATGAATTACTCAAGTGACTAACTATGCGTTTAATAGCAACAAGTCTCCATTTTCTTTTAAATCGTGTGTGTGTTTTTTATGGAAAGAAGGGTTAGAGGATCTACATAAAACTAAGTGTATTCATATATAAAATTTTCTGAGGAAGACAACCCTCTTTCTTGGTCATTTTGACTAGGAACAAAGTGTAGTATCTGTTTTAATACTATGCTTCATCTTTTCTCTCCTAGGTCAGTGAAGGAGAAATTTTTATTCTTGTCCCAATCCAGAATGCTTCTTTTTTAAGGAGCTGGATTTGGTCCACATTAAAAACCGACCTTGTGTCCAACTATGCCCTCATGTGTGGTGTGTGTGAGGGGTGGGTGCAAGTAAATAGGCACAATGGAAGTACTCCTGAATCTCTAAGTTCTTCCTAAATGAGTTATGGAAGCAGACATCTCCCCTCTTAAAACTTAATAGTTTTCTCTGCTTAAGGTGAACAATGGAAACATATTTCCTTAAATAAGAAAACTAAAGCCTCTTTTTCATTTTTTTAAATGGATATCACTTCAGACAAGCAACTTGATGTAAGGAGCAAAAAAAATACTACTTCAAGGTTAAAATAAGCCAACGATTAGAGTTAGATGGATAGATTCCAACCCAGAAAACAGTAATTTTTAACCCTTTGTCAGAAACATTGCTCATGGAATATGAGGACTAAAAGACCAAAATAAGGGAAGCGACAGTTACGAGGCTGTCGAAAGTAAACCCAAGTTAGTCACTTTCTACTCACTTGTATTGGCAGATATATTTTGATGAAATTTAAATCATATGTATAACATTTTCCGGGTGACACCCCTTGGAGAGCTATGGGGGCAGAATCTCCCTTAAAACTTTAAATATGTTGATTCCAGGGATATGCTGGGCGTGTCTTGAGAGGGTTAAGGATTATAAATTTGCAGAAATTAACATGTAAAAATAACAATACAAAAGGTAATATAGTGTAATAGGCAGGGAGCAGAAGGACATAGTATTCCTTGTTCAATCCTGGACAACACCTGGTTTTCTTGCTAGTTTATTTATAAGTGTGGTTGACCAATCTTGTCAGCAAACTTATTTATTAAGCCTCTTTAGGCATCTCTTATTTTAACTTTTAATAAACATTCCTTTTTTGATATCTCCATGAATATATCTGAAATCAATTCGTCATCGCCAGCCAGTATCTAGTCAACACAGATCTCAATTGTAGTTACCCATCAGCTTGCAAAGCAGCAAGGACCCATTAATATATAATATGAATATATAGATGAACTTCCTGCACTTGTGTACCCCCTCAACGTAAATACCCCTGATCCACTCAACTATCAGCAAAATCCCACCTCTTCACTGTAGAGGCCCCAGATGCTGGAAGATTTTCTACTCTAATAGTTTCTTTCCTCAGACTGCCTACCTTTGGAATTACCTTCCTGATCCCTATTTCCTTATGTAAAATATGATGGTTAATTTAATAAATTGTAGCACTAGCTGAAGTAGGCGTTTGTGTAGGGATTCTAAAATGTCCTCCATGTGCAGGGGAACAGGAAGAAGAAATGTTTTTACTTTAAATTTTAACTAGCAGGGCTACCCGGCGTTACGGTTAACAAAATAGAGGAGTTTTAAAAAAGTGTGTATAATATCTTTCTTTTAAAATTTCTCTCACTCTGCTGCCCCCTCTCCTCTCTCTTTTTCTCTCTGGTTCAGTATAATAGAAAGCAAGAAAAAAAGGAAAAATGATTGACTGTTTGACCTATTTGATTACTTCCCCCCAATTTGAATGCATAGGACCACCGCCCCATTAACTCCCTCCTCCACCAATTTTGATTACCCAGGGCCACTGCCGTAACGACCCCGCTCCTCGCAGGCGAATGCACACAGAATCTGATGATGTAAGGTTTGTAAGTATATCTTGTGCAGTTGTGATTTTAAGTCGGACCCTCTCAACTCCCCATCCACACACACACACACACACACACACACACACACACACACACACACACACACACACACACACACACACACACACACATACACACACACAGAGACGCACACAGAATTATGACTTTCTTTTATATACTATGTAGATAACAAAACGTTAAAATTATTTAAAGTCATTAAATGTTTTATTAGAAAAAGAAAAAGAAACCAAATAAGTTACTTTTAATCGATAATTAACGTTTTTGTTAAATCAAAAATGTTAGACCCCCCCCCCCCCCCCATTACACCAAAATATTTTATTTTACTAACACGATAGATAACGGTGGTTGTGTGTATTCACAACTTTAGTTTTTGTGACTTTAAACTTAAAGTATTTATTAGATAAAAAAAATATATGTACATGTTATTGTTTATATGTACAATTCAAAATCAAGAATTATCTTCCTTCCTCTTGGTCCTAAAGTCAAGGTCCAGTGTTTACATCGAAAATTGATCAATGATAAGGAGCATGTGAATCCTACTTTATTTTGTTGCTATAAATCAGTGTTTCTCATCCTTATTCTGGTTGTGGCCCTTCAATCCGATGTGACATCTTTATGACTCCCTTGAATGTTTACCCTCATCCCCATCTTCTTCCTCAACTTAATACATCTACACAAGTCATTTGGATAGTACGATGGCATCAAAACACTAGTTCCAATCAAAGAATAATATTATTTGGATAAATATTTTATTTGAATAAACTTATTTACCCGATATATCCAATGGGAGATTTGTTTCTTTTACTAATGATTCACCACTCGAAGATACAGATGAATGTGATGGATAGATTAACAGTTGAATGATGACGAATATCATGAGAGGATTGAAAATAATGAATGGAATGAATAAAATTTGATGACTTCTGAGGTCGGTTTATGATGAGTCTTTATTGATATTAGATTTGAAGATGACCATTTTGTGGCAACGTGTTCAACAGATGGGAAATTCTTGGAAAGAAACTCTGTTCATGAAATTGCATTTGATGTTAGGAACCTGGAGGAAGACAGGAAAGTTCTTTGCAGTGGTGGTAGAGGGAAGAGTTATTGTGAAAGTTTTTCAAGGAGAAACCAGAGATTGAAGCTCAGTCGAGCTCCTTCCACGGAAATCATGATGAGTAGAGAAAGACTATCAGCGTCTCTTCTGTGAGAAAGAATAATTTGATCAGACGAAATAATTACAATAACAAGATTAATTTAATATTTAACTTAATAATAAATTTAATATTTTAATTTTAAATAATAATTATTAATTACAAAATACTCCATATCTATATTTTGTGTATCCTGAATTTTTGTGCCCTTTCCATTTTAAAAATTTTATCTTGTGGGCCCTGAAAGTATTTCGTGGCTCCCAAAGAGGCGTTGTGGCCCCCATTAAGTAACTTTGCTAGAAACAATCCTCAGGATACAAATATTTAGAATTGGTATGCGATTTAGGTCTACATTCCTCAGGGTATAATGATTTATAATTTAGGCCTGCATTTGATGGAGAAAGCCTTTTGTTTTCGTCATTGACTCTCTCAGATTGTATCCATTGTGTTCTGAATGATACGACAACTTATGCTCAGAAATAGTCTGAATATAAATTTTTTTTGTTCGGGAAATTTCTCGTTTGCATCATAGAGATTTAACAATTTAATAATGATTTATTTTTAATATACATTCTTTGTTTTTATTGAATTTAATAATGATTTATTGAATTTAATAATTTATTGAATTTAATTGAATTTAATTGAATAATTTATTGAATTTAATAATGATATATTTTTAATATAGTTTCTTGTTTTTATTAAATTTAATAATGATTTATTGAATTTAATAATTTATTGAATTTACTTGAATAATTTATTAAATTTAATAATGATTTATTTTTAATATCCTTTCTTGTTTTATTGAATTTAATAATGATTTATTGAATTTAATAATTTATTGAATTGAATGGAATTTAATTGAATAATTTATTGAATCCAATAATGATTTATTTTTAATATCTATTCTTGTTTTTATTGAATTTTATCAGAAATTCCACATAAGGTTGTTTTTTTTACGTTTCATTTTTTAAACTAAAAATGAATAAAAAACTTATTCAATAAATTACAACAAATAATCGTTAATAAATAAAATATCCTTTTTCAAAACCAATATGCAAATATCAGATGTCCTGCAGGCCGAGAGCAGGCTCGAGGCATTTTCATGAATAGTGGTACATCATTAACAGACCAAGGATGTTGAAGAAGTTTTGCACTTGTCTCCACAGCGATCAGTATTGTAATTAAGTTTTAAGCTTGAACATAAATCTGTCGGCCTATTTTGATTGCTTGCAGTTCTCTGCTGACGTTGCTGCATGTCCAGAGTTTGTCACCGATCCTGTTCCATTAATTAAATGACATTCTCCTGTTTAAAGGCTGGTATTTGAATCCTATTCTGTCTCATTTTTTTTAAAAGTCCATAAAATGATAAGCTTACATGTCTCTGCTTGTTATGTTGTTGGGTAATATCATAGCAGTGACCATGATTGATAGGCTATTTTTTCTCGTTTCCATTGATATTTACATGTGTTCTCTCGGTATATTGAGAATTGTATCCCTTGAACCATATTCAAGTTTTCTCCCCCGAATTATACTAGCAACCATCTAATGAACTCTCTAATTCCGTAATTTCTTGTTCATTGTCTTAATCCCCTTTATATTCTGACTTCATGATATCCCAAATAATGTTAACATATGGTGGCCACGTGTTGGAAAAAGGGCTCCAACATATGCATCGCTATACATCATCATGATAATTTTAACGTCTGTTTAATATGCTGGCATGTGGTGCATGGCTTTTAGAAATTTACTTTCAGACTAACCTACCGCTGACCAGGTCTTTATTTATCTCTCAAATCCATCCTTATACCTACCTTTCATATATTTCCTTGGCCTTCGCCTGTCAACTAACCCTGCTACCTAAACTCTTTTACATCTATTAACTCAAAAACTCTCATCCAGAGCATGTTTAATGAAAGAAAACCTCCAGGATGTAATTAAAAAAGCAAATTTAAAGGAAAAATTTAAAAAAAAGCAAATATTGGTTTGTTACCGCTTCCGTTACACCAGATGAATAACAGCTCTATCTCTCTCTATATATATTTATAAATCATGATCTCATATATAAATATATTCAAAAAAGCTTTTAATCATCATTTATACATTGAGTGAAAATAACAAAAAAATTAAAAAATATATAATGTATTTAACATATTTTAATTAACTCATATATATAATATATTTTGTAAGCAGCTTTAAAATTTAAAACTTATAGAAAGAGCAAAAATGCCTCCAGAAACCATGTTAGATGCAAATATTATTTTTTTATTAAAATCAAAATAATTTTATGTTCATCTTGACTTTTAACAAAAATGAACTTTCCCATATTTATACCTATTTGCGACCATGTGCGATTCTGATATAACTTGGTTAGAAGTTATAATAATAAAAAAAATAACCAGAGTGTAAGGTCCTTAAAAGAGGAAAGTTTATTACAACGTCTATCTTGTACAAAACAATAGCACTACCGGTAATCCAATAGGATTAACCTAATACACTCGAATGTACTCGAAGACGGTTGAATACAGTCGAATACACATACTACTGTTCGTAGTCATATATATATATATATATATATATATATATATATATATATATTCTACAGACGGGTTCACTTCTTTAGTGAGTCCGGTATCCTATCACAACACTCACCCCACCTCTACCCCCACCCCTGAAGCTGAAAATCTCCCTTGAAATTTCTGTTTCTAATATTTCTTCCTTTTAGGATCCGGGCTAAAACGTTCCACTGGTTTTCTTTCATGTGTGCGCTTTCTTTTATTTCGAACTAATGGAATTGGATCCTTTCCAGTTGAGACAAAGACAAATTTTGTTCAGCTCGTAAGGCTGGTCCATCAGATGTATACATAGGTTCATATTAATCCTTGAACAAAGATTAGGCATTTGAATAAATCTTTGAGGATTTCATCTATCTTGAATTGCTCAACCAAAGAGTTTACTGTTCCTGCATATGCCAAAAAAAACTTGTTATCCGTTTTCACGATGTTTAGACTTTTGTATCGCGTGTGGAATAGACTATTTCTTTCATCGAATATCTTCAACAGTATATTTATAGTTTCATCGAATGAAACTACCTCAGGTTTTCTGGGCAATATCAAATTCGTATATTTGGTATTCTCGTCTGTTCCCAGTTTCTGTAATAACAAGATTAACCGTTCTTCATCTGACCAATGTAAGCATTTTTTAGTAAATATCGTTTCAAATCGTCTGAAATATGCTGGAAATGTAAAGCCAGAATACGGCTTGTATACAAATTCAGATAAAGAATTTGCAATTCTTTCGGCACAAAAAAAATTGTTTTTTCTTTCACCGGTGGTCTATTTCAGAACTTTTAGAAACTTTTCTGTTGTTGAAGTATTTGTTGCTGCAACTCTTGATGTTGTTGTCGTTGTTGTTGTATGCTCGTACACAGCATTTCAATCATTCTAACTAATTGTTCCACATTGAAAATACACAAGAGAACTCGACATAAAAAAAAAATATCTTTTTTTTTTTAGAAAAAGTAATAGCAGTGAGTGTACTATTATTGTTACATATCCGAGTCGATGTACGGAAAAGTTGTTGATAAAACAGATGCATATGGCGATTGTCAAAAGATAAGATAATTATTGGATGACCAAAAAGTTATTTGAAGATAAAATAAAACTCACAACCAGACAAACACCTGCACAGGAAGAGGCAACTATCGGATGACATGAACGTCAGTTTTGATAAGAAACATGTTATGGTGACTTACCTATGTACAACATGGGCTCTTCCTCTTTGCTCAATAAATGCCAACGGCAATTAACTCTCGCCGGAATCCAGTAAGATAGTCGAACTCTACTTACCAGGCGCATATTTCTTCCCTCTGTACTCTATTTTCTTAATACACTTGTTTCTACTTCATACCGTGTTCGTGTCTTCATTTCAGTCCCCTTTAACAGGGTCACAACAACTTGGCGACGAAGGATACGAAGATCTACTCTCTCTCCATTTTCTAACCACTAGACAACAACTGACAATCTGGAATTGCGTCAAATTTTTCTCACGTACTCATCTTGAACAAACGAAAAGTTTTTCGAATAAAAAAATAAAAAATCCAGCATAAGACAAACACTGGCAAATACTCGAGAAAATAAATGAAGAACTAGACAGACTAGTTAAGACCGGCATTCTTTCTAAAATTGAATATAGCCAATGGGCTGCTCCGACTGTCTATGTTAAAAAGAAAACTAAAGAGATCCGTGTCTGCGCCGATTTTTCGACTGGATTGAATTCATCACTTAAGGATTACCATTATCCCATTCTGTGCCCAGATGAAATATTTACTAAATTAAATGGAGGAAGATTTTTCTCCAAAATAGATTTAAGTGACGCATATTTACAGATACCTGTGGGAGAGGAAAGCTCGAAACTACTATGTATTAACACCCACCGCGGGTTATACAAATTCGAGAGACTCGCTTTCGATGTCAAGGTCGCACCAGCCATATTCCAGCAGGTAATGGATACTATGCTGAACGGACTAGAATTCACAATAGTATACCTAGACGACATCCTAATGACTAGTCATACCAAAGAACAAGACCGGTAACACGTCCACAAAGTGGTCTCGCGAATCCAAGAGTACCGTTTCAAACTCAAAGAAGCCAAATGTGATTTTTTTATGAAGAAAATCAAATATCTGGGCCACATTATTGACAAAGATGACAGAAGACCAGACCCAGAACGGGCTACTGCAATACAGGACATTCCGGCTCCTGAAAATATCGCATCTTTACAAAGTTTTCTCGGACTGGCTCACTACTACCAAGTGTTCATACCTAATATGCATAACCTCCGTGCTCCAATGAATGAACTTCTGAAAAAAGACAAAGAATGGGAATGGACAGGTGAATGCCAGGAGGCATTTGAGAAAACGAAAAAAGTCCTAATATCCGATCTTTTTCTAACTCACTATAATCCAGACTTAGAGATTATTGTCGCTAGCGACGCAAGCTCATATGGAATTGGGGCATGCATTTTACACAAAATGCCAGACGGGACTCACAAACCAATAGTTCACGCATCGAGGACACTGCTACCAGCAGAAAAGAACTACTCCCAAATAGAAAAGGAGTCTTTAGGGATCATATTTGCAGTCTCGAAATTCCACCGTTACATACACGGTAGATTTTTCACTTTACAAACGGATCATAAACCGTTACTCACAATTTTTGAGTAAAAAAAAGGTCTTCCCGTACACACAGCTAACAGACTGCAGAGGTGGGGAACAATCCTTTTAAATTATAATTTTAAGATGGAATACCTCCCCTCGAAAAAAATCTGTCATGCTGACAGATTATCAAGACTCATCCCAAAACGTAGTGAACCCCTGGAAGACACTGTGATTGTCTCCCTTCGAACGGAAGGAAAAATTAACTCGACATTACGGAACACAGTAAGGGAACTCCCGTGTCACTGCACGAAATAAAAATGGAAGTCCTCGGTGACGAGTTTATTAAGATGTCCAAGACTAAATTAATTGAAAAGGACAAAAAAACTCCAGACATTTTCTCCCTATGCGATGAGGTACTCTTGTATTGTGATAGAGTAGTCATTCCCAAAACTCTTCAAAGGAGAATTCTGAAGGATTTCTATGTTGGCCACTCAGGGACTACAAGAATGAAGAGCTTGATGAGGAGCTACGTGTACTGGCCTAACATGGACCAGAATATCAAGAAAATCGTAAAGACGTGCAAAGGCTGTGCATTGGCACCTCCGATCAAATACAGTCCTTGGCAAAAAACAAACCGACCATCGTCCAGGATCCATATAGACTTTGCAGGCCCATTAGAACGTTTCAACTATTTAATTGTAGTAGATAGTTTCACAAAATGGCCCGAAGTGTGCCGATGCAAAAGTCCAACGACGGAAGTAACCATAAACTTGCTCCACGAATTGTTCGCCCGTTTTGGGGTGGTGGATTTTTTAGTCCGCGACAACAGAACACAGTTCACGTCCGCTGAACTCAAGAAATTCTGTGATACGTTCCAAATAGAACATATTACGACCCAGCATACCAGCGTTTTGTCGATACACTGAAAAGAGCACTGAAGAAGCTAGAGGCACTCCTACGGAAAAAGCCCTACAACAGTTACTTCAGGTGTACAGGATCACGCCAAACACGAATACACCATCTTCATTATCCCCTGCTGAGGTAATGTTTGCGCGCAAGATAAGATAAGATTTGATGACAAGGAGCAAGACGTTGCTGCAACGTTGCAGATTCAATTGATGATACAGGCTGGATACCAACACTTTAATGACAGGATGTTATGAAGAGTCATTGTCAAATACTGTAAGCTTCTGTTGGTCGGCAACTCTCATCGGCCAGGTTTCAGAGCTGTAGAGTATCTAAATAAGGGATATATATATATATATATATATATATATATATATATATATATATATATATATATATACACATATATATATATATATATGAAATAACATTGGGAAAATATTCACGGCCTGTAAGTGAGGGTTCCTTTTACATGAAGAGGACTATATTGTAACCCATCGAAAAGCAATCCCGTTGTCATGTGTTTCACAGATGGGCTTTTCTTGGATTATAAACTGTTCATAAAACTTCTGTTTGATGTTAGGCATATGGCGGAAGAAGAAAAAGTTCTTTGTAGTGATAATAAAGCAAAGTTACAAAGAGGAACCAGAGATTGAAGCTCAGTCTAGCACATTCTATGGAAATAAAGATAGAGCAGAGAAAGACTAGCAACGTCTCTTCTGTGAGAAAGGAACTGTGAGAAAGAGATCTTCACACATAATATTGCGAAATCGATTTAATATTTTGTCAATGCAAAAAAGAGAGCTCTGAGCAGCCCCCCCTCCCACCACCACCACATATGTGGCAGCAATATTCCATCTTAGGATTCCTATATATGGGATTGATAATTAATTAGATCTTAATGAAATTTTGATCAGATTTTGGGGTGGTTCTTAACATAACGATCCCTCACACAAAAAAAAATTAAATAAGATTTAAATTTTATTTTGTGCACACTTGTTATTGTTGTGGATACTTTTCCGATGTTAAAATCAGTGTGAAATGATCCCTCACTTAAAGGCCATGAAAATGTTCGCCAATGTTAATTCGTTGTAAAATTAGCCCTCATTTACAAGCCATTCATATTTTCCCAGTGTTAATTCATTATAAAGTAAGCCTCATTTTCGGACTTGTGAAAATACAATTTTTTATCTTTCTATTTTGTAATAATTTCTTAACTAATAGTTTTGGTATAGTAAAAAAATAAATAAATAACTTCTTTATTTTGTACTAGCAGGATTACCCGGCGTTGCCCGGGGCAAAAGTGTAAAATATTTCTATTAAAACTTCTATCTCTCGACCTCTCTGTATTCGTTTCTCTATCTTTCTCTCTTTCCCCCCTCCCATTTCCCCCTTCCACCCGTTTTCCTCCTCTCTCTCCCCAACCCCCACTTTTTCCTCCACCCAGCCCATTCCTCTCTGGGCATATACATATAATTCAGAACAACCTTTCATATTTCAATAGATACTTTTCTAAACAACTCTGTCCTTTTTATATATTTAACTAGAAACTATCAACCATGGTTGACTAAGTACATAACTAAAGTATTATCTAAAATTTAGTTGAAAGAAATACTGTGAAAAAGACAGATTTACTGGTAACATTGCTTTTTTTCTTTCGATATTATCCTATTTTGATGACTAATAATTGAATAAAAGCGTTATCAATGTTTAAACATTTTTTTAATAATGGAAAACATTTTTTTTTTAAATTAAAAATACCAAGAAGTAAATAATTATATTTGTAATTAAGTTTTAAGAAAAGTAAATAATAAAAGTTTTGACAAAAATAGAGAAAGAAAAATCAGAATTACTAATAATTAAAAAATTTCCCAACCAGTAAAACTGGTCTGACAGCTCAGTTTGATACATGATTTCTTAAAAATTTGAATGAATATCTAACTGCCAATGCAAAGGCTTTAGTATTCTTATTTAAGGAAATATCTTTCTCTTGTTCATCCCAAGCAGATAAAAGCTATGCTGATGAATTACTCAAGTGACTAACTATGCGTTTAATAGCAACAAGTCTCCATTTTCTTTTAAATCGTGTGTGTGTTTTTTATGGAAAGAAGGGTTAGAGGATCTACATAAAACTAAGTGTATTCATATATAAAATTTTCTGAGGAAGACAACCCTCTTTCTTGGTCATTTTGACTAGGAACAAAGTGTAGTATCTGTTTTAATACTATGCTTCATCTTTTCTCTCCTAGGTCAGTGAAGGAGAAATTTTTATTCTTGTCCCAATCCAGAATGCTTCTTTTTTAAGGAGCTGGATTTGGTCCACATTAAAAACCGACCTTGTGTCCAACTATGCCCTCATGTGTGGTGTGTGTGAGGGGTGGGTGCAAGTAAATAGGCACAATGGAAGTACTCCTGAATCTCTAAGTTCTTCCTAAATGAGTTATGGAAGCAGACATCTCCCCTCTTAAAACTTAATAGTTTTCTCTGCTTAAGGTGAACAATGGAAACATATTTAATACTATGCTTCATCTTTTCTCTCCTAGTTCTTTGCAGTGGTGGTAGAGGGAAGAGTTCTTGTGAAAGTTTTTCAAGGAGAAACCAGAGATTGAAGCTCAGTCGAGCTCCTCCCACGGAAATTGTTATGGTGCCGTACCTACCTACGGAGAACTAATGGACTTGTCCACCTTATAAATACGGGAAGCACGTGACACCTGTTCTCTTCTTCCCCGGCAAACCGGCAATGGCGGTTGAGAGCACCATCTCCTTGTATCTCTTTCTTTCTATTATATAATATATACCTTTGTTCATTTAAACCATGTGTTCCTGTGTCATCCATTCGGCCTTACCTAGGTCCACAACAAATGGCGACGAAGGAATTCGAACTCTTGGGTCAAAAAACTGAAAATACCACGTGAAAATGCACTCACACGGTTAATGCAGGAAGCCGCACGCATGAAAAACAAAGGTTTTTGCCGAACGGTCGAGAGAAGTAAAGGGAACTCAACTGAAAAAAAACAAAAAAAAAACACGTTGAATTCTTAAGTGCGAGAAAATGGTTTTCTTTTAAGAAAAAGAAAACTGAAATGGACATGTTGTACTCTAATTTTGAAAACTGCTTATCGAAAAAAAAAACAGCTTGAAATTAAGTGCGCGTTTCCTCTAGTTTGGGAAAACTAGTTAAAAAAAAACAAAAAAACAACTGAAATTGAATGCGCGTTTTTTTTCTCTGGTTTGGAAAACTAACAAAAAAAAAAAAAGAATACCGAACACGAAGGAGGCGTGCATTGTTTTTTTGAGACGAACGTCACAGCGAGTTTTTTTTGACGAGCACACAAAAAAAAAAAAATGAAACCGACACCACGTGCTTCATTTTAAGAAACCAGATAAAAGAAACAAAACATAAAATGAATCACACGTGCGCTACTCCATAAAAAAAGACGCACGATAAAAAAAGGTCAGTTTTATTTTCTCTCTCTCTTTTCCGACTTGTACTGAAATATTTTAAAATGCAGAAAGAATTAATTGTGAAACAGAATTTTTTTTTTCTCTTCGTTAAAATTAAAAACGTGTATAAGAAAAGAACATTACATAATCTTTTCATAACTAAAAGGGCGTATTGCCAGCGCTAATTTAAAGAAAAGAACTTCTTGTAAATTCATTAAATAACGAGAAAATATTAATTTTCAAAAAAAAAAAAATAATAATTGAATATACGCGTATATAGAGAAAAGGAAAAGTTTCATAATCTTTTCATAATTAAAACGGCGCCTAGCAAACGCTAATTTAAAGAAAAGAACTCTTATAAAATCATAAGATAATGAGAAAATATTAATTTTCTAAATAAAATCAGAAACTAAATGGTTGAATATGGAAGATATTAAGTCTATAATCGCCGAACTAGCGAAATTCCCAATCTCCCAGCAACAACAAACTGAGGAAAGATTTCAAAAGCTTTTATTAGAACAGAACCAAAATGTTTTATTACACAAAAAGGAGTATGATGAAAGATTGGAATTTCTGATACAAACAATATGAAAAAGACGAAAAAGACGACACGTTTTCGCAGAACGCAATTTGGAACAGTATTGATAATTACTCATACACGGAAAATAATACATTTGAAGAATATTTCCGAAGATATGAAGACCTATATAAAATTGACTGCGGTAGTTGGAGTGATGCAAAGAAGCTACGCCTCCTTCTTAGAAAACTAAATACCACAGAACATACGAAATTCGTGGATTTCATTTTGCCTCGGTAAACTAGCGAGCTAACTTTCATAGAAGCGGTTGGTTTATTGACAGAACTGTTTAGTCCAAGAACTACACTATTCCACAAACGATGGAAGTGCATGAACCTGGTAAAGAAAGACGAGGAAGACTACGCTACTTTTGCATCGATAGTGAACAAGCATTGTGACAATTTTAAACTAGCTGAATTAAGTGCAGATACTTTCAAGTGTCTAATTTTTGTACAAGGTTTAATCTCAGGAAATGACACGGAGATAAGGCGTAGAGTTCTAAATAAATTAGAGAATGAACCAAGCCTTACGCTGCAAAAGTTGGCTGAGGACTGTCAAAGATTTGTAAATGTAAAACAGGACTCAAAAGACATTGAATTGTCCGGCATTGCGCATATAAAAAAAGTACATCAAAAAACAAAAGCTCAACCTTATAGAAAAATAAGAAATAATAATTTTGATGTAACAAAGACAAACCAAACCAGTAAAAAAATAAATAAATTGCCACCAAGCCCTTGTTCACGCTGTGGTAATCCACATTGGTACAATGAGTGCCCATTCCGTTTTAAAACCTGTATGAAATGCAAAAAAGTTGGACATAAAAGTTCGCACTGCAGAACGGGCAGGGGAAATAAAATGCGGATTCAAGCCACTAGGACAAAGAAGGAAAAATGCATGAACATAAGAAAATATGTACAGGTGAAAATCCTGGATAAAAATATAAAATTGCAATTGGATTCTGGTTCAGACGTTTCCATTATAAATTTACATACATGGAGGAGATTAAATAAACCTACTCTATCAAGAACAAACAGGCTGGCAAGCACAGTTACTGGTGAAAGAATTACATTTGAAGGAGAATTAATCACAAATGTGTCCCTAATGGGAAATACTAAAAAACTCAAACTACTGGTACTGAAGGATTCGAATAATCTTTTTGGTTCAGATTTTATGCAGGCATTTGATTTATGGAAGTTGCCGATAAATACATTTTGTAAAAAAATAAATAGTCGCGCAACAGAATCGGAAAAACTACAACGAGAATTAAAAAAATCGTTTCCAGAGGTTTTTTCTGGCGGTCTTGGATGCTGCACTAAAATGACTGCAAAATTCCGTCTAAAAGAAAATGTACTGCCGGTATTTAGAAAAGAAAGGAAAGTACCCTTCGCCTCGATTGAAAAAATAAACGCCGAATTAGACCGACTGGTAAAGATGGGTATTTTATCAAAAGTACAACACAGCCAGTGGGCAGCACTCACGGTTTATGTAAAGAAACAATCTAATGAGATTCGTGTATGTGCAGATTTTTCAACAGGACTGAATACTGCCCTCGCGGACTATCACTACCCACTCCATACCCCGGAAGAAGTGTTTGCAAGCTTAAATGGAGGCAGATTTTTTTCAAAAATAGACCTAAGTGAGGCATACCTATAAATACCGGTGGATAAAGATTGTTCTAAGCTGTTATGTATAAACACACATCGTGGTTTATATAAATTCGAAAGATTAGCGTTCGGAGTTAAGGTCGCGCCAGCCATTTTCTTCTTCGTTTGAGCTAGTATTCTCTATTTGACCCCTTTTTATGCTTCTTAGTTGGAGTATTTTCTTTTTGACCCCTTTTTATGTTTCTTCGTTGGAGTTAGTATTTTCTTTTTGACCACTTTTTTATGCTTTTTCGTTGGAGTTAGTATTTACTTTTTGACCACTTTTTTATGCTTTTTCGTTGGAGCTAGTATTTTCTTTTTGACCACTTTTTTATGCTTTTTCGTTGGAGTTAGTATTTACTTTTTGACCCCTTTTTTATGCTTCTTCGTTGGAGCTAGTATTTTCTTTTTGAGCCCTTTTTTATGCTTTTTCGTTGGAGCTAGTATTTTCTTTTTGACCCCTTTTTTATGCTTCTTCGTTGGAGCTAGTATTTTCTTTTTGACCCCTTTTTATGCTTCTTCGTTGGAGTATTTTCTTTTTGACCCCTTTTTTCATGCTTCTTCGTTGGAGATAGTATTTTCTTTTTGACCCCTTTTTATGCTTCTTCGTTGTAGTATTTTCTTTTTTACCTTTTTTATGCTTCTTCATTGAAGTTAGTATTTTCTTTTTGACCCCTTTTTATGCTTCTTCGTTGGAGTATTTTCTTGTTGACCCCTCTTTTCATGCTTCTTCGTTGGAGTAAGTATTTTCTTTTTGACCCCTTTTTATGCTTCTTAGTTGTAGTATTTTCTTTTTGACCTCTTTTTTATGCTTCTTCATCGGAGTTAGTATTTTGTTTTTGACCCCTTTTTTATGCTTTTTCGTGGGAGTTAGCATTTTCTTTTTGACCCCTTTTTTATGTTTCTTCGTCGAAGTAAGTATTTACTTTTGGACCCCTTTTTTCACTCTTCTTCGTTGTAGTTAGTATTTCTTTTTTGACCCCTTTTTTATGCTTCTTCGTTTGTGCTAGTATTTTCTTTTTGACCACTTTTCATGCTTCTTCGTTGTAGTATTTTCTTTTTTACCCCTTATTATGTTTCTTCGTTGGAGTTAGTATTTTCTTTTGACCTATTTTTATGCTTCTTCGTTGGAGCTAGTATTTTCTTTTTGACCCCTTTTTTAATGCTTCTTCGTTTGAGTTAGTATTTTCTTTTTGACCCATTTTTATGCTTATTAGTTGGAGTGTTTTCTTTTTTACCCCTTTTTTCATGCTTCTACGGTGGAGTTAGTATTTTCTTTTTGACCCATTTTTATGCTTCTTCGTTGGAGTATTTTCTTTTTGACCCCTTTTTTCATGCTTCTTCGTTGGAGTTAGTATTTTTTTTTTGACTCTGTTTTATGCTTCTTCGTTGTAGTATTTTTTTTTTACCCCTTTTTTATGCTTCTTCATTGGAGTTAGTGTTTTCTTTTGACCCCTTTTTTATGCTTTTTCGATGGAATTAGTATTTTCTTTTTGACCCTTTTTTATGCTTCTTCGTTGGTGCTAGTATTTTCTTTTTGACCACTTTTTATGCTTCTTCGTTGTAGTATTTTCTTTTTTACCCCTTATTATGTTTCTTCGTTGGAGTTAGTATTTTCTTTTTGACCCCTTTTTATGCTTCTTGGAGTATTTTCTTTTTTACCCTTTTTTCATACTTCTTCGGTGGAGTTAGTATTTTCTTTTTGATCCCATTTTATGCTTCTTCGTTGTAGTATTTTCTTTTTCATTTTTTTTATGCTTCTTCATTGGAGTTAGTATTTTCTTTTTTGACCCCTTTTAATGCTTTTTCGTTGGAGTTTGTATTTTCTTTTTGACTCCATTTTATGCTTCTTCGTTTGAGCTAGTATTTTCTTTTTGACCCCTTTTTATGCTTCTTAGTTAGAGTATTTTCTTTTTGACCCCTTTTTATGTTTCTTCGTTGTAGTTAATATTTTCTTTTTGACCAGTTTTTTATGCTTTTTCGTTGGAGTTAGTATTTTCTTTTTGACCCCTTTTTTATGCTTCTTCGTTGAAGCTAGTAGTTTCTTTTTGACCCCTTTTTATGCTTCTTCGTTGGAGTATTTTCTTTTGACCCCGTTTTTCATGCTTCTTCGTTGGAGATAGTATTTTCTTTTTGACCCCTTTTTATGCTTCTTCGTTGTAGTATTTTTGTTTTTACCCCTTTTTTATGCTTCTTCATTGGAGTTAGTGTTTTCTTTTGACCCATTTTATGCTTTTTCGTTGGAATTAGTATTTTCTTTTTGACCCCTTTTTATGCTTCTTCGTTGGAGCTAGTATTTTCTGTTAGACCCCTTTTTATGTTTCTTCGTTGGAATTAGTATTTTCTTTTTGACCCCTTTTTATGCTTCTTCGTTGGTGCTAGTATTTTCTTTTTGACCACTTTTTATGCTTCTTCGTTGTAGTATGTACTTTTTGACCCTTTTTTATGCTTTTTCGTTGGAGTTAGTATTCACTTTTTGACCCCTTTTTATGCTTCTTCGTTGGAGCTAGTATTTTCTTTTTGACCTCTTTTTTAATGCTTCTTCGTTTGCGTTAGTATTTTATTTTGACCCCTTTTTATGCTTCTTAGTTGGAGTATTTTCTTCTTTACCCCTTTTTTCATGCTTCTTCGGTGGAATTAGTATTTTCTTTTTGTTCCTTTTTTTTGCTTCTTCGTTGTGGTATTTTCTTTTTGACCTATTTTCATGCTTCTTCATTGGAGTTAGTATTTTCTTTTTGACCCCTTTTTATGCTTTTTCGTTGGAGTTAGTATTTTCTTTTTGACCCCTTTTTTATGCTTCTTCGTTTGAGCTAGTATTTTCTTTTTAACCCCTTTTTATGCTTCTTAGTTGAAGTATTTTCTTTGACCCCTTTTTATGTTTCTTCGTTGGAGTTAGTATTTTCTTTTTGACCACTTTTTTATACTTTTTCGTTGGAGTAAGTATTTACTTTTTGACCACTTTTTTATGCTTTTTCGTTGGAGTTAGTATTTACTTTTTGACCCCTTTTTTATGCTTCTACGTTTGAGCTAGTATTTTCTGTTTGACACCTTTTTTATGTTTTTTCGTTGGAGTTAGTATTTTCTTTTTGACCTCTTTTTTATGCTTCTTCGTTGGAGCTAGTATTTTCTTTTTGACCCCATTTTTATGCTTCTTCGTTGGAGTATTTTCTTTTTGACCCCTTTTTTCATGCTTCTTCGTTGGAGATAGTATTTTCTTTTTGACCTCTTTTTATGCTTCTTCGTTGTAGTATTTTCTTTTTGACCCCTTCTTTCATGCTTCTTCATTGAAGTTAGTATTTTCTTTTTGACCCCTTTTTATGCTACTTCGTTGTAGTATTTTCTTTTTTACCTTTTTTATGCTTCTTCATTGAAGTTAGTATTTTCTTTTTGACCCCTTTTTATGCTTCTTCGTTGGAGTATTTTCTTGTTGACCCCTCTTTTCATGCTTCTTCGTTGGAGTAAGTATTTTCTTTTTGACCCCTTTTTATGCTTCTTAGTTGTAGTATTTTCTTTTTGACCTCTTTTTTATGCTTCTTCATCGGAGTTAGTATTTTGTTTTTGACTCCTTTTTTATGCTTTTTCGTGGGAGTTAGCATTTTCTTTTTGACCCCATTTTTATGTTTCTTCGTCGAAGTAAGTATTTACTTTTGGACCCCTTTTTTCACTCTTCTTCGTTGTAGTTAGTATTTCTTTTTTGACCCCTTTTTTATGCTTCTTCGTTTGTGCTAGTATTTTCTTTTTGACCACTTTTCATGCTTCTTCGTTGTAGTATTTTCTTTTTTACCCCTTATTATGTTTCTTCGTTGGAGTTAGTATTTTCTTTTGACCTATTTTTATGCTTCTTCGTTGGAGCTAGTATTTTCTTTTTGACCCCTTTTTTAATGCTTCTTCGTTTGAGTTAGTATTTTCTTTTTGACCCATTTTTATGCTTATTAGTTGGAGTGTTTTCTTTTTTACCCCTTTTTTCATGCATCTACGGTGGAGTTAGTATTTTCTTTTTGACCCATTTTTATGCTTCTTCGTTGGAGTATTTTCTTTTTGACCCCTTTTTTCATGCTTCTTCGTTGGAGTTAGTATTTTTTTTTTGACTCTGTTTTATGCTTCTTCGTTGTAGTATTTTTTTCTTACCCCTTTTTTATGCTTCTTCATTGGAGTTAGTGTTTTCTTTTGACCCCTTTTTTATGCTTTTTCGATGGAATTAGTATTTTCTTTTTGACCCTTTTTTATGCTTCTTCGTTGGTGCTAGTATTTTCTTTTTGACCACTTTTTATGCTTCTTCGTTGTAGTATTTTCTTTTTTACCCCTTATTATGTTTCTTCGTTGGAGTTAGTATTTTCTTTTTGACCCCTTTTTATGCTTCTTGGAGTATTTTCTTTTTTACCCTTTTTTCATACTTCTTCGGTGGAGTTAGTATTTTCTTTTTGATCCCATTTTATGCTTCTTCGTTGTAGTATTTTCTTTTTCATTTTTTTTATGCTTCTTCATTGGAGTTAGTATTTTCTTTTTTGACCCCTTTTAATGCTTTTTCGTTGGAGTTTGTATTTTCTTTTTGACTCCATTTTATGCTTCTTCGTTTGAGCTAGTATTTTCTTTTTGACCCCTTTTTATGCTTCTTAGTTAGAGTATTTTCTTTTTGACCCCTTTTTATGTTTCTTCGTTGTAGTTAATATTTTCTTTTTGACCAGTTTTTTATGCTTTTTCGTTGGAGTTAGTATTTTCTTTTTGACCCCTTTTTTTATGCTTCTTCGTTGAAGCTAGTAGTTTCTTTTTGACCCCTTTTTATGCTTCTTCGTTGGAGTATTTTCTTTTGACCCCGTTTTTCATGCTTCTTCGTTGGAGATAGTATTTTCTTTTTGACCCCTTTTTATGCTTCTTCGTTGTAGTATTTTTGTTTTTACCCCTTTTTTATGCTTCTTCATTGGAGTTAGTGTTTTCTTTTGACCCATTTTATGCTTTTTCGTTGGAATTAGTATTTTCTTTTTGACCCCTTTTTATGCTTCTTCGTTGGAGCTAGTATTTTCTGTTAGACCCCTTTTTATGTTTCTTCGTTGGAGTTAGTATTTTCTTTTTGACCCCTTTTTATGCTTCTTCGTTGGTGCTAGTATTTTCTTTTTGACCACTTTTTATGCTTCTTCGTTGTAGTATGTACTTTTTGACCCTTTTTTATGCTTTTTCGTTGGAGTTAGTATTCACTTTTTGACCCCTTTTTATGCTTCTTCGTTGGAGCTAGTATTTTCTTTTTGACCTCTTTTTTAATGCTTCTTCGTTTGAGTTAGTATTTTATTTTGACCCCTTTTTATGCTTCTTAGTTGGAGTATTTTCTTCTTTACCCCTTTTTTCATGCTTCTTCGGTGGAATTAGTATTTTCTTTTTGTTCCTTTTTTTTGCTTCTTCGTTGTGGTATTTTCTTTTTGACCTATTTTCATGCTTCTTCATTGGAGTTAGTATTTTCTTTTTGACCCCTTTTTATGCTTTTTCGTTGGAGTTAGTATTTTCTTTTTGACCCCTTTTTTATGCTTCTTCGTTTGAGCTAGTATTTTCTTTTTGACCCCTTTTTATGCTTCTTAGTTGGAGTATTTTCTTTGACCCCTTTTTATGTTTCTTCGTTGGAGTTAGTATTTTCTTTTTGACCACTTTTTTATGCTTTTTCGTTGGAGTAAGTATTTACTTTTTGACCCCTTTTTTATGCTTTTTCGTTGGAGTAAGTATTTACTTTTTGACCACTTTTTTATGCTTTTTCGTTGGAGTTAGTATTTACTTTTTGACCCCTTTTTTATGCTTCTACGTTTGAGCTAGTATTTTCTGTTTGACACCTTTTTTATGTTTTTTCGTTGGAGTTAGTATTTTCTTTTTGACCTCTTTTTTATGCTTCTTCGTGTGAGCTAGTATTTTCTTTTTGACCCCATTTTTATGCTTCTTCGTTGGAGTATTTTCTTTTTGACCCCTTTTTTCATGCTTCTTCGTTGGAGATAGTATTTTCTTTTTGACCTCTTTTTATGCTTCTTCGTTGTAGTATTTTCTTTTTGACCCCTTCTTTCATGCTTCTTCATTGAAGTTAGTATTTTCTTTTTGACCCCTTTTTATGCTTTTTAGTTGGAGTTAGTATATTCTTTTTGACCCCTTTTTATGCTTCTTCGTTGGAGTTAGTATTTACTTTTTGACTCCTTTTTTATGCTTATTCGTTGGAGTATTTTCTTTTTGACCCCTCTTTTCATGGTTCTTCGTTGGAGTTAGTATTTTCTTTTTGACCCCTTTTTATGCTTCTTCGTTGTAGTATTTTCTTTTTTACCCCTTTTTTATGCTTCTTCGTCGGAGTTAGTATTTTATTTTTGACCCCTTTTTTTATGCTTTTTCGTGGGAGTTAGTATTTTCTTTTTTACCCCTTTTCATGTGTCTCTGTCAGAGTAAGTATTTACTTTTTGACCCCTTTTTTCACTCTTCTTCGTTGTAGTTAGTATTTCTTTTTTGACCCCTTTTTTATGCTTCTTCGTTGGTGCTAGTATTTTCTTTTTGACCACTTTTCATGCTTCTTCGTTGTAGTATTTTCTTTTTTACCCCTTATTATGTTTCTTCGTTGGAGTTAGTATTTTCTTTTGACCTATTTTTATGCTTCTTCGTTGGAGCTAGTATTTTCTTTTTGACCCCTTTTTTAATGCTTCTTCGTTTGAGTTAGTATTTTCTTTTTGACCCATTTTTATGCTTATTAGTTGGAGTGTTTTCTTTTTTACCCCTTTTTTCATGCTTCTACGGTGGAGTTAGTATTTTCTTTTTGACCCATTTTTATGCTTCTTCGTTGGTGCTAGTATTTTCTTTTTGACCACTTTTTATGCTTCTTCGTTGTAGTATTTTCTTTTTTACCCCTTATTATGTTTCTTCGTTGGAGTTAGTATTTTCTTTTGACCCCTTTTTATGCTTCTTCGTTGGAGCTAGTATTTTCTTTTTGACCGCTTTTTATGCTTCTTAGTTGGAGTATTTTCTTCTTTACCCCTTTTTTCATGCTTCTTCGGTGGAATTAGTATTTTCTTTTTGATCCCTTTTTTTGCTTCTTTGTTGTGGTATTTTCTTTTTGACCTTTTTTCATGCTTCTTCATTGGAGTTAGTATTTTCTTTTTGACCCCTTTTTATGCTTTTTCGTTGGAGTTAGTATTTTCTTTTTGACCCCTTTTTTATGCTTCTTCGTTTGAGCTAGTATTTTCTTTTTGACCCCTTTTTATGCTTCTTAGTTGGAGTATTTTCTTTTGACCCCTTTTTATGTTTCTTCGTTGGAGTTAGTATTTTCTTTTTGACCCCTTTTTTATGCTTTTTCGTTGGAGTAAGTATTTACTTTTTGACGTCTTTTTTATGCTTCTTCGTTGGAGCTAGTATTTTCTTTTTGACCCCTTTTTATGCTTCTTCGTTGGAGTATTTTCTTTTTGACCCCTTTTTTCATGCTTCTTCGTTGGAGATAGTATTTTCTTTTTGACCTCTTTTTATGCTTCTTCGTTGTAGTATTTTCTTTTTGACCCCTTCTTTCATGCTTCTTCATTGAAGTTAGTATTTTCTTTTTGACCCCTTTTTATGCTTTTTAGTTGGAGTTAGTATTTTCTTTTTGACCCCTTTTTATGCTTCTTCGTTGGAGGTAGTATTTACTTTTTGACTCCTTTTTTATGCTTCTTCGTTGGAGTATTTTCTTTTTGACCCCTCTTTTCATGGTTCTTCGTTGGAGTTAGTATTTTCTTTTTGACCCCTTTTTATGCTTCTTCGTTGTAGTATTTTCTTTTTTACCCCTTTTTTATGCTTCTTCGTCGGAGTTAGTATTTTATTTTTGACCCCTTTTTTATGCTTTTTCGTGGGAGTTAGTATTTTCTTTTTTACCCCTTTTTTATGTTTCTTCGTCGGAGTAAGTATTTACTTTTTGACCCCTTTTTTCATTCTTCTTCGTTGTAGTTAGTATTTCTTTTTTGACCCCTTTTTATGCTTCTTCGTTTGTGCTAGTATTTTCTTTTTGACCACTTTTCATGCTTCTTCGTTGTAGTATTTTCTTTTTTACCCCTTATTATGTTTCTTCGTTGGAGTTAGTATTTTCTTTTGACCTATTTTTATGCTTCTTCGTTGGAGCTAGTATTTTCTTTTTGACCCCTTTTTTTTAATGCTTCTTCGTTTGAGTTAGTATTTTCTTTTTGACCCATTTTTATGCTTATTAGTTGGAGTGTTTTCTTTTTTACCCCTTTTTTCATGCTTCTACGGTGGAGTTAGTATTTTCTTTTTGACCCATTTTTATGCTTCTTCGTTGGTGCTAGTATTTTCTTTTTGACCACTTTTTATGCTTCTTCGTTGTAGTATTTTCTTTTTTACCCCTTATTATGTTTCTTCGTTGGAGTTAGTATTTTCTTTTGACCCCTTTTTATGCTTCTTCGTTGGAGCTAGTATTTTCTTTTTGACCGCTTTTTATGCTTCTTAGTTGGAGTATTTTCTTCTTTACCCCTTTTTTCATGCTTCTTCGGTGGAATTAGTATTTTCTTTTTGATCCCTTTTTTTGCTTCTTTGTTGTGGTATTTTCTTTTTGACCTTTTTTCATGCTTCTTCATTGGAGTTAGTATTTTCTTTTTGACCCCTTTTTATGCTTTTTCGTTGGAGTTAGTATTTTCTTTTTGACCCCTTTTTTATGCTTCTTCGTTTGAGCTAGTATTTTCTTTTTGACCCCTTTTTATGCTTCTTAGTTGGAGTATTTTCTTTTGACCCCTTTTTATGTTTCTTCGTTGGAGTTAGTATTTTCTTTTTGACCCCTTTTTTATGCTTTTTCGTTGGAGTAAGTATTTACTTTTTGACCTCTTTTTTATGCTTCTTCGTTGGAGCTAGTATTTTCTTTTTGACCCCTTTTTATGCTTCTTCGTTGGAGTATTTTCTTTTTGACCCCTTTTTTCATGCTTCTTCGTTGGAGATAGTATTTTCTTTTTGACCTCTTTTTATGCTTCTTCGTTGTAGTATTTTCTTTTTGACCCCTTCTTTCATGCTTCTTCATTGAAGTTAGTATTTTCTTTTTGACCCCTTTTTATGCTTTTTAGTTGGAGTTAGTATTTTCTTTTTGACCCCTTTTTATGCTTCTTCGTTGGAGTTAGTATTTACTTTTTGACTCCTTTTTTATGCTTCTTCGTTGGAGTATTTTCTTTTTGACCCCTCTTTTCATGGTTCTTCGTTGGAGTTAGTATTTTCTTTTTGACCCCTTTTTATGCTTCTTCGTTGTAGTATTTTCTTTTTTACCCCTTTTTTATGCTTCTTCGTCGGAGTTAGTATTTTATTTTTGACCCCTTTTTTATGCTTTTTCGTGGGAGTTAGTATTTTCTTTTTTACCCCTTTTTTATGTTTCTTCGTCGGAGTAAGTATTTACTTTTTGACCCCTTTTTTCATTCTTCTTCGTTGTAGTTAGTATTTCTTTTTTGACCCCTTTTTATGCTTCTTCGTTTGTGCTAGTATTTTCTTTTTGACCACTTTTCATGCTTCTTCGTTGTAGTATTTTCTTTTTTACCCCTTATTATGTTTCTTCGTTGGAGTTAGTATTTTCTTTTGACCTATTTTTATGCTTCTTCGTTGGAGCTAGTATTTTCTTTTTGACCCCTTTTTTTTAATGCTTCTTCGTTTGAGTTAGTATTTTCTTTTTGACCCATTTTTATGCTTATTAGTTGGAGTGTTTTCTTTTTTACCCCTTTTTTCATGCTTCTACGGTGGAGTTAGTATTTTCTTTTTGACCCATTTTTATGCTTCTTCGTTGGTGCTAGTATTTTCATTTTGACCACTTTTTATGCTTCTTCGTTGTAGTATTTTCTTTTTTATCCCTTATTATGTTTCTTCGTTGGAGTTAGTAATTTCTTTTGACCCCTTTTTATGCTTCTTCGTTGGAGCTAGTATTTTCTTTTTGACCGCTTTTTATGCTTCTTGGAGTAATTTCTTTTTTACCCCTTTTTTCATGCTTCTTCGGTGGAATTAGTATTTTCTTTTTGATCCCTTTTTTTGCTTCTTTGTTGTGGTATTTTCTTTTTGACCTTTTTTCATGCTTCTTCATTGGAGTTAGTATTTTCTTTTTGACCCCTTTTTTTGCTTTTTCGTTGGAGTTAGTATTTTCTTTTTGACCCCTTTTTTATGCTTCCTCGTTTGAGCTAGTATTTTCTTTTTGACCCCTTTTTATGCTTCTTAGTTGGAGTATTTTCTTTTGACCCCTTTTTATGTTTCTTCGTTGGAGTTAGTATTTTCTTTTTGACCACTTTTTTATGCTTTTTCGTTGGAGTAAGTATTTACTTTTTGACCCCTTTTTTATGCTTTTTCGTTGGAGTTAGTATTTACTTTTTGACCCCTTTTTTATGCTTCTACGTTGGAGCTAGTATTTTCTGTTTGACACCTTTTTTATGTTTTTTCGTTCGAGTTAGTATTTTCTTTTTGACCTCTTTTTTATGCTTCTTCGTTGGAGCTAGTATTTTCTTTTTGACCCCTTTTTATGCTTCTTCGTTGGAGTATTTTCTTTTTGACCCCTTTTTTCATGCTTCTTCATTGAAGTTAGTATTGTCTTTTTGACCCCTTTTTATGCTTTTTAGTTGGAGTTAGTATTTTCTTTTTGACCCCTTTTTATGCTTCTTCGTTGGAGTTAGTATTTACTTTTTGACTCCTTTTTTATGCTTCTTCGTTGGAGTATTTTCTTTTTGACCTCTCTTTTCATGGTTCTTCGTTGGAGTTAGTATTTTCTTTTTGACCCCTTTTTATGCTTCTTCGTTGTAGTATTTTCTTTTTTACCCCTTTTATATGCTTCTTCGTCGGAGTTAGTATTTTATTTTTGACCCCTTTTTTATGCTTTTTCGTGGGAGTTAGTATTTTCTTTTTTACCCCTTTTTTATGTTTCTTCGTCGGAGTAAGTATTTACTTTTTGACCCCTTTTTTCATTCTTCTTCGTTGTAGTTAGTATTTCTTTTTTGACCCCTTTTTATGCTTCTTCGTTTGTGCTAGTATTTTCTTTTTGACCACTTTTCATCCTTCTTCGTTGTAGTATTTTCTTTTTTACCCCTTATTATGTTTCTTCGTTGGAGTTAGTATTTTCTTTTGACCTATTTTTATGCTTCTTCGTTGGAGCTAGTATTTTCTTTTTGACCCCTTTTTTTAATGCTTATTCGTTTGAGTTAGTATTTTCTTTTTGACCCATTTTTATGCTTATTAGTTGGAGTGTTTTCTTTTTTACCCCTTTTTTCATGCTTCTACGGTGGAGTTAGTATTTTCTTTTTGACCCATTTTTATGCTTCTTCGTTGGTGCTAGTATTTTCATTTTGACCACTTTTTATGCTTCTTCGTTGTAGTATTTGCTTTTTTACCCCTTATTATGTTTCTTCGTTGGAGTTAGTATTTTCTTTTGACCCCTTTTTATGCTTCTTCGTTGGAGCTAGTATTTTCTTTTTGACCGCTTTTTATGCTTCTTGGAGTAATTTCTTTTTTACCCCTTTTTTCATACTTTTTTGGTGGAGTTAGTATTTTCTTTTTGATCCCATTTTATGCTTCTTCGTTGTAGTATTTTCTTTTAGACCTTTTATGCTTCTTCATTGGAGTTAGTATTTTCTTTTTTGACCCCTTTTTATGCTTTTTCGTTGGAGTTAGTATTTTCTTTTTGACCCCTTTTTTATGCTTCTTCGTTGAAGCTAGTATTTTCTTTTTGACCCCTTTTTATGCTTCTTCGTTGGAGTATTTTCTTTTGACCCCTTTTTTCATGCTTCTTCGTAGGAGATAGTATTTTTTTTTTGACCCCTTTTTATTCTCCTTCGTTGTAGTATTTTTCTTTTTACCCCTTTTTTATGCTTCTTAATTGGAGTTAGTGTTTTCTTTTGACCCCTTTTTTATGCTTTTTCGTTGGAATTAGTATTTTCTTTTTGACCCCTTTTTTCATGCTTCTTCGTTGGAGCTAGTATTTTCTGTTAAACCCCTTTTTATGTTTCTTCGTTGGAGTTAGTATTTTCTTTTTGACCCCTTTTTATGCTTCTTCGTTGTAGTATTTTCTTTTTGACCCCTTTTTCATGCTTCTTCATTGAAGTTAGTATTTTCTTTTTGACCCCTTTTTATGCTTTTTCGTTAGAGTTAGTATTCACTTTTTGACCCCTTTTTATGCTTCTTCGTTAGAGCAAGTATTTTCTTTTTGACCCCTTTTATAATGCTTCTTCGTTTGAGTTAGTATTTTCTTTTGACCCCTTTTTATGATTCTTAGTTGGAGTATTTTCTTTTTGACCCCTTTTTTCATGCTTCTTCGGTGGAGTTAGTATTTTCTTTTGATCCCTTTTTATGCTTCTTCGTTGTAGTATTTTCTTTTTGACATTTTTTTATGCTTCTTCATTGGAGTTAGTATTTTTTTTTGACCTTTGTTTATGCTTCTTCATTGGAGCTAGTATTTTCTTTTTGACCCCTTTTTATGCTTCTTCGTTGGAGTATTTTCTTTTTGACCCTTTTTTTCATGCTTCTTCGTTGGAGATAGTATTTTCTTTTTGACCCCTTTTTATGCTTCTTCGTTGTAGTATTTTTTTTTACCCTTCTTTCATGCTTCTTCATTGAAGTTAGTATTTTCTTTTTGACCCCTTTTTATGCTTTTTCGTTGGAGTTAGTATTTTCTTTTTGACCCCTTTTTATGCTTCTTCGTTGGAGCTAGTATTTTGTTTTTAACCCTTTTTTATGCTTCTTCGTTGGAGTATTTTCTTTTTTACCCCTTTTTTCATGCTTCTTCGTCGGAGTTAGTATTTTATTTTTGACCCCTTTTTATGCTTCTTCATTGGAGTTAGTGTTTTCTTTTGACCCCTTTTTTATGCTTTTTCGTTGGAGTTAATATTTACTTTTTGACCCCTTTTTATGCTTCTTCGTTGGTGCTAGTATTTTCTTTTTGACCCTTTTTATGCTTCTTCGTTGTAGTATTTTCTTTTTTACTCCTTATTATGTTTCTTCGTTGGAGTTAGTATTTTCTTTTGACCCCTTTTTATGCTTCCTCGTTGGAGCTAGTATTTTCTTTTTGACCCCTTTTTATGCTTCTTGGAGTAATTTCTTTTTTACCCCTTTTTTCATACTTGTTCGGTGGAGTTAGTATTTTCATTTTGATCCCATTTTATGCTTCTTCGTTGTAGTATTTTCTTTTTGACCTTTTTTATGCTTCTTCATTAGAGGTAAGTATTTTCTTTTTTGACCCCTTTTTATGCTTTTTCGTTGGAGTTAGTATTTTCTTTTTGACCCCTTTTTTATGCTTCTTCGTTGAAGCTAGTATTTTCTTTTTGACCTCTTTTTATGATTCTTCGTTGGAGTATTTTCTTTTGACCCCTTTTTTCATGCTTCTTCGTAGGAGATAGTATTTTCTTTTTGACCCCTTTTTATGCTTCTTCGTTGTAGTATTTTTCTTTTTACCCCTTTTTTATGCTTCTTAATTGGAGTTAGTGTTTTCTTTTGACCCCTTTTTTATGCTTTTTCGTTGGAATTAGTATTTTCTTTTTGACCCCTTTTTATGCTTCTTCGTTGGAGCTAGTATTTTCTGTTAGACCCCTTTTTATGTTTCTTCGTTGGAGTTAGTATTTTCTTTTTGACCCCTTTTTCATGCTTCTTCATTGAAGTTAGAATTTTCTTTTTGACCCCTGTTTATGCTTTTTCGTTGGAGTTAGTATTCACTTTTTGACCCCTTTTTATGCTTCTTCGTTGGAGCAAGTATTTTCTTTTTGACCCCTTTTTTAATGCTTCTTCGTTTGAGTTAGTATTTTCTTTTGACCCCTTTTTATGCTTCTTAGTTGGAGTATTTTCTTTTTCACCCCTTTTTTCATGCTTCTTCGGTGGAGTTAGTATTTTCTTTTGATCCCTTTTTATGCTTCTTCGTTGTAGTATTTTCTTTTTGACATTTTTTTATGCTTCTTCATTGGAGTTAGTATTTTTTTTGAGACCTTTTTTATGCTTCTTCATTGGAGCTAGTATTTTCTTTTTGACCCCTTTTTATGCTTCTTCGTTGGAGTATTTTCTTTTTAACCCCTTTTTTCATGCTTCTTCGTTGGAGCTAGTATTTTTTTTTTGACCCCTGTTTATGCTTTTTCGTTGTAGTATTTTCTTTTTTACCCCTTTTTATGCTTCTTAATTCAAGTTAGTATTTTCTTTTTGACCCCTTTTTATGCTTCTTCTGTTGGACCTAGTATTTTCTTTTTGACCTCTTTTTATGTTTCTTCGTTGGAGTTAGTATTTTCTTTTTGACCATTTTTTATGCTTCTTCGTCGGAGATAGTATTTCCTTTTTTACCCTTTTTTTATGCTTTTTCGTAGGAGTAGGTATTTTCTTTTGTACGTCTTTTTTATGTTTCTTCGTCGCAGTTAGTATTTACTTTTTGACCCCTTTTTTCATGCTTCTTCGTTGGAGTTAGTATTTTCTTTTCGAACCCTTTTTTATGCTTCTTCATTGGAGTTAGTGTTTTCTTTTGACCCCTTTTTTATGCTTTTTCGTTGGAATTAGTATTTTCTTTTTGACCCATTTTTTCATGCTTCTTCGTTGGAGATAGTATTTTCTGTAAGACCCCTTTTTATGTTTCTTCGTTAGAGTTAGTATTTTATTTTTGACCCCTTTTTATGCTTCTTCGTTGGTGCTAGTATTTTCTTTTTGACCACTTTTTATACTTCTTCGTTGTAGTATGTACATTTTGACCCCTTTTTTATGCTTTTTCGTTGGAGTTAGTATTAAATTCTTTACCCCTTTTTATGCTTCTTCAGTGGAGCTTGTATTTTCTTTTTGACCCCTTTTTTAATGCTTCTTCGTTTGAGTATTTTCTTTTTTACCTGATTTTATGCTTCTTAGTTGGAGTATTTTCTTTTTTACCCCTTTTTTCATGCCTCTTCGGTGGAGTAAGTATTTTCTTTTTGATCCCTTTTTATGCTTCTTCGTTGTAGTATTTTCTTTTTGACCTTTTTTATGCTTCTTCATTGGAGTAAGTATTTTCTTTTTGACCCCTTTTTATGCTTTTTCGTTGGAGGTAGTATTTTCTTTTTGACCCCTTTTTTATGCTTCTTCGTTTGAGCTAGTATTTTCTTTTTGACCCTTTTTTATGCTTCTTAGTGAGAGTATTTTCTTTTTGACCCCTTTTTATGTTTCTTCGTTGGAGTTAGTATTTTCTTTTTGACCCCTTTTTATGGTTCTTCGTTGGAGCTAGTATTTTCTTTTTGACCCCTTTTTATGCTTCTTAGTTGGAGTATTTTCTTTTTCACCCCTTTTTTCATGCTTCTTCGGTGGAGTTAGTATTTTCTTTTGATCCCTTTTTATGCTTCTTCGTTGTAGTATTTTCTTTTTGACATTTTTTTATGCTTCTTCATTGGAGTTAGTATTTTTTTTGAGACCTTTTTTATGCTTCTTCATTGGAGCTAGTATTTTCTTTTTGACCCCTTTTTATGCTTCTTCGTTGGAGTATTTTCTTTTTGACCCCTTTTTTCATGCTTCTTCGTTGGAGCTAGTATTTTTTTTTTGACCCCTGTTTATGCTTTTTCGTTGTAGTATTTTCTTTTTTACCCCTTTTTTATGCTTCTTAATTCAAGTTAGTATTTTCTTTTTGACCCCTTTTTATGCTTCTTCTGTTGGACCTAGTATTTTCTTTTTGACCTCTTTTTATGTTTCTTCGTTGGAGTTAGTATTTTCTTTTTGACCATTTTTTATGCTTCTTCGTCGGAGATAGTATTTCCTTTTTTACCCTTTTTTTATGCTTTTTCGTAGGAGTAGGTATTTTCTTTTGTACGTCTTTTTTATGTTTCTTCGTCGCAGTTAGTATTTACTTTTTGACCCCTTTTTTCATGCTTCTTCGTTGGAGTTAGTATTTTCTTTTCGAACCCTTTTTTATGCTTCTTCATTGGAGTTAGTGTTTTCTTTTGACCCCTTTTTTATGCTTTTTCGTTGGAATTAGTATTTTCTTTTTGACCCATTTTTTCATGCTTCTTCGTTGGAGATAGTATTTTCTGTAAGACCCCTTTTTATGTTTCTTCGTTAGAGTTAGTATTTTATTTTTGACCCCTTTTTATGCTTCTTCGTTGGTGCTAGTATTTTCTTTTTGACCACTTTTTATACTTCTTCGTTGTAGTATGTACATTTTGACCCCTTTTTTATGCTTTTTCGTTGGAGTTAGTATTAAATTCTTTACCCCTTTTTATGCTTCTTCAGTGGAGCTTGTATTTTCTTTTTGACCCCTTTTTTAATGCTTCTTCGTTTGAGTATTTTCTTTTTTACCTGATTTTATGCTTCTTAGTTTGAGTATTTTCTTTTTTACCCCTTTTTTCATGCCTCTTCGGTGGAGTAAGTATTTTCTTTTTGATCCCTTTTTATGCTTCTTCGTTGTAGTATTTTCTTTTTGACCTTTTTTTATGCTTCTTCATTGGAGTAAGTATTTTCTTTTTGACCCCTTTTTATGCTTTTTCGTTGGAGGTAGTATTTTCTTTTTGACCCCTTTTTTATGCTTCTTCGTTTGAGCTAGTATTTTCTTTTTGACCCTTTTTTATGCTTCTTAGTGAGAGTATTTTCTTTTTGACCCCTTTTTATGTTTCTTCGTTGGAGTTAGTATTTTCTTTTTGACCCCTTTTTATGGTTCTTCGTTGGAGCTAGTATTTTCTTTTTGACCCCTTTTTATGCTTTTTCTATGGAGTTAGTATTTTCTTTTTGACCCCCTTTTTATGGTTCACTGTTGGAGCGAGTATTTTCTTTTTGACCCCTTTTTATGCTTCTTCGTTGGAGTATTTTCTTTTTGACCCCTTTTTTCATGCTTCTTCGTTGGAGCTAGTATTTACTTTTTGACCCCTTTTTATTCTTCTTCGTTGTAGTTTTTTTTTTACCCCTTTTTTATGCTTCTTCATTGAAGTTAGTATTTTCTTTTTGACCTTTTTTTATGCTTTTTCTTTGGAGTTAGTATTTTCTTTAGACCCCTTTTTATCCTTTTTCGTTCGAGCTAGTATTTTCTTTTTGACCCCTTTTTATGCTTCTTCGTTGGAGTATTTTCTTTTTGGACCCTGTTTTCATGCTTCTTAGTTGGAGTTAGTATTTTCTTTTTGACCCCTTTTTATGCTTCTTCGTTTTAGTATTTTCTTTTTTACCCCTTTTTTATGCTTCTTCGTCAGAGTTAGTATTTTCTTTTTGACACCGTTTTTATGCTTTTTCGTGGGAGTTAGTATTTTCTTTTTTACCCTTTTTTTATGTTTCTTCGTCCGAGTAAGTATTTACTTTTTGACCCCTTTTTTCATGCTTCTTCGTTGGAGTTAGTATTTTCTTTTTGACCCGTTTTTATGCTTCTTCGTTGGAGCTAGTATTTTCTTTTTGACGACTTTTTATGCTTCTTCGTTGTAGTATTTTCTTCTTTACCCATTTTTATGCTTCTTCATTGGAGTTAGTATTTTGTTTTTAACCCCTTTTTATGCTTTTTCGTTGGAGTTAGTATTTTCTGTTTGACCCCATTTTATGCTACTTCGTTTGAGCTAGTATTCTCTTTTTGACCCCTTTTTATGCTTCTTCGTTGGAGTATTTTCGTTTTTACCCCTTTTTTCATTCTTTTTCGTTGGAGATAATATTTTCTTTTTGACCCCTCTTTAATGCTTCTTTGTTGGAGTTAGTATTTTCTTTTTGACCCAGTTTTTCATGCTACTTCGTTGGAGTTAGTATTTACTTTGTGACCACTTTTTTATGCTTTTTCGTTGGAGTTAGTATTTACTTTTTGACCCCTTTTTATGCTTCTTCGTTGGAGCTATTTTTTTCTTTTTGACCTCTTTTCATGCTACTTCGTTGAAGTATTTTCTTTTTGGCCCCTTTTTAATGCTTCTTCGTTGGAGTTAGTATTTTTTTTATACCCATTTTTATGCTTCTTAGTTGGAGTATTTTCTTTTTGACCCTTTTTTTCATGCTTCTTCGTTGGAGTTAGTATTTTATTTTTGACCACTTTTTTATGCTTTTTCGTTGGAGTTAGTATTTACTTTTTGACCCCTTTTTTATGCTTCTTCGTTGGAGCTAGTATTTTCTTTTATACCCCTTTTTATGCTTATTCATTGAAGTTAGTATTTTCTTGTTGACTCCTTTTTATGCATCTTCGTTGGAGCTAGTATTTTCTTTTTGACCTCTTTTCATGTTTCTTCGTTGGAGTATTTTCTTTTTGACCCGATTTTTTATGCTTCTTCGTTGGAGTTAGTATTTTCTGTTTGACCCCATTTTATGCTTCTTAGTTGGAGTATTTTCTTTTTGACCCCTTTTTTCATGCTTCTTCGTTGGAGTTAGTGTTTTCTTTTTGACCCCTTTTTATACTTCTTCGTGGTAGTATTTTTTTTTTACCCCTTTTTTATGCTTCTTCATTGGAGTTAGTATTTTCTTTTTGACCCCTTTTTATGCTTTTTCGTTTGAGTTAGTATTTTCTTTTTGACCCCTTTTTTATGCTTCTTCGTTGGAGCTTGTATTTTCTTTTTGACCCCTTTTTTCATGCTTCTTCGTTGGAGATAATATTTTCTTGTTGACCCCTTTTTATGCTTCTTCGTTGTAGTATTTTTGTTTTTACCCCTTTTTTATGCTTATTCATTGAAGTTAGTATTTTCTTTTTGACCCCTTTTTATGCTTTTTCGTTGGAGTTAGTATTTTCTTTTTGACCCATTTTTATGCTTTTTCGTTGGAGCTAGTATTTTCTTTTTGACCCCTTTTTCATGTTTCTTCGTTGGAGTTAGTATTTTCTTTTTGATGATTTTTTATCCTTCTTCGTTGGAGTTAGTATTTTCTTTTTAACCTCTTTTATGTATCTTCGTTGTAGTATTTTCTTTTTGACCACTTTTTTCATGCTTCTTCGTTGGAGTTAGTATTTTCTTTTTGACCGGTTTTTATGCTTTTTCGTTGGAGTTGAGATTTTCTGTTTGACCCCTTTTTTATGCTTCTTCGTTGGAGCTAGTATTTTCTTTTTGACCCCTTTTTTATGCTTTTTCGTTGGAGTTAGTATTTTCTTTTTGACCCTTTTTATGCTTTCTCGTTGGAGCTAGTATTTTCTTTTTGACCCCTTTTTATGCTAGTTCGTTGTAGTATTTTTTTTTTACCCCTTTTTATGCTTCTTCGTCGGAGTTAGTATTTTCTTTATGACCCCTTTTTATGCTTCTTCGTTGGAGCTAGTATTTTCTTTTTGACCCCTTTTTATGCTTCTTCGTTGGAGAATTTTCTTTTTGACCCCTTTTTTCACGCTTCTTCGTTGAAGTTAGTATTTTCTTTTTGACTCCTTTTTATGCTTCTTCGTGTAGTATTTTCTTTTTAGCCCTTTTTTATGCTTCTTCATTGGAGTTAGTGTTTTCTTTTGACCACTTTTTTATCCTTCTTCGTTGGAGTTAGTATTTTCTTTTTGACCTCTTTTATGCTTCTTCGTTGTAGTATTTTCTGTTGACCCCTTTTTTATGCTTTTTCGTTGGAGTTGAGATTTTTTGTTTGACCCCTTTTTTATGCTTCTTCGTTGGAGCTAGTATTTTCTTTTTGAACCCTTTTTATGCTTCTTCGTTGGAGAATTTTCTTTTTGACCCCTTTTTTCATGCTTCTTCGTTGGAGTTAGTATTTTCTTTTTGACTCCTTTTAATGCTTCTTCGTGTAGTATTGTCTTTTTTAGACCTTTTTTATGCTTCTTCATTGGAGTTAGTATTTTCTTTTTGACCCCTTTTTATGCTTTTTCGTTGGAGTTAGTATTTTCTTTTTGACCCTTTTTTATGCTTTTTCGTTGGAGTTAGTATTTTCTTTTTGACCCTTTTTTATGCTTCTTCGTTGGAGCTAGTATTTTCTTTTTGACCCCTTTTTATGCTAGTTCGTTGTAGTATTTTTTTTTTACCCCTTTTTATGCTTCTTCGTCGGAGTTAGTATTTTCTTTGTGACCCCTTTTTATGCTTCTTCGTTGGAGCTAGTATTTTCTTTTTGACCCCTTTTTATGCTTCTTCATTGGAGTTAGTATTTTCTTTTTCACCCCTTTTTTATGCTTCTTCGTTAGAGCTAGTATTTTCTTTTTGACCCTTTTTTATGCTTTTTCGTTGGAGTTAGTATTTTCTTTTTGACCCTTTTTTATGCTTCTTCGTTGGAGCTAGTATTTTCTTTTTGACCCCTTTTTATGCTAGTTCGTTGTAGTATTTTTTTTTACCCCTTTTTATGCTTCTTCGTCGGAGTTAGTATTTTCTTTGTGACCCCTTTTTATGCTTCTTCGTTGGAGCTAGTATTTTCTTTTTGACCCCTTTTTATGCTTCTTCGTTGTAGTATTTTCTTTTTCACCCCTTTTTTATGCTTCTTCGTTAGAGCTAGTATTTTCTTTTGGACCCCTTTTTATGCTTCTTCGATGGAGTATTTTCTTTTTGACCCTTTTTTAAGGTTCTTTCGTTAGAGTTAGTATTTTATTTTTGACCCTTTTTTATGCTTCTTCGTTGGAGTTAGTATTTTCTTTTTAACCCCTTTTTATGCTTCTTTGTTGGAGTTAGTATTTTCTTTTTTACCCCTTTTTTCCTGTTTCTTCGTTGGAGTTAGTATTTTCTTTTGACCCCTTTTTTATGCTTTTTCGTTGGAGTTAAGATTTTCTGTTTGATTCCTTTTTTTATGCTTCTTCGTTGGAGCTAGTATTTTCTTTTTGACCCCTTTTTATGCTTCTTCGTTGGGGAATTTTCTTTTTGACCCCTTTTTCATGCTTCTTCGTTGGAGTTAGTATTTTCTTTTTGACTCCTTTTTATGCTTCTTCGTGTAGTATTTTCTTTTTTAGCCCTTTTTTATGCTTCTTCATTGGGGTTTGTGTTTTCTTTTGACCCCTTTTTTATGCTTTTTCGTTGGTATTAGTATTTTCTTTTTAACCCCTTTTTATGTTTCTTCGTTGGAGTTAGTATGTTCATTTTTACCCTTTTTATGCTTTTTCGTTGGAGCTAGTATTTTCTTTTTGACCCCTTTTTATGCTTCTTCGTTGTAGTAATTTTTTTTTATACCTTATTATGCTTCTTCGTTGGAGTTAGTATTTTCTTTTTGACCCCTTTTTATGCTTCTTCGTTGGAGCTAGTATTTTCTTTTTGACCCCTTTTTTATGCTTTTTCGTTGGAGTTAGTATTTTATTTATAACCCGTTTTTATGCTTCTTCGTTGTAGTATTTTCTTTTGTACCTCTTATTTATGCTTCTTCATTGGAGTTAGTATTTTCTTTTTGACCCCTTTTTATGCTTTTTCGTAGGAGTTAGTTTTTTTCTTTTAACCCCTTTTTTATGCTTCTTCGTTGGAGCTAGTATTTTCTTTTTGACCCCTTTTTATGCTAGTTCGTTGTAGTATTTTCTTTTTTAGTCCTTTTTATGCTTCTTCGTTTGAGCTAGTATTTTCTTTTTGACCCCTTTTTATGCTTCTTCGTTGGAGTATTTTTTTTTTGACCCTTTTTTTATGCTTCTTCGTTGGAGTTAGTATTTTCTTTGTGACCACTTTTTTATGCTTCTTCGTTGGAGTATTTTTTTCTTTTACCCTTTTTTTATGCTTCTTCGTTGGAGCTAGTATTTTCTTTTTGACCCCTTTTTATGCTTCTTCGATGGAGTATTTTCTTTTTGACAATTTTTTTATGCTTCTTCGTTGGAGTTAGTATTTTCTTTTTGACGACTTTTTTTATGCTTCTTCGTTGGAGTTAGTATTTTCTTTTTGACCCCTTTTTATGCTAGTTGGTTGTAGTATTTTCTTTTTTAGTCATTTTTATGCTTCTTCGTTGGAGCTAGTATTTTCTTTTTGACCCCTTTTTATGCTAGTTGGTTGTAGTATTTTCTTTTTTAGTCATTTTTATGCTTCTTCGTTGGAGCTAGTATTTTCTTTTTGACCCCTTTTTATGCTTCTTCGTTGGAGTATTTTTTTTTTGACCCTTTTTTTATGCTTCTTCGTTGGAGTTAGTATTTTCTTTGTGACCACTTTTTTATGCTTCTTCGTTTGAGTATTTTTTTTTTTTACCCTTTTTTTATGCTTCTTCGTTGGAGTTAGTATTTTCTTTTTAACCCCTTTTTTATGCTTCTTTGTTGGAGTTAGTATTTTCTTTTTTATCCCTTTTTTCCTGTTTCTTCGTTGGAGTTAGTATTTTCTTTTTGACCTCTTTTTTATGCTTCTTCGTTGCAGTTAGTATTTTCTATTTGACCCCTTTTTATGTTTCTTCGTTGGAGTTAGTATTTTCTTTTTTACCCCTTTTTTATGCTTCTTCGTTAGAGTTCTTCGTTACTTTGTTTACATGAAATTAAAATATTTTATTACAGCTCAAGTTTTACACGATTGAGCGATTACAGAAACTGTTGTTATAATAAAATTTATATTTAAAATTTTTAAATTTAAATATATATATGTATATATATATATATATATATATATATATATATATATATATATATATATATATATATATATATATATATATATAAATTAATTAATCTTGTTCAAACATCAATAACATGAGCATAAAACCAATATTTTCAAAAGTACTCAATAGCAAGTAGAGCATTTATAAAATTACATAAACACTATTACAGTCTATGCCAATCAACCAGCGTTTCAGTGTTATCACATCTTTGTGATAACATTAAAACGCTGGTTGATTGGGGGAGACTGTAATAGTGTTCATGTAATTTTACACATCTCTCTCTCTCTCTCTCTCTCTCTCTCTCTCTCTCTCTCTCTTACTTTCTCTATCTCTTATGCTGCTTTGTCGTTGTTGTTAATGCTAATGTTTATGTGAGTAATATTAAATAAACGAACCTGGGAATAAACAAAGAATATCACAAAGTAAAAAATGATACTCGTACACAATTCTAACCTGTACCTCAGAAGAGGGACCACCTAACACAGGCGTCGTCTTAAACTGCTGACTAAAAAGACAAATACTTAGAAAAAGCTGAAATTGTTCAAATAACTCATCCTCCAAGTCATTATATTTGGTTTAACATCTGTTTTATACACTGTGATAAATCTTTGTCTATATTTTTACTAGTGATGTAACCATAATCTCCTCAGAGTTGCATCAAGCAAGCGAATACGGTGACCACTTGTGACATAGTTAACATTGGAATTTATTTCCGACAGTATATTATCTATTATGCTGCTTTTTTGTTGTTGATGCTCATGTTTTCATAGGTAATAAGATCAAATAACTGATTAATTTAGTCTATGGGACTGAGAATAAATTTTAAAAATACCACAAAGTGAAAAATGAGACTCGTACAGGGTTCGAACCTATGCCGCAGAAAAGGGACCACCTAATGCAGGTGTTGTCTTAAACCACTTGATTAATAAGCAAAATGGTTAGAGAAAGCTGAAATTGTACAAATATCTAGCATGAATTAATTTAGTGAAACTAACCTACACTCCTCAATTCCCTCCAATCGCTTTGACATGACTGGATACCTCCGACTCTGCCGTAAGGACTCAGACAGACATATGCACGGACTTGGAATCTATATTCGTAACACTGTCCCCTTTGACTAGAGAGCATAATCTAGAATCAGACGATCAAACTTTCATGTGCTTTAGACTAACCTTGCAACACAACGTTAGTTACTTATATTTTCTCTACCATTCTTCTTTGACCCAGGACTGTACCCTGCTCAGCTATGTCTCTGATAGTATAGATGAAACACTCTCTTTAGATCCGAGTGCCCAAATCCATGTATTTACTGATTTTAACGCCACCACAATAATTGACTCTGTTTCTCGGGCTATAGATATGCAGCTGGTAACAACGCATATAGCTTCTTTGCATTGCATTCCCTTTCACAGACTCACGTTCCCGCCTCCCAGATCGTGAGGATCAGCAAGCCTCGCTTCTTGATTTATTCCTGACTACACTGCCCAAGGCTTGTGTAACGAATGCCTATAGCCCACTCGGGAATGCTGATCATCTTATGATATTGAGAGATATCACCCATAACTCTCGAACCCAAGCCGAAGAGCCATTGCTCAAAATGACGAGATACTTCAAAAAGGCTGATTGGGAATACATCAGAAACGCGTCATGGAGTAAAATCTTTTCTCTCCCTGCTGAACAATGCGCAAATGAGGCAACTGAATGAGTCAAAGCAGGCATTGAAGCACCTGTTCCCATGCAGAAATTCTATAGCAATCCCCTCTCTCCCCAATGGTTCACTTCAACCCGTGCAGCTGCCATTGCGCAAAAGCAGAAAGTATTCTGCCGATTCAGCTGTCATAAGTCAAATACGAATAGGCAAACATTTCTAGAAGCTAGAAATCATTATAAGAAGGTCGACCTAAGTGACCAGAAAAGGCATTGAGTCACAGAAATTAGAAACTCACGATTTCTGGAAAATTTATAATAGTGTTGTTTATAATGGTCAATCAACAATTCCAACAACCAGGATGGTGCTTGCACGGCAACCGAGAAGGCTAAACTGCTTACCCAGCAATTTGCCTCTGACTCTACCTTCCCCCTGCATTTCCCTTTGCAGACAGAAGTCACACTCGGTGATCTGATAATCACTCCTTTCCATGTCTGTGATATCATAATAAACCTAAACATCTCTAAGGTGTGTGGACCTGATTTTATCCCTACTATACTGATAAAAAAAAAACTCTGCAACAAATGTCTTGCCGAATCTTGCTTCTCTGATAGCTGAAAAATTGCCTCCGTCGTACCAGTGTTCAAGAATTCTGGTGAAAGAACTGACCTGCTCAATTATCGCCCCATCAGTCTCCTCCATCTCTTCGCTAAAATCTTTGAATCATTAATCAAGCTAGCGATAGTCCACCACCTCATTAATGCTAAACTTCTTTCTGATCGACAATATGGATTTAGGCAAGCCTGTTCTACTTCGGATATCCTAACAATCATCTCTGACAAAAGAAAAATCCAGGTTGTCCTCTATGGCCATACATCCAAACAACATAATATTAATGCGGGTACAACCCAAGGAATGATCTTTGGACCTTTATTATTGCTGATATTCATAAACGACCTCCCTGATTAAATTGTGTCCGAGATGGGTATATTTGTTGATGACACCACGCTCTATTCCATATATGTGGGAACAACAAATGCACACATATCTCAGGCAATGTCTGAAAGCTTAAAAAATGACCCCCAATCTGTAGTGCAATGGGAACGTAAATGGATGGTGACATTTAATGCTCCCAAGACGAAGCTCCTTTTCTTTTAACAATTATAAGACACCTTTTCAACCACCAATTTCCATGGCTAATAACACTTTAGCTGAAAATTCATCATTTAAACTCCTCGGCCTAACATTCACAGCTAACATGAATTGGAACAAATACATAAAAGACATTGCCAAGCCTTCTGCAAAGAAGGTGGCCTCCTTCTACTGTGCTAGAAAACTACTGACACCTGCCAGTATGCTTTATCTCTACAAAGCCACCATTCGTCCATGCATGGAAGATTGTTGCCACATCTGGGCTGATGCATCAACCACTAGTCTCTCTCTATTAGATAAGATCCAAAAATAAGTCTCCAATCTAATAGGTCCAGCACTGTCATCCAAGCTCCAACTCCTACCCCATCACCGCAATGTTGCATGCCTGTGCTTGTTTTACAAGTACTTTAATGGAATGTGCTCTGACGAACTCGTAGCACTGGTGCCCCCTCGACGTAAATACCTCCCACTAACCCGACAAGCAGCAAAATCCCATCCTTCACTGTTGAGGTCCCCAGATGCCAGAAAGCATTCTACTCTAATAATTTCTTCTCTCGAACTGCTAGACTTTGGAATTGTTTTCTGCTTCCCTGACTGTACTAACATACAGAAATTTAAATGCAATGTGAACGGGCATCTCGCTGCTCAACTCCCTACTTAGAGTGTCTCTGTACACATCTTCCCTAATTCACAGTAGCCCCTTACGTCTCAGTGGCAATGTGCCTTGTTTGGGGTGAATAAGAGAACAAAAATTTAGTTACCTTAAATCCTGCATCAAGGATAAACTTGCAACCTCAAGATAGAATTTACTTGAGAATATCTTTTAACCAACAACTATATTCACTTAGCTATAGGTCCAGTCTGACTTAGTGAAGTAATTTAAGAAAAAAAATAACTGATACAAGATATCTAAAAAGCATTGAATTTCGAAATGAGAATAATCTACACCTCAGCGAATTAAATAAAAGGTTCGATTTGAAATTCCCAGAAGTTTATCGACTCCGAGAAAAAGGCACATGAAGAAGATGGAAGAGTACAACAAACAAGGCGAGGACAACTTTTTGTAATCGATAAATAATCTAAACAGAATCAATATCTCATCTCAGTAATATCGTCAAATGTTATTCATCTGGTGTAATGGATACCAGCACAGGTTTCAGGATTGTCATGCTGCCTTAAAGTTACATCAGCACCCTAAGAATGATCCCTAATACCATTCGTGAATGGTATTGATCCATCTATACTTCTGCAGCTATGGAAAAAAAATTAGGATAGACTATACTCTGAATCCTTGGTGTAGCATTATGTAACACTAATAAGCCGTTTGTAATGTTAGATGGGGCATCCTTTTCATCCCCAACTGATTGCCCGTAATCATCTTAACAGCTTAGCCTCTCGTTGACACATTGTAAGTAGCCTCCAAAACCAAGCTTCTCTCTTTTCACCACTAATGCTCGGACCCTCATTTCTCCCCAGTCGAAATGAATGACTCTCTCCTTAAGGAAGCCCCCCCCCATTCCTTGATAAGTTCCTAGGACTGACTCTTACTCCTGGCCTGAAATGGAAGACTTACATCAAATCTCTTACTAAGGTCGGCTGGAAAAATGGTTGGATCATTCTACCGCTCCAGAAAGTACCTGACTCCTGATGCAATCCTCTACCTGTATTAAAGCCAGATAAGTCCTAAGATTGAGTACTGCTGCTACATCTTTTTTTTTCTCTCTCTTTGTACCAAAGACCAAACGGAACTTCCATGAACAAAGTTTCTTTCGTCAAGTGTCCCATCTGTGGAACAAAATACCACGAACCTGCTACATCATTTGTATTTAACACCTACAATCTTGCTACATTGATATGACAACTAGTCTAGAAGGAAAACTCTGGAATGACACCTGCAACTAGGTAGGTCTCTAACACATAGCATACAGTGTCTTTGTACAGTAATCACTTGCATGGTAGAGAGAGTGGGTCCTGTCTTTTACAATGGATGATCAACTATAATCAAATTCATCTGTGAAGATTGCGTGGTTCATGCTGAATACTCATTTGTTGAACTGATGAGAGTTCATCTTTATTTAACCGAGTAATTCTTAATTCCTTCTCCTATTTTGTTCTTTCGTCCTCACATTCCATCAGCAATGTTCTTGACAAAGGAGGGAGGATTGCTGTTTTCTGGGTCGGCTGTTGTTTTTTGAGTGAATGGTAAATAGAGATTTCCAATCCTCTCATAATATTCACCATCATTCTCCATGGTACAGGCAACAAATCTGACTGGAGGCCTATTGATAAATGTGAATCAGGAGGAGCAACTAAAAAAAGTTGTTTTTTTATTAGAATGTCATGTTTTCACTTCGCTAAATTGGATTTTTGATCTAAGGTATTCAAAAAAATATTTACATTTGAGGTATAAGTTTCTAATTCAATAAGTATCTCGACATGTGGGTAAAATGAATGCAATGGGTGAATCTTTAAAAAATGTAATGGGTGAATCTTTAAAAAATGGCTTCCAGTCTGTAGTTGAATGAGGACATAAATGGATGGTAACATTTAATGCTACTAACACAAAGCTTTAACAAGTATAAGAAATCTTTTCAACCACCGATTTCCATGGCTTATAGCACCCTACCAGAGAGGCCAACATTCAAACTCCTCGGCCTAACATTGACAAGTAACATGAATTGGAACAAATACATAGAAGATATAGCCAAAGCTGCTGCAAAGAAAGACACATATTCGTTGGTCTACCATGTGCTTAAGTTTGAGACAGCATGTTCGTTGGTCTGCCATTCTTAAATTCATTTATTGCAACTTATTATTACAGAAATTAATAATCCGGGAGCCTACGGGGCATATCCGTTACACTTTGCAGCAAAATATAAACGGGAAAATGCAAAGAAAACGACACAGACGAAAGAGGAAGAAAAAGAAGACGAAGAAGAAGAAGAAGAAGTTGCTGCTGAAGATGAAGATGAAAAAGTAAGTAAAATAATTATTACTGGAAATGAATGTTGCATTTCTGAAATGAATGTGAGTTTTATGTAAAATGATCCACTTTCTCAAAATTTTGAAAATGTGAATTTGTAGAATAAAGACTGGCCAAAAAATCGAGTGCCATAACCATTTTATGCTCGACTTACATAGAAAAATGAACACCCTGCTAAAAATTGAACAAATACATTTTTTCTAATTGTTTTTTTTTAATCTAAACATTTAGTGCTTTATTTTTATGATACTCTTATCTGAAAACGCTTCTATTTCAGACTAGTGTACTCTTTCAAAACTTTCTGTAGTTTATATATCCAACCAGAACATAGAAGACACTGTTGATGGGATCACTGTTTTAAAAACTGTTTTGAATACATTTTAATTGTTTTTGCTGTTTTTTTTTAATATTCATCTTGCAGAAAAGAAAAATAAAGAAATAATTGTGATTTTGTTAAATAATAATACTTCTATATAATAATAATAATAATAATAATAATAATAATAATAATAATAATAATAATAATAATAATAATAATAATAATAATAATAAGGATAATATAGGAGACTTATAATTTTTAGTTATGCAAGAAGAATATCTTAACAGATATGTCACCGTTTATGAATTTTCAAATACAATCAAAGTAGAATAAATAGTGGTATTGGTTGTGACCCAATGAGTTACGAGTACGTCTAGTATAAGTAATGTATAACAAATTATACTTCTTTTTATTAATGAATCACCCATTATAAAGGCTAAAAGCCACTCAAATATAAGAGTTAATTTATACGTTCTACTGTAGTTTCATGATATTTACAACTTTCAAGGGCGGATGGAGAATTCAAATTTTGGTTTAAGCAAAATAATGTTAAAGTATATATAATGAAAGACTGTGTATGTTTCTATTTTTAAATGTGTCTATAAGACAACTTCTCAATAGGTCAGTTGTCCGTCAGTTTGTTTGAAATAGCATTTTCGTCCCATAACACACAGATTGAATGGATCAGTTTTTTCTTGTTTGTTTTTCATTTTGTTAAAATATCAAAAGAAATTTCTTTTTTTTTAAAAACATTTTTTCTTTGAAGGAACCAGAAGAACCTCTCCAACAAAGTGTTGTCAAATTATTGGTGGAAACAGGAGCTGACATAAACTGCCAAGACACGTACGGTCGCACTCCTCTCCATTATGCTTGTATGAGAGGCAGTGATTCTGCTGTACGGGATCTACTCAGCTTTCCGCACATTAAAATTGACGTAAGTTTAATAACATGAAAGATTTGTCTGCTGTGTGTGCATCTATGTCAAAATTGGCTCAATGGATACTGTCAGTGACTATGGAATCGATTGTGTTAAGTTCAAGTCATCATAAGTTTGTTATGGTCGTTTATATGCTAATAATGTGAGGAAAATTATCAACCTGCACCCACCCACCCCAGCTGTAGTTTAAAATAGCAACTTGTGTTCACTTAATCGTATACAATGAATTGTATTTTTGCATAACCTAAAAAAGTGTTGATATGCTGTAGAATAGTTCAACTAAACCTGTCTTTTTCTTCCTCTCTCACTTTTTCTTTCTTTCTCTTTTCCTCTGTTTTTCTCTTTTCCTCTTCTCCTCTTGCCTTCCTTTTCCATCTTATGACAGTTTTCTCTGAAAACTGTAAAGTTTTATTAACTTCAAACCATTCATAATGGGGGTGGGGGAGTAAGATGAACTTTATTTCATCAAAGAATGACTTCCTGTCTCCTCCCCCCCCCCCACTCCCACATGCACACTGTGTCTTTCTCTTAATTTTGACTTAGTTGAAACTCTATTATAGTTGTTTTGGAAAGGTGAAAGCTTTCAAACCAAGACCCCAAATGAATAATCTGAAAACTTGAGCTGTCGTCAGCTCAATTAATCTGATGATTAACTTATTCGTAAATTTTCATGTTTTTTGTTGAACAAGATTTATATTTCGCTAATAAAACAGTTTTTCATATATTTTAAATGTGATTTTAATACTCATGACTAGCACATGCTAGTTGCTTTTAGTTGTTTTATTTGTTTTTAGTTGTTTTTTAATTGTTTTTTAGTTGTTTTTTAGTTGTTTTAGTTGCTTTTAGTTGTTTTAGTTGTTTTTAAGTTGTTTTTTAGTTGTTTTTAGTTGCTTTTAGTTGTTTTTTAGTTGTTTTTTAGTTGTTTTAGTTGTTTTTAGTCGTTTTTAGTTGTTATTTAGTTGTTTTAGTTGTTTTTAGTTGTTTTAGTTGCTTTTAGTTGTTTTTTAGTTGTTTTTTAGTTGTTATTTAGTTGCTTTTAGTTGTTTTAGTTGCTTTTTAATTGTTTTTTACGCTGCCCTCCACACGCACACACACGGAGAGGGGGGGGGGTCAGGTTTAGAAATTCATCTTGATTTCAGCTTCTTTTTTTGCCATTAGCTGCACACATATGGGTAGAATGTAGAAAGCAATATGAGAATAGATATGCGTTAGATTAGTTCCTACTCGTGGATTCATTTTTTAGTTAGTTTCTCTTATTACACATGAGGCATTGTATTGCAAATATGTCTATCAAAAACTTTGAAAAATAATAGTGTAGCAGTATTGGATGTGGATGCGTAAAAATAATATTAAAGACGAAATTTTCCACATAAGGTTAGATAATGTAGAAAATCGGAAAATTCCATTAGATGTTAAAGATTAGAATGAGCGCTATGTGTCAGGATATGACGTCCTGTGCAGGAAGTCCAAAGTGACGAAGTGTGAAGTAGAGAAGAAGATAGAAAATTCGTTCTCTTTGAGAGATGAGCTGAAAAGTTTGGCATGTCGTTTTTTAAGCTTTACCCCTCCCCTGCGAGAAACAAGCAAGATGCTTAAGTTGTAATAGAATAAAGCAACAAAAAAACATGACACCATAGAGCAATAATGTTGTTGGTGTTTTTTTAAAAATTGTTACCCTATTACATCTCTGCAACTTGTACAGAGAGACACTACTATCCAGTTAGCTGACTACCTACCACGTGTCAACAAGACTACAGCTGTTTTCTGTCAACTGGTGGGTTCAGAAGAGTTGCGCCCAGAGCATTACAAACGTCTTATTTGTGCAATGTAATTGTACAATAATTTCACTAATGTCTTTGGATTTATTTGCATATATGATGAAAATGTATTCATCATTCAAATTGTTAAACTGTAAAGCCCAAATAAGAATGGTTGACATCCAAGAAGTAAGAGCTATTTTCAAATGTAAACATGCACTAAGCGGTTGCATGTTTAGTATTGCATGCATGCGAATAGCAGACTTGCTGCAAGTGAATAATATTTAATAAGGAGAAAAGAAGACACACAAAGAATTGAAAATATCTCTGATTCTGAGTTAGGCCCCCCAAGAAATGTTTTTTGTTTGAAATAAAATCAGTGCCTCATTAAATGGGGTTTTATACTGAGGGCAACCTACTTGAGAAAAGTAATGTCCAAGATTGTCTGCAGATGAGCTCTTTTGAGTGAACACTGTCTAGCTGTTATCTTCAGTGGACATCGGGGTGGCCCCTCTAGGTAGTCGAATAGGAATAACTGAGAAAAAGACCTAAATCTAAGATTTCCGGTAAAAAGTACATATATTCTAGCCTATGGGCAGAGGGGGGCCAGTTAGAGCCGGCCCTCTGGACGGGAGGCAGTCAAAGTTGAACGTTTGAGAGTCAGTTGAATTTGTATGCCTCTCAGAGAGAAGTGGGCTCTTAGACTCTTAACTAAAAGAACTTGTGTTTGGATTTGGTCGGGCAAAAATCTCATTTTGCAAGTCTGCTATTCAACGTAAGAAAACGAGTACCATTGTAACCTCCAAAGAAAAATAGGCCTTTTTAATTGTTTTAAACTGGAGTTTTGGTTTTGTTTGGAGTGAGAATTCTTTGTTGCAGCACTGACTGAATCGAACAACAAATTTGAACCGGCACAACGAGTGGGATGATCACGGCCTGTGCAGTGAACGGACACACACATGCATGTTCATATAAATATGAATTCAAGTTTGGACACAATGCAACCACAGCTGTCATCAACATCAAGAAAGCATCTGGAGAAAACATTGCTGCAATATGAACATTTCAGTGTTGGTCGACTAAGTTTAAATCTGGCAATGAATTATCTGAATCAGTGGCAAATAATCCAAACAACTTGTTAAAAACTTTGTTGGTTCAACAGTGATCATAAATAAACTGGAATAATGGCTCCCACATAAACTTAATGAAGCCTAGAAACTCTGTCATCTTGAAGTTCATTTATTGCTGTAATGAAATAAGTCTGTCTTCACTAGTTTAACACTGAAATGCCGGCACATCAATCTACAGATGGCTAATTCTCATCCAAGATTGAATATTCGAGAATTCAGTCCATAGGGGCCAAATTATGTTGGACACCTAATATCCGGAACTCTAGTTCACAGGGGACAAATTCTCATCCAACGTTGAATACAGTTGTGTTATTTTATTTGTGTATGCTCAACCAACTCTCTATATGAAGAGTAAAAAAACAAAATTCACCTCAGTCTTTTATGGCAAGCTACAGCTGACTGGCCAATCTACACACATTGTTTTCACTAAAAATTGAAGCTGCATTATTTTATTTTTCTTCAGCACAAAATGCTCGTTTAAATACCAAAGCCAATTCTCCAATCACATACCTCTCAATTTACTGTGGCTAAGCTTCAAGAACTGGGATATGAAGTTGTGTAACATTGCCGTGGTAATAAGCGACTTGTAACATTGTGTGAGTTGTTCTTTAAGCCCAATTGTAAGAAACTGGCTGGCATTGTGTTGTGGACAGAAACAGCTGTCTGTCTCTTTCGTTGACACATTGTAGTTGTCTCTCAGTAGTGGTGACGCTAGTAGTCGTAGTGATGTTTTCCTTTTCTTCCCATTTTCTCTCTCTCTGGCTGGAATAATAGCAGTAAGTAAATAGAACAACAAATAACTACATTATTTTCTCTGGGATTTGGTTTTACTTTTTACAGCAATCGCTACAGTAATTTACATTGAGATGAACTTGTAATGATTATGAAGGTGAACGGTCCCGCAAAAAAACATTTGTGTTTTACACTGTTCATCAGGGAAAATGGGGGAAATACTTTCACGGGCCCAATATGAGATGATTAAAACACTGCTCCAGTGATAACTGATACCCATGCTTTGAAGTATAGGCAACTCATGTGCTGTCTCTGTGGTGGAACGTTTGGGATAATGAGGCGAGACGTATCGGGTTATGCAAATAATTTGTTTTGTATGATCAGTGATATGCAAACATTACAAACATGTCAGGCAGCAAAGTTGTGGTTGTTTATTTGAATGAGTTTAATAAAAGGAGGCATAATTCATCATTGGTATTATTTCTGGACCTCATCAAGTTTCATTTACAATAAAACTGCATTTTCCCCTTCTAAATTCCATAGGGTGGTTGAAGCCTCGAAAACGGCGTCCACTCACTTTGACGCCAAACTCCTCAGAGGTAGGAATTTACTAGCTTTTACCCCCACATATCTCCTCCTATGACACAACTTCTGGTACACGTCAGCCTGTCACGATATAACATAGTTACTTCCCCTTAGATTCCTCTTAGAAGTAACTCTTCGGTAATAAAGATAGCGAGGCCAGATTCAAGATGGCGACCCCCGTATAAGTCTAAACGTGTCTCTGTTGTCTGTGTCCACATACTAACAAAAGCATGCTTTACTAACAACAAATGTATAAAACATTTATACAGTCTAACTTCTAACTTGACTTCTAATGGAAAATTCTATCTTGCTTTAACTAACCTTACATGGAATTTTCCTTATTTTTACAAACCCAGCATTTAATCTTGCACAGCATCACCTTCAATGGATTTAAGCTTAAGTTTTAGAAAGCATGAAAATGTCAATTCATTTACTGAATTTCAGATCACAAAGTGAAAAATTGTTGTATTGCCTTGTTTCTGCTGTTGCTGTCTGCCTGTATCAAATGTGAATGCCTGCCATCTTTAATTGTCATAACTCAGCTTAGTTGTAAACACAACAAGAATAAGCAGTTCATATCTTTATTAAAACTCTGGTCAAAATTTGTTTTTAGACGCAAGCCAAAGTCCAAAACTGTTTTTTTTTTTTATTTGTACCAATCCCTTGTATAAGGGGTGGAAATGCTCCATATAAGTGCCCAAGATACATGTCCGTCCATGCCAAACTATTTGCTGGAAAAAGAAACCGACTGTTGTCACTTATCATTTTCTGTAAATATGTTAAAATATGTTGTAGCAAAATAAACAAAAAACAAGAGTTCAATTTTGTACAGAAGACAATTTTACAAATCATCTCCCCTACACAGTTAGACATTTATATATAAAGTGGTAGTTTCTGTCTGTTCATGAACTCCTCTAAGGGTTTTGGTGATAGATCCTCATAACCATATATATTCAGAAATTACATTACTTGGATAAGTATATTTCATTTTGATCAAAGCAAATACAATAATATTGTGGGATCTCTGTTTGAACTTGACATCCATAAAAAGGAAGTAGGATTTTTGCTTTATTTATAATAGTGCTCAATAAACCGGCATAACTTTTTTTGCTTTATTATATTTTATTTATAATAGTGCTCAATAAACCGGCATAACTTGTTTTGTGACCTACCAGATGCCAACATCTTTTCTTCCTTAATTTTATTCCTTCATATAAGAAATTCGTCTTATGGAAAACAATGGATGCCGCAGACAATTTTTAGATGGACGTAATGCAGCATTAGCTACCATATTTGTTATCTATCTCTGTTATTTTTGTTCTTCGTCTGGACCAACTGACTTCGGTGGTCTCCTCCTGACATTTCACAGATGGCTTTTATAGCGTCCATATAAAAACTGTTTTCTCAATGCACGATTGATATTTTTGAAACATGTAACATCATCTCTCCATTACTTTTGACAGAATGGGTACTCTATTTTATTCATGATTTGACAAAAATAGAAATTAAAAAGTAAGAATAAAAATGATATGTGGTTCAGGGCTATATTTGCCTTACATGTTTATGTTCCTGTATACATATATCTCAATAAAAGATTGATTTATATTTTTGAAGAGAAACTTTGTGGTATATTTCTTGTGAAAGTCACAACGTTGTCCTTCCTTCAAACAGGATTTCTTTCGCATAAATTTCATACAACTTTACATATGCTGCAGTGCACCTATCAAATATTGATCTCACATTTTCTCTGCCTCAATATATAACAATCGTTCTGCCTCTCCTAACATGAACATTTTTTTTCATTATGATAAAAATAATCATAGGTGTTAGGAACCCTCATCCCTTAGACTGCAAGATCATACGCTCACAATAACTTGTGGGCCCATAAGGATAACACAGAGTAAGGTTTTGCAGTGTTGGATGATGCAATAATCTATTATAATAGTTTGTTTTCCATTACTAACTGTCCCTACCCGGCGTTGCTTGGGATGGACGCATCTTACGAATGTATCTATTCTTTTGTTTTTTTTACCACATCGTTTTTTTTTAATAAAAAAATATGAGGGCGTTAAAAAAATTCTAACGTATATATTTTTGTTCTTATCAGAAAGTAGACAAGACAATGATGACCGCTTTGCACACAGCTGCCCGTTATAGTCAAGTTGTTGTGGCGGAAGAACTGCTTAATGCCAATGCTCAAGTCCGGTGCTTTGATGATGAAAACTGTACACCTCTATTCTATGCTTGCCTTTACGGATGTGAAAAATTGGTGAAACTGCTGTTTGAACTTTGCGGATGGTTAACTGCACATGAGGTAAGTTTATTCCTATCACTATTCTGTTTCACGAAGGGTTTATAAACTGGGAAGGATTGGCTGAAGACTTTGTATCAGAGAGCAAGATGGGGGGAGGTGAGATATACTAAGCCATCATTGGCTGGACAGGGATTTTGAAGTAGTGAATCTTATTTGCTTGTTAGACACTAGCTTGGTTTTTAATGTTGGGGTTATCCAGCTCCACAAAAAAGGAACACTCTGAAATCGGACAAAAAATAAAAATAAAAATTGTCCCAGTCGAGAAGGATTTCTCCTCCTCTAACTGAGGACCGAACATACTACACTGTAGGGAAATACAGAAAAGGCTGCTAGTAGGAGTCTATGTATAAATGTGAGTCTATTAAAATGTAAGGTGTGGACATGGTAAATATAATAATAATAATTAGACTTCAATTACAATTATGTGATGAGCCAGAGCCAAAACAAAAGTGAATTTATAAAATACAAAGTACAGGATGACTCCCAAAATATGTCACTCATAGAATCATTAAAAATATTTCTGCAATTCCACATTTCACAATATTTCAGCCGATTTAACCTCCGACCTTCTTCAGATGCATCTTTTCGAACTTGGTAATCTTAATTTCAAACTCGGTTATCTATACGGAATTTCGAACTGAATCCCTTATTTAATCCGTATAGGCTACCGAATTCAACATACTGATTTCTAAGTTAAAAAATATGCACTTGAATAAGGTCGAAGGTTACATTGGCCCAAATGTTGCAAAATAACAACCAAGATGAGAATAGTAATTGGAAAAATACAAATTATCAATCCTCATCTAAAAAAATTCCAAAACTCAGCGCTCATATTCATCAGCCTATCGCACGTGTTTGTGTTTGTACATGCAACGCAAAAGCTCATGAGTCTGTATTTGTATGTTTGTGCACCGATACATTGTTTGTAGGTCAAAATGAAATTTGTTTGAAAAATGATTGCGGGTCGATTTGTTGATCATTTGTGAACCGAGTCACCACAGTATTACATTTAGTTAATAAAAGAAAATGATTGTGTTTAAATAATTTTAATCTGAAAATTAATAATATCCCCTCCACCAAATAAGAAATATTTAAAAATATTGAAATTAGAAGTGAAAAGAATGTGTATGTTATAATAAATTACTGTAACTCTTCAGGAAATGAGTCATGGTTATTCCCCTTTGGCCGGAACTAAGGATTCCGCCATATTGACTTTGCCAAACACGTGTATATATTTTAAGCTGATAAAACCTTTACGAAAGGCATTCTTATTCATTCTTCTTTTATCATTACAATTTTATCAGCTTAAAATAAAAAAAAAATAAAAAATAAAATAAAATAAAAATGGACAAATTACTGCGGCCAGAAAGGTTTAACACAGAACCAACTGCTCCGAATTCGGAAAAAATATACAAACATTGGAAACTAACATTTGAATATTACCTACGCACGTTAAATAACGACCAAATCGAAAACAATGCGCAAAATCTTTTCGCATTGATCAATTCTGTCTCGGCGACAATTTTCGAAATCATAAGCGACGCCACGGATTACAACGGCGCCATAGAAACGCTAGACGCTATTTATATGAAACCAACAAACATTGTATTTAACAGACATCACTCCTGACAAGTAAACAGAAACCGACACAAACCATCGACGAGTTCATGCAACAGTTGGAAGTATTCGCTAAATCTTGCGAATTTCAAGCGGTAAGTGCCGAGGAAAACAAAAAACAATATATACGGGACGCGTTCATTAGCGGCATCTCGTCTTCGTCTATCCGTCAGCGCCTACTTGAAAAACCTTTCTCGACACTACAAGAGACTTTTACAGTGGCTAGATCCCTAGAACAAGCGGAGAAGCATACGGCCAGCTTCGATTACCACCCGAGCGTAACAGCTACCGTAGGTCAACCAGAAGAAACTCCCTTAGCCGCTGTAAAAGGAAATACATTACAAAAAGGAATTTGTTTCTTCTGTGGGAACACACGGCATGCACGGGCGATGTGTCCTGCACGTAATGCCGAGTGTAGAAAATGTAAAAAAAATGGCCATTGGGCTAAGGTATGTAGATCATCCTCCTCTCCTGCTGCTGTGTTGTACGACCCGGACTCCCCCCCACCCAATCTCTCCTGACTAGGAACGGGTGCCAAAGACATCACCTACACCAAATGCGAAATAAATGGGCAGGTAGTGAATGCTATGGTAGACTCCGGCAGCGTGAGGACGTTCATTAGCAAAAATACAGCAAGAAAGCTGAAACTTTTTGTTATCCCCAAACTGAAAACCGTAGCATTGGCGGACCCGAATCATCATGCTAAAATCATCGGCGAAACTGTTGTTGACATCTCTCTAAACGGTAAAAACCACCACGCCATGACGGTGGAAGTAATTAAGGACCTGTTCACGGATATGATTGTCGGAAAAGACCTTCTAAAACAATATAAAACTGTGACGTTGAAATTCGACGGTCCCAGGGAAGAACTTGTTATTGGAGCGATGGGTAAGAGTAACAGTTTTCCATGTATCAAAATTTCTCCTCCTCCCCTCTTCTCTCATCTTTCTACTCGGACGACCCCTATTGCCACCAAATCTCGTCGTCACTCATTCACTGACAACATTTTTATTAAAGAGGAAACTGCCAGAATGCTGAGGGAAGGCATAATAGAGCCCTCTATATCTCCTTGGCGAGCCCAAGTTTTAGTGACCTCTAACGAGAATCAAAAAAAAAGAATGGTGGTCGACTACAGCGACACCATAAATAGATTTACAGAACTGGATGCCTATCCCATGCCTAACATTACTAAAATGATTGATGACATAGCTCGATACAACGTTTTTACAACACTTGACCTGAAGTCTGCTTACCACCAAATCCCAATTAGTCACGCCGATCGGAAATACACAGCATTCGAAGTAAATGGAAAACTTTACCAATTTACTCGTATCCCTTTTGGAGTCACTAACGGAGTGAGTGCCTTTCAAAGATGCATCGATGACATTGTAGAAAGAGAAAAATTAACAGATACTTTTGTGTATGTAGACAATGTCACGATATGCGGAAAGGATCAACAAGAACACGATTACAACCTTCAAAGGTTTTATAATGTAGCAAAAAAATGCAACATCACACTCAACCAAAGTAAGAGCATCATTTCTACTACTTCTATCACACTTCTTGGGTACACAATCCAGAACAACCAAATTACTCCTGATTACCTGAGGCTAAAACCACTCCTTGAAATGCCACCGCCTCTAAATCTACAGTCGCAAAAACGAATAATTGGTATGTTCTCTTACTATAGTAAATTCATTCGAAATTTTTCTGATAAGATACTGCCGCTGAACAATAACATGGAGTTTCCACTACCCCCGTCTATTCTAAATTCTTTTCAGACGCTGAAGACCGACTTAAGTAATGCCACCCTTATAAGGGTTGACCCGGACAAAGAATTTGTAGTGGAAACTGATGCCAGTAAATACTGCATTGCTGCTACGCTGAACCAACAGGGTAGACCCGTTGCATTCTTTTCTCGGACACTAAGTCCGAACGAGATTAGACATCACGCGGTCGAAAAAGAAGCTGCTGCGATTGTCGAAGCTCTTCGAAAGTGGCGACACTTCTTACTCGGGAGACATTTCAAAGTTATTACAGATCAAAAGAGCGTCAGTTTTATGTTCGATAATAAGAGAAAATCAAAAATTAAAAATGATAAGATATGTCGTTGGCGGATCGAACTGTCACAATTCAAATTCAGCATTACTTACCGCCCAGGAACGGAAAATACAGCTGCTGATACGTTTTCTCGCATCTCTGCATTAACGCACACTTTGCAAGACCTCCGCGACTTGCATGCTACACTATGCCATCCTGGAGTCACGCGACTCAGCCACTTCATCCGGACTAGAAACCTTCCTTTTTCTTTAGAACAAATTAAAAACATAACAGACTCGTGCCCCTCCTGTCAGTATTTGAAACCTAAATTTGCCAGTTGTAACAAAGGAACACTCATACAGGCTATATTACCTTTCCAGCGACTAAACATCGACTTTAAAGGCCCTTTACCTACCTCTGTACGTGGTAACAAATACTTACTCACCATAATTGATGAATATACTCGCTTTCCCTTTGCCTTCCCCTGTAAGGATATGACTAGTAAAACCGTGATCCATTGCCTAAACCAACTATTTGCTATTTTTGGCATGCCCGATATGATACACACTGACCGAGCTGCTGACTTCCTTGCAGGAGAAATCAAAGATTACTTACGTGGCAAAGGTATCGCCACCTCTAAAACAAGTAGGTATCACCCTGAGGGTAACGGGCAAGTTGAGAAGCTCAATGGAACTTTATGGAAGGCCATCTAAACGACCTTACACTCTAGCAACATGAAACTGCCTCATTGGGAAGAGATACTACCAAACGCTCTCCATTCAATCAGGTCGTTACTGTGCACTGCCACCAATATGACTCCTCATGAGAGAATGTTCAAATATAGTCGTAGATCTTCCTCCGGAACTTTTGTCCCCACTTGGGCGAAACCAGGCCCAGTATATGTCAGAAACCATACTAAGTCTAGTAAGCTCGACCCTCCAGTAACCCCTGCTACCTTATTAGACATCAACCCCTACTATGCTCATGTACGACTACCCTCTGGTGCGGAAACTACTGTCAATGTGCGAGACCTGGCCCCTAACTCCTCAAACCAAGAAGACGAACACGATGAAAACAATACTGCAAGCCCTGAAGCCCATAAAGAACCGCCACCTGACGAAAACAATAGCGACGTGGAGGAGAAGAATCCCTTACCTGATCCTGAACATATCCATACTAGCCACGATGTGGATGCTGAGAACAAAAATCCCTGTGAGTCAGTGCGGAGATCGTCCAGAATGCGGCGATTTCCAAGTAAATATAAGGACTTTTTAACCTAGTACAGAACAGACTAAATTTAACTTCTGTAATTCCATACTTGATTATTGTTGAAGGGGAAAATGTTATAATAAATTACTGTAACTCTTCAGGAAATGAGTCATGGTTATTCCCCTTTGGCCGGAACTAAGGATTCCGCCATATTGACTTTGCCAAACACGTGTATATATTTTAAGCTGATAAAACCTTTACGAAAGGCATTCTTATTCATTCTTCTTTTATCATTACAGTGTATATTGTAGTTTTTGTGTATATGTTAACCTCTGCTGTACGTCTCTTCACCTCTTTTCTGGTTGCCTCTAATACACGTTTCTTACCCAAACTCCTCAGTCTGGATACTCCACTACTGTTGGTAATTTTAATTATCACTTTCAAAAAAAATATTATCCTGTCATCTTAGTTCAAATCAGTCCGCAAGGTTATATCTACACTCTCAAAAGGAGCCAAAATTTGCGTACGTGGGACATGGTCTTTGAAAATCATGCTGAACCAGAAATTGTTTTTAAAAAAATTTTTAATTATGGCCCTTCTGATTTCATGAAATCATTTACATATTCGTGTGACCAAGTGGGTCTCACTCTCTTTGTAATCTTCGCATTGATTAAAATTGGGTTTTATTTGACTGCTGATCAGGGCCCTATCATTCTCTGAACCTGAGATTGTTTTTTGTTTTTTATAAATTCTTGTTTCGAAAGCAACCATGTTTTTCTTTCAAGAAGATCCTACATGATTTTTTTGGTTCAAGTGGTAAGCTTTTTATTTGTTTATTTCTTTTCATTACATTCCTTCCACAGAATGAATGAAGCTCAAATTAAAGTTTATTTATTTGACCTTAACCTTGATGGTGAACTATTCACAAAGTTTGTGCGCCATGATGCTCACTTACTCATTGCAGCCAGAAGCTCCAATCCTGAGACAGGAGCACTTTTCCAGCAGGTTTGTCGTGTTGAGATAAACGTCCAGTCAGCATAAAAAGTCGGTTTTGAACATTTATTTAAATATCTACAACAAAAAACAACTTCTTTTCCAGTAGTTGTGTGTAAAGTCTGACTTGAAATTAAAAATCACTTTTAAAAGTGAACAATCCTGAATTTTATTTTATTTTCCAAGTGTTGACATTTTTATTTAATTTTAAAAAGTGGTACTTAGTTTTATTATTTACTCAAGTGAAATATGGCAGTTAAAAAAATAACAGGAAAACTTCTGAATATACTTATCAGTGAAAAATATTAGTGTATACCAAAAAATACGGAAAATTTTCGAGTAGAATTTTAATAAAAAATAAAATCCATTTACTATTCGGAGTCTATAAACGACATTTGCGTCAAGCCAAGCTTGTCGTAGAAAATTATCCCCCTTTCTCTAATCTAAAGTCGACGCACTGACTTGTTTTATTTATTTTTTATTAAAATTCTACTCACTTATTTTCCATGATTTTTGGTGTACACTAATATTTTTCACTGATAAGTAAGTATATCCATAAGTTTTCCTGTTATTTTATTTTGAACTGCTATATTTCACTTGAGTCTCAATAAAAATAAGAACCCAAAAAATCTTTTAAATAAGATTTTGGGGTTTTAGTGAATGCAACTACTCATTAAATTAGTTAAACACAATTTTAACAACAATCTCTATAGACTAATCAGCTTCATAATGAATTTTAAGATTCATACCCTTTCTAAATCAAAAACATTTATTTAGAAAAACAATTCTGTTGGCAGTTCTTTAGTGTAATCATGTCTAATTTGATTATTTCGTTCTTTTCTTTCTAGATGCTTTCTGACAAAAATATTGACGGGAGCACATGTCTTCATGCGGCTATAAATGGTGGAAATACAAATATTGTACGGACATGTCTACAAAGAGGTAAGACTTTCAATATTTTAAAGAAATATTGATTGATTGATATTATGGAAATTTGGGTTCTTGTGGATTACTACTTCAAGCTAACATTAATATTCATAACATATAAAGAGCAGTCAGACTATTTCTTGCATCTTTGTCATTGATAGCTTTCTTTCTACAAAATCAATATTGGATTCTGGTTTGTCAAGTTTTCTTGTTGATCATTTCATCATGTTATTAAGAATAATAAAATTTAATTCGATGTAAGTTCTTTCAGAAAATATTTTATCCAGGTCAGATTTATTTCCAAATAGTCGCCATCTTAAAGAAAGGGATCTAACTCTGTATTCGTCCATACATAACAATTCATATATACTGCAGGACGGTCTTTTCCATGATTTATCAACTAGAGTACATTTGAAAAATGAAATATCATTTAAAGACATGTTATTCAAAATATAAGAAGGAAAAAAAGTATACTGATAGAAAAATATTTGATTGGAACAAAAAATATTTATTTGTTCCAATTAGAGGGAAGAAACTGATGAATACAGAGTTATGTCCCTTTCATTAAGATGGTTGCAATTTGAAAATAATTCCGACCCAGATAAAGTATTTTTGAAAGGAATTAAGAAAAGTAAAACAAATTGCAAGTAAACACACTACCCAGCAACGCCAGGTAGGTACAGCTAGTTGTTCTTATTTACTTGCCTCCTCACGAGGGCTGAGTTAAACACAAGGTCGGTTTTTGATGTGGGGAAAATCCAGCTCCCCAAAAAGGGGCACTCTGGATTGGAACAAAAATAAAAATTGCCTCAGTCTAGAAGAGGACAGAAAAGATTAAGTGTAGTATCAGAACAGATACTATACTTTGCTCCTAGGTAAAAAGCCAGCTAGTTCAACCCGGAGGTCACCTGACCTTAAAGGTGGTGGTGTTTTTCATACCAAGTCGAGGATACGTCCTCGACAATCAGTCCGACAGAGTCTGGGCCATTTTTCTGTCGGCCTATGGTATGGTTCTATACAGTCCTTGGAAGTTCACCTTCCCAGGTTTTCAATTCTCTCTTTGAGAAGAGATTAGTTTATTGCTAATTGTCTGAAGTGTCCTTACCAGGGTATGCCGATGGGGCTGCTTGGCCAGAGTGTAGTGCCTCTTGAGTGCTGGCATTTAAATCTCCACCTTCCGGCCTTGTGTCATATCTTCCCACGGTGGAAGGGAGCTAAATACTAATTGTTAATATAACTGAGTGAAGTTAAAAAAATGTCAGCAATTACTATTATAGTTTAGAAACTGGGTTGGGTCTCATATAAGCTTTCACATGAAGAGATTTTGACTTCAAATATTGTAAATACACTTGATTGATAAAACAAGTGCCATGTCTGTGTTGATGGTCAATTTTCAGCCATATTAATTTCAAGATGGCCGCTATTTGATTAGAGGCGGGCTTACATTAGACCCAATAACTTCTCTCTGTATTAACCACTTTCAGTAAACTTTGTATTATTTTGTAGGACTATGATACTTCTATCATGAAAATAAAAATTAAAATAATGTAATTAAATATATAATTAATGCAAGAAAATAGCAAGTTTTAATAAGAAATGTCTAAAAATATTTTCATTATATTTGCATAGAAAATTATGTATACACACAAACTAGACATTTTTAGTATTTTCTTGTAGTCCTGTTTCCTGTTATTAAAATAAATCCTATTAACAGCAAATATTCTTATTTTACCTTAACAAATATGCCAGATTTTAACTCCTACTCAAAATGACATAAAAACTTTTGATAGGAATAACTAAACTTATCTGGTATTTTGTCTAACCGTGGTTCTTGTTATCGAAAAAAGACTTTCTTAAATTCAAAATGGTGGAAAATTACCATCAACCCAGACATGGCACCTATTTTTTTACCACATCTCAGATAGTGTATTTACAATATCAGAAGACATCTCTTGATGTGAAAGGTTACACAAGACTTAAATCGACTCCTAGATTATTATTCTCTGGTGAGATTATATGGAGTAATAAATAACCAAACTCTTCCTCCTTTTCCTTATTTCTGTATCATCCTCCTTCCTTTCTCATCCTTCTTCCTATTTCCTTCTCTCCCTCTTTCCTTTTGCTTCCTCCTTCCTTCTCTTTTTCTTTATCCTTCCTCTTTCTCTAGTCTGTCATCTCCATTATTATTATTTTGACCTCAGTCAAATTGACATTGACATTGACATTAACTCACTTAAAAAAATTTGTAGCCTTATATACACTAACTATTTTCATTTTTAAGTATATAAGGTGAAACAGCCTGCACATGTGTGTTTTCCAGATTTAAACCTACAGACATAGCATGCAATGCAGTGTGACCTTTTAGCTTCGATTAAGTGAGTAGTTGCATTAAACTATCTGTGAAAATAACATTAATTCTGACTGTATTTTCCTTGCAGATGCTGATGTGAATAGTTCACAAACTGATAATTCGATGCCCCTTCACCTGGCCGCAATGTCGGGTAACATGGATTGTGTTCAGTTGCTTATCAAACACAATGCTAGAATAGATGCTTTTGATCGGGAACAGTTGACGCCACTGCACATCGCCTGCTTTTACAACCATCATGAAGTGGCCAAATATCTTATAGAAAAGTAAGTATTGTTTACTTTTGACATTTTCTATCCCAATGTTGTATAGTGCAGTTAACCCGATTAATTTGGCAATAAAGAGAAACGGATTTGTCGTGTTAATTTCCATGTAAACACAGAGACAAATTTCTTGATTCTTTTTTTGCTGTTTTCACTTGTAAGATTCAGAAGTGCAACTCTTTCGAGAACACAAGTCTTCTTTCATACTTCGACGCTTTCAATTGTTTCATGGTCTTTATACTTTTCTCCGGTGACACCGTATTCAGTGCAACAACGTGTTTGCCACTCAATCTTTATCACATAGACCATTTTCCGACAACACCATATTCAATGTAACAATATGGCTGCCACTGGACCTTAATCACGCAGTGGACTTTCTCTAACAACACTGTTCTCAATACTGATCTCTATCGCTCAATGATCTTAGCTCTTCGAGCGCTAAAATGCCTTCTCTCGACTTCAATTAAGTCCTTCTTTTATGGATGGCAAAGCACGCCGGTCACATGTGGTTGATACATATGAATACTCTGGTTCCAGCATGTACTTGTTCTTTTTCAAATCCAGGTTCTGCACGCTAGACAGACAGGCTCTTTTATGGCAGCAATAAGGTAAGTGAAGACTATTTTAACCACTCAGTCCATGTTTTGGCTCATCAAATCTGTCACAATAGCCATGCATTGGCACGGGCAATCCTATGTCGCATTCATCTGGGGAGGGGGGGGGGGGTTTAGTAGATTCTGTCCATTACATCTAGTCTTTTGATATGATCTATTTCCTTATAAGTTACTTCTGGCTATTGTCACAGGAGACACGCGGATGGGGTGAGGGCTCTGAGCACTCCAATCTATCCATACTTCACATGACTATCCTCCCCTAAGTCTCGAATCACAACAACTATTTTAACTTCAAATCTTTCTTCAATTAACTATTCTGTTATCCACTTTTGATAGACAAAGCTGATGGAAGGTGGATGATGAAAGGCAATGTTTTCACTTAATAGATGCATTTTCCTTAATTTTAAGTTGTGTCTGACTATCCTAATAGCAGACAAAAAGGGTCTAAGCATCTTTATCATCATCATTATCCATATGAAAAGGGCTGGGTTTCTCTACGGAGGATTTCAGCTTGGTTTTGCATCAAGGGAAAAACAAGTGATAAAAGAAAGAACAAGTTGTTTTCTTTTCTTGATATTTTGTGAGATTGGGAATCTCCAAATGAAGCAATGACATTTGTCATAAAGCAACCTGGTTTTCGTATGTCACAAGACAATAGGTTTGTTTGTTTGCTGAGATAATGTCGAATTGTGACAATAGTGTCAGATTGAAAGAAATTAAAATGAGAATCGGGTTTTGTTTTCTTAGATCATAAAATCGAAAAAAAGAATTTACAAAACGGTGTTTTGACACGAGAAGAGACCAGCGAACATTGATAAGAGAGGTGTTGTTTGCTTTGCCTAGAGATTTGAGATATGAAGCATTGAGGGTCAGAAATGAGCGACCCGCCAGATGTTCGCTGTGTCACAAAGCTGTTTACATTCTCGGCATTGAATGGACATTGACATGTTGAGATAGCATGCACCCTGAAATCAAAACCTTTGTAAGAAATAACAATTAAATTGTTTTACTGGGACCCCATGCATTGCCAGGCCTGACATGTCTGTGTGGGATGATGGGGGAGGTGGGGTGTCTGCCGAATAACATTTCCCCATCTTTATCATTAATATAAATTAATGGAAATTCATTTTTTCTTCTAAGAATAAGTTTAGAGGGAGGAGGAATCTCCCCCCCCCCACTGAGGTAACAGTGGGAGATAAAAACAGATAAAGAAGGAGAGAATATCGCAAGGTAGAATTCTGTGACCACTCAGAGCTGAGGGGGTGGATCCCTGTGAGTGGAAATTTCCGATATGGAAAGAAATAATAATGAGAAAATATTTTTTTTTTTTACGGAATTAATTCTATTGGGAAAATGGGCGGAGTTACGCCCAGTCTCAAACCATCTGAATCTCAATATAAACAAGCACAAATTGAGATTTGAGGACTCGCTTTTGCTCGCCCTCCAAATCCACATTGTTGAGAGACGGACCCCGAACCTAAGGTTGATATTTCCCAACCAAAATCGCCCAGAACTTGTTAAGATTTGCTGGTACGAAACACAGAAGTAGAAAATAGAAATGTGAAAGTACACTGTTTGTAACTGAATGACTTTCTATTCAAATAATTGACAAATTAATTACTTTACTTTCATTGTTCTGTTTTGAAATGACCCTTTGCTCCTACCAAGTTGCTGACCAGCGCCAGACAGTTGCCGTTTGATCTTTTAATCACAACGTGGGAGAGCAGTGATTGCCGGACAAGGACCCTTCGACATCTTTGGCCTTCATCAGTGCAGCAACTTTTCCCGAGCAGTACCAAGTGACCAACTCAAGAATTCCCAAATTGGTGACATCACCTTAGTACGAGGCAGTGAGGTACAAAGCCAGGTTTTTCTCGGCCTACCATGCTTCCTATTGTTTGTAATATCCAGGTGTGTTATGGAATTGATTCAAGAATGCAAGAAGTGGCATGCTGTACATGGGCAAACCACCTAAGATGCTGAGCATGTAAAGCATCCATAATCTCACCAATACGCAGTTTCTGATGAAGCACACTTGAAGGGATTCTGCACATCCACCTGATCATGGCACGATCATTACGCCAAAACCGTTGCAGATCAGAAGTGTTTGAAACCCATGTTCTAACTTCAAATCTCTGCTATGTCACATGATTAAACTCGACCAATGAGAGCCAGCTACTTTTGAATATGGGGATAGGTGAAGCTACATTCAAACTTTTTGCATACCTATTCTATTTGTTGACTAAAAGAAACTCGAATGCTATTATCTTCAACTAATTATTGTATTTGTTAACCCCTTACCCGGCAAAGATGAGTTAACTTGTCTTCACTCAATTTGTCTTTTTCCAAGTGGGACGAATATATTTACCCAAAAGTATAGTTGATGACTCATATGTCTGGTAGCTCTGTTTCTTCTGCCTCAGGCTTTGAAAGAAACATTGACGCACTGCTTTTGTGCACATGCTGTCATTCGTTCTTTCTCTGAATTTTTTTTGTTACCATCTTCTCCCCCCCCCCCCCCTGCAAAAAATCTTTAAAAAACTGCACACTTCTCATGTTTCCATTTTATGTTTGTTTTCAGAGGTGCTCGTGTAAATAAGAGGGACTGTGACAGCTACACTCCACTCTTGTTAGCTGCACTCCAAGGCCATGTGGAGACAATTAAAGTATTAATGGATGCCTTTGCGGACCATACAATTGTGGATAAATCGGAAAAAACTGCCGTCTATTTAGCTGCTGAAGAAAATCACCTGGAAGCCTTAAAGGTTAGAAAGAAAGAAACAAAATATTTTAATAAATGGCTACGTTTTAATTTTGTTTTATAAAAAATGAGAGATTTGTACAGATTTGTACAGGTTTGGTTACATTGAAAGAATGGATGGGAGTTCTTGGGTATGATGTAGTACAGTTGAGTAAGCAAAGTCAAATGGCAGAGGAAGGCCAAGGAAAACCTGGGAGTAAGTGATAAGAATGGATTTCAGAGAAAGAGGAATAAATAAAGACCTGCCAAAAGCTGTCCAGCACATGTCAACATATAAAGCCAAGTATGATGACTATTCTCATCTTGATTATCACGTTTTTGACCGATATATCTTCTTCACGTGCATCTTTTGGATTTGGGAATCTTTATGATTGAACTTCTGAACCATTTATTCAATTTATGGGGGTAGATTGTTCTTGCTCCGTCAACCATGACAAGGTAAAAGCTCTAATTATTATGTTATTCTTAGTTATTATCGACTTTAGGAGTGAAAATACCAACCAAGATCAAAATAATAATCTGAATAATCCAAATAATAAAAATTTTCAACGCTTATCTAAAAAAATTTCCGAAACATAAGTCTACTATTATTATTAATTATATTTAACATAAAAATAAAGGTTCTGATATCGATCCTGACTCAGTTTTCGTGACGTTCGACTTGGAAGCGTTCGGCTGTCCTACACAAACGCCCGAGTGTTGACAAGCCGATTGTCGTCGTCCGCTGTGCTCAGCGCAAAAGAAAACAAAAGAAAACATGGAACAATAAGTAAGTCAAAATAAATAATAAAATTAAAAAAATATGTCGTGCTAACAGTAATTTCGGTACGTTTTTTTTTTTCTTGAAAAAAGTTCATGAAAGTATGTTTAATTTTCATTGTTTTTTTCTTTAAAAAATTCCTTGTAAATATAACGTATCAAAATAAAAATACAGTATTCACAGGACCGGCGGGACAGTTATAAAAGTGGGGGGGGGGCTCTCCTAAAAAGTGGGGGGGCGCGGTTAAACACATGCATATATAACTTCATTATTGATGACCGTAAAGTGGGGGGGGGGGAGTTAAAAAGTGTGTGTGTGTGTGTGGGGGGGGGTCGCTTCCCCCCCCCCTGCCCCGCTCCCGCCGGCCATGATTCATTTTATAACAGTAACCTCACTATGTTTTGCTTGTTTCATTTTCTTTGTTGTTTCTTTACTTTCTTGAAAATATAACTTAGTATGTCGTGATAACAGTAATTTAACTTCATATGTCTTGATAACAGTAATTTCGCAACGTTTTGCTTGTTTTTTTTTCCTGTTTTTTCTTCCAAAAAAATTAATGAAAATATGTTTAATTTTCTTTGTTATTTCTTTAAAAAATTCCTTACCCTAACCCTAACAAAATAAACAAAAAAAACAAGCAAAACATTATTATCATAGGACGCAGAACCGTATCAAAATTGTCGTCTGGTACAAATCGGCTCGTCAACTCATGTGCGTTTGCGTAGGACAGCCGAACCGTGGCCACCGAGAGTTACTACAGGCCGGTTGGCTAGAAAATGACGTCACTGCATTGCGTGTCAAAACAATGGCCGTCGTAATGACAATAAGAAGGCATTTTGACTTCTCTATTAACTAAATAATCCATCAAAATTCAGGAAATCAACCAATTTTAATGAAATTTTCAGTATTTATTAATTAATTATCACGGAATATAATAAATCCATTACTTTATTATAAAGCTTGGTGCAAATGTATTATTTCTTGTAAACAAAAAACACCTTTACTAAAGTTATCCAAAATATCAAAACATGTTGACCATACGATATTGTAAATATTTGAAACAAAGCATTAGAAAACTTTAAAAATTGCATGTAAAAAAAAGAAAAGGAAGGAACACGATTCGATTTATCCTGAAACTGATCTTTATTCAATATAAATTTAAAGAAAATAATAATTCACGATCAAATACTGCAAAAAACTGAATTATGAATTACCATTATTTAAACTTCTAACCCAATCAACCGTAAGTAATTCAGACTTTGAAATTTGTTTAAAAATTATACAAAAAAAAAGTTCAATGTTAACTGTTTGTTTAATAATGGAATCACCAACTCCTATCTTGCTATTAAGAGATAGGTACGTGCAAAATCAAAGGCCGATCCCCAAAATGTAAAAACATTTTGACCCTCCCTTCACTTAAAAATTCACCAAAATTCAGGAAATCAACCAATTTTAATGAAATTTTCAATATTTATTAATAAACAAGCACAGGAGATATAGTGAAACATTTTTTTAAATGTTAGTGAAAATGTATTATTTTTTTAAAAACAAAATACACCTTTACTAAACGTATATTTGTATATATATAAAAAAAATCCATGATTTTTTTTTAATGAAAATAAGATCTGTATATGTTTAAAATATTAAAAAAAACCAACTATTTCGTATATATTACGGAAAATGCCCCTACACTCTTGTTAATAAAATCAGTATAACTCGAAGAATTAACGATATTATCATTGAATAAAGCATTGTTTAATTAATATTTTTTGTGAAAATTTTTATTAAATATGATGTTATTATTTCATTTATTTAATCTACAAAAGTACAGAGAAAAGATAAACTATACTACACTTAAGACATCGAAAAAAAGTAATAAAAAAAAAATGGAACACTACTTTTTTATCAAATAATAAATAAGTAATTCAGACTTGATTTTTTATATAATTTAAAAAAATTCAAACTTACTACACTATATTTAGTCGGTGTAAACATTATTACGTGTATCCATATTTGCAGTAACTATTTCTCTTTTGGAAATCCAAACATATGCAGTAGGCATTTTAACTTTGTGAATTATGAAATGAAATTTAAAAAGCGCGAAATTATTTTAAAATTGGTTGATATCCTGAATTTTGATTCCATCATTAAACAGACAGTTAACATTGAACTTTTTTTTTTTGTATGATTTTTAAACAAATTTCAAAGTCTGAATTACTTACGGTTGATTGGGTTAGAAGTTTAAATAATGGTAATTCATAATTCAGTTTTTTGCAGTATTTGATCGTGAATTATTATTTTCTTTACATTTATATTGAATAAAGATCAGTTTCAGGATAAATCGAATCGTGTTCCTTTCTTTTCTTTTTTTACATGCAATTTTAAAAGTTTTCTAATGCTTTGTTTTAAATATTTACAATATCGTATGGTCAACATGTTTTGATATTTTGGATAACTTTAGTAAAGGTGTTTTTTGTTTACAAGAAATAATACATTTGCACCAAGCTTTATAATAAAGTAATGGATTTATTATATTCCGTGATCATTAATTGATAAATACTTAAAATTTCATTAAAATTGGTTGATTTCCTGAATTTTGATGGATTATTTAGTGAATGAAGAAGTCGAAATGCCTTCTTATTGTCATTACTACGGTCCTTGTTTTGACACGCAATGCAGTGACGTCAGAGGGGACAGGAAGCTAGTTGCTTGGCCTTGTCAACTCTCGGTGGCCATGGCCGAACGCTTCCGAGTCAAACGTCACGAAAACTGGGTCAGGATCGATATCAGCACCAAAATAAATATATTTTGCAAAATTCAAGTTGATATTTAAAAATCAAGTATAACTATTACATATGTACAAAATAACTCTGAGGTAGGTAGTCAGCAAAAAAATGCCAACTTCCAACTCCGAAGTCGGTTTTAAAAAATCCGACTCTGACCTTACAAAATTTGCTGACCCTTAACTCCTACTCTCTGCCTCTTCAAGTTTTCTTAACCTTAATTCTAAGTTTAAAAAAAGAAGAAAACAAGAGAAGTAACTCTGGGTTACTGTAATAAAACAAGGGGGAGTAACAATGATTTTTTTTTGTTAACATTCATTGTCTTTTTCTCTCTGTTGAGGTTTTAGGGGGCAATTGTTATATTTTCAAATAATATAAACATAAACATAAATTCTAAACATTACATCACATTAATTATTTGCTAATAAATATACGCCATTGTTTTTATTTGTATTTGCAGAAACTCTTGGACAATCCTATTATACATTATCAAATACACTTGAGTGACCAGTATGGAAATGTCCCTTTGCATATAGCAGCACAGGAGGGATATCTTGAGATAGTTCGGGTAAATATGATTGAATTTAAGTGATGACATTTTTACTGTAGTAAATAAAGGTAAAAGTGTATGTATGGACAAAAGCTTTAAGTTTGCATTGAAACTAGGTCACATTTTTTTCTTTACAATTTTTTTTCTTTCTTCACAATCTTTTTCTTCTTCAAAACTTTTTTCTTCTTCACAATTTTCTTTTCTTCTTTCTTCACAATTTTATTTCTTCTTTCTTTGCAATTTTATTTCTTCTTACTTTGAAATTTTATTTCTTCTTTCTTCACAATTTTATTTCTTCTTTCTTTACAATTTTCTTTCTTCTTTCTTTACAATTTTATTTCCTCTTTCTTTACAGTTTTATTTCTTCTTTCTTTACAAGTTTACTTATTCTTTCTTTACAATTTTATTTCTTCTTCCTTTACAATTTTATTTATTCTTATTTTACAATTTTCTTTTCTTTTTACTTTACAATTTTATTTTTTCTTTCTTTACAATTTAATTTATTTTTTCTTTACAATTTTTCTTCTTCTTTCTTTACAATTTTATTTTTTCTTTCTTTACAATTTTATTTCTTCTTTCTTTACAATTTTATTTCTTGGTTCTTTACAATTTTATTTCTTGTTTCTTTACAATTTTATTTCTACTTTCTTCACAATTTTATTTCTTTTTCTTTGCAATTTTATTTCTTTTTTCTTGACAATTTTATTTCTTCTTTCTTCACAATTTTATTTCTTCTTTCTTTACAATTTTTTTCTTCTTTCTTCACAATTTTATTTCTTCTTTCTTTACAATTTTATTTCTTCTTTCTTTACAATTTTCTTTCTTCTTTCTTTACAATTTTATTTCTTCTTTCTTTACAATTTTATTTCTTCTTTGTTTACAATTTTATATCTCTTTTCTTTAGAATTTTATATATTCTTTCTTCACAATTTTATTTCTTCTTGCTTTACAATTTAATTTTTTCTTTCATTACAATATTATTTGTTCTTAGTTTACAATTTTATTTCTTTTTTCTTTACAATTTTATTTATTCTTACTGTACAATTTTATTTCTTTACAATTTTATTTCTTCATTCTTTACAATTTTATTTCTTCTTTATTTACAATTTTATTTCTTCTTTCTTTACACTTTTATTTCTTTTTTCTTCACAATTTTATTTCGTCTTACTTAACAATTTTATTTATTCTTTCTTTAATATTTTATTTATTCTTTCTTTACAATTATATTTAGTCTTTCTTTAAAATTTTATTTATTCTTTCTTTACAATTTTATTTCTTTTTTCTTTACAATTTTATTTCTTCTTTCTTTACAATTTTATTTCTTCTTTCTTTACAATTTTAATTATTCTTCCTTTACCATTTTATTTCTTCTTTTATTTACATTTTTATTCATTCTTTCTTTACAATTTAATTTATTCTTTCTTTACAATTTCATTTCTTTAGAATTTTATTTCTTCTTTATTTACAATTTTATTTACTTCTTACTTTACAATTCTATTTCTTCTCTCTTAACTATTTTATTTCTTTTTTCTTTACAATTTTATTTCTTCTTTCTTTACAATTTTAATTATTCTTCCTTTACCATTTTATTTCTTCTTTTATTTACATTTTTATTCATTCTTTCTTTACAATTTAATTTATTCTTTCTTTACAATTTCATTTCTTCTTTCTTTACAATTTTATTTCTTCTTTCTTAACAATTTTATTTCTTCTTCCTTTACAATTTTATTTCTTCTTTCTTTACAATTTTCTTTCTTCTTTCTTCACAATTTTATTTCTTTTTTCTTTGCAATTAAATTTCTTTTTTCTTGACAATTTTATTTCTTCTTTCTTCACAATTTTATTTCTTCTTTATTTACAATTATATTTCTTCTTTTTTTACAATTTTGTGTTTTCTTTCTTTACAATTTTCTTTCTTTTTTCTTTACAATTTTATTTCTTCTTTCTTTACAATTTTATTTCTTCTTTCTTTACAATTTGATATCTCTTTTCTTTTGAATTTTATATATTCTTTCTTCACAATTTTATTTCTTCTTGCTTTACAATTTTATTTTTTCTTTCATTACAATATTATTTGTTCTTAGTTTACAATTTTATTTCTTCTTTCTTTACAATTTTATTTCTTCTTACTTTACAATTTTATTTCTTTACAATTTTATTTCTTCTTTATTTACAATTTTATTTCTTCTTTCTTTACACTTTTATTTCTTTTTTCTTCACAATTTTATTTCGTATTACTTTTAATTATTCTTTCTTTAATATTTTATTTATTCTTTCTTTACAATTATATTTAGTTATTCTTTACAATTTTATTTGTTCTTTCTTTACAATTTTATTTCTTCTTTCTTTACAATTTTAATTATTCTTCCTTTACAATTATATTTTTTCTTTTATTTACATTTTTATTTATTCTTTCTTTACAATTTTATTTATTCTTTCTTTACAATTTTATTTATTCTTTCTTTACAATTATATTTAGTTATTCTTTACAATTTTATTTCTTCTTTCTTTACAATTTTCTTTTTTCTTTCTTTACAATTTTATTTCTTCTTTCCTTACAATTTTATTTCTTCTTTCTTTACAATTTTAATTATTCTTCCTTTACCATTTTATTTCTTCTTTTATTTACATTTTTATTTACTTCTTACTTTACAATTTTATTTATTCTTTCTTTACAATTTTATTTATTCTTTCTTTACAATTTTATTTCTTCTTTCTTTACAATTTTATTTCTTCTTTCTTTACAATTTTATTTACTTCTTACTTTACAATTCTATTTCTTTTTTCTTTACAATTTTCTTTTTCTTTTCTTTACAATTCTATTTCTTCTTTCTTTACAATTCTATTTCTTCTTTTTTTACAATTTTATTTCTTCTTTCTTTACAATTTTATTTCTTCTTTTTTTACAATTTTATTTTTTCTTTCTTTACAATTTTATTTCTTCTTTCTTTACAATTTTATTTCTTATTTCTTTACAATGTTATTTTTTTTTATTTACAATTTTATTTATTCTTACTTTACAATTTTATTTTTTCTGTCTTTACCATTTCATTTCTTTTTTCTTTACGACTTATTTCTTCTTTCTTCACAATTTCATTTCTCCTTTTTTACAATTTACTTTTTTTCTTATTTAACAATTTTATTTACTTTTTACTTTACAATTTATTTCTACTTTCTTTACAATTTTATTTCTTCTTTTTTACAATTTTCTTTTTTCTTTCTTTACAATTTTATTTATTTTTCTTTACAATTTTATTTCTTCTTTCTTTACAATTTTATTTCTTCGTTCTTTACAATTTTATTTTTTCTTTCTTTACAATTTTATTTCTACTTTCTTTACAATTTTATTTCTCTTATCTTTATTATTTTATTTCATCTTTCTTTACAATTTTATTTCTTCTTGCTTTACAATTTTATTTATTTTTTCATTACAATTGTATTTGTTTTTACTTTACATTATTTCTTTTTTCTTTACAATTTTATTTATTCTTACAGTACAATTTTCTATTTTTTCTTTACAATTTTATTACTTCTTTCTTTACAATATTATTTCTTCTTACTTTAAAATTTTATTTAATATTTCTTTACAATTTTTTTTTCTTCTTTCTTTGCCATTTTATTTCTTTTTCTTAACAATTTTATTTATTCTTTCGTTACAATTTAATTTCTTCTTTCGTTACAATTCTATTTCTTCCTTTTTTACAATTTTATTTCTTTTCTCTTAACTATTTTATTTCTTCTTTCTTTACAATTTTATTTCTTCTTTCTTTACAATTTTATTTATCTTTTCTTTACAATTTTATTCATTCTTTCTTTACAATTTTATTTCTTTTTTCTTAACTATTTTATTTATTCTTTCTTTAAAATTTTATTTCTTTTTTCTTTACAATTTTATTTCTTTTTCTTTACAATTTTCTTTCTTTTTTATTTACAATTTTATTTCTTCTTTCTTTACAATTTTATTTCTTCTTTCTTCACAATTTTATTTCTTCTTTCTTTACAATTTTATTTCTTCTTTCTTTACAATTTTGTTTCTTCTAACTTCACAATTTTATACCTTCTTTCTTCACAATTTCATTTATTCTTTTTTTACAACTTTATTTAGTCTTTCATTACAATTTTATTTCTTCATTCTTTACAATTGTATTTCTTCTTTCTTTACAATTTTATTTTTTCTTTCTTCAGAATTTTATTTCTTTTTCCTTACAATTTTATTTCTCTTTCCTTTACAATTTTATTCATTCTTTCTTTACAATTTTATTTGTTTTTTCTTAACAATTTTATTTATTCTTTCTTTACAATTCTATTTCTTCTTTCTTTACAATTTCATTTCTTCTTTCTTTACAATTTTATTTCTTCTTTCTTTACAATTTTCTTTTTTCTTTCTTTACAATTTTATTTCTTTTCTCTTTACAATTTTATTTTTTCTTTCTTCACAATTTTATTTCTTATTTCTTTACAATTTTATTTCTTCATTTTTTAAAATTTTATTTATTCTTACTTTACAATTTTATTTTTCTGTCTGTACTATTTCATTTCTTTTTTCTTTACAACTTTATTTCTTCTTTCTTCACAATTTTATTTCTCCTTCTTTACAATTGTATTTCTTCTTTCTTTACAATTCTATTTTTGTTCTTTACAATTTTATTTCTTCTCTCTTTACAATTTTATTTTTTCTTTCTTCAGGATTTTCGTTCTTCATTCCTTACAATTTTATTTCTCTTTCCTTTACTATTTTGTTCATTCTGTCTTTACAATTTTATTTCTTCTTTATTTACAATTTTATTTACTTCTTACTTTACAATTCTTTTTCTTCTCTCGTAACTATTTTATTTCTTATTTCTTTACAATCCTATTTCTTCTTTCTTTACAATTTTATTTCTTCTTTCTTTACAATTTTATTTCTTCTTTCTTTACAATTTCATTTTTCTTTTCTTTACAATTTTATTCATACTTTCTTTACAATTTTATTTCTTTTTTCTTAACAATTTTATTTATTCTTTCTTTACAATTTTATTTCTTTTTTCTTTACAATTTTATTTCTTTTTGCTTTACAATTTTATTTCTTCTTTCTTTACAATTTTATTTCTTCTTTCTTTACAATTTTATTTCTTTTTTCTTTACATTTCTATTTCTTCTTTCTTTACAATTCTATTTCTTCTTTCTTTACAATTTCATTTCTTCTTTCTTTACAATTTTATTTCTTCTTTCTTTACAATTTTATTTCTTCTTTTTTACAATTTTATTTATTCTCTCTTTACAATTTTCTTTCTTATTTCTTTACAATTTTATTTCTTCTTTCTTTACAATTTTAATTATTCTTCCTTTACAATTTTATTTCTTCTTTTATTTACATTTTTATTTATTCTTTCTTTACAATTTTATTTATTCTTTCTTTACAATTTTATTTCTTATTTCTTTACAATTTTATTTCTTCTTTATTTACAATTTTATTTACTTCTTACTTTACAATTCTATTTCTTTTTTCTTTACAATTTTATTTTTCTTTTCTTTACAATTCTATTTCTTCTTTCTTTACAATTCTATTTCTTCTTTCTTTACAATTTTATTTCTTCTTTCTTTACAATTTTATTTCTTCTTTCTTTACAATTTTATTTTTTCTTTCTTAACAATTTCATTTCTTCTTTCTTTACAATTTTATTTCGTCTTACTTTACAATTTTAATTATTCTTTCTTTAATATTTTATTTATTCTTTCTTTACAATTATATTTAGTTATTCTTTACAATTTTATTTCTTCTTTCTTTACAATTTTATTTCTTCTTTCTTTACAATTTTATTTCTTTTTTCTTTACAATTTTATTTCTTCTTTCTTTACAATTTTATTTATTCTTTCTTTACAATTTTATTTCTTTTTTCTTTACAATTTTATTTCTTTTTTCTTTACAATTTTATTTCTTCTTTCTTTACAATTTTAATTATTCTTCCTTTACCATTTTATTTCTTCTTTTATTTACATTTTTATTCATTCTTTCTTTACAATTTAATTTATTCTTTCTTTACAATTTGATTTCTTCTTTCTTTAGAATTTTATTTCTTCTTTATTTACAATTTTATTTACTTCTTACTTTACACTTCTATATCTTCTATCTTAACTATTTTATTTCTTTTTTCTTTACAATTTTATTTCTTCTTTCTTTACAATTTTAATTATTCTTCCTTTACCATTTTATTTCTTATTTTATTTACATTTTTATTCATTCTTTCTTTACAATATAATTTATTCTTTCTTTACAATTTCATTTCTTCTTTCTTTACAATTTTATTTCTTCTTTCTTAACAATTTTATTTCTTCTTCCTTTACAATTTTATTTCTTCTTTCTTTACAATTTTATTTCTTCTTTCTTTACAATTTTCTTTCTTCTTTCTTCACAATTTTATTTCTTTTTTCTTTGCAATTAAATTTCTTTTTTCTTGACAATTTTATTTCTTCTTTCTTCACAATTTTATTTCTTCTTTATTTACAATTATATTTCTTCTTTTTTTACAATTTTGTGTTTTCTTTCTTTACAATTTTATTTCTTTTTTCTTTACAATTTTATTTCTTCTTTCTTTACAATTTTATTTCTTCTTTCTTTACAATTTGATATCTCTTTTCTTTTGAATTTTATATATTCTTTCTTCACAATTTTATTTCTTCTTGCTTTACAATTTTATTTTTTCTTTCATTACAATATAATTTGTTCTTAGTTTACAATTTTATTTCTTCTTTCTTTACAATTTTATTTCTTCTTACTTTACAATTTTATTTCTTTACAATTTTATTTCTTCTTTATTTACAATTTTATTTCTTCTTTCTTTACACTTTTATTTCTTTTTTCTTCACAATTTTATTTCGTATTACTTTACAATTTTAATTATTCTTTCTTTAATATTTTATTTATTCTTTCTTTACAATTATATTTAGTTATTCTTTACAATTTTATTTGTTCTTTCTTTACAATTTTATTTCTTCTTTCTTTACAATTTTAATTATTCGTCTTTTACAATTTTATTTTTTCTTTTATTTACATTTTTATTTATTCTTTCTTTACAATTTTATTTATTCTTTCTTTACAATTTTATTTATTCTTTCTTTACAATTATATTTAGTTATTCTTTACAATTTTATTTCTTCTTTCTTTACGATTTTCTTTTTTCTTTCTTTACAATTTTATTTCTTCTTTCCTTACAATTTTATTTCTTCTTTCTTTACAATTTTAATTATTCTTCCTTTACCATTTTATTTCTTCTTTTATTTACATTTTTATTTATTCTTTCTTTACAATTTTATTTATTATTTCTTTACAATTTTATTTCTTCTTTCTTTACAATTTTATTTCTTCTTTATTTACAATTTTATTTACTTCTTACTTTACAATTCTATTTCTTTTTTCTTTACAATTTTCTTTTTCTTTTCTTTACAATTCTATTTCTTCTTTCTTTACAATTCTATTTCTTCTTTTTTTACAATTTTATTTCTTCTTTCTTTACAATTTTATTTCTTCTTTTTTTACAATTTTATTTTTTCTTTCTTTACAATTTTATTTCTTCTTTCTTTACAATTTTATTTCTTCTTTCTTTACAATTTTATTTTTTTTTATTTACAATTTTATTTATTCTTACTTTACAATTTTATTTTTTCTGTCTTTACCATTTCATTTCTTTTTTCTTTACGACTTATTTCTTCTTTCTTCACAATTTCATTTCTCCTTTTTTACAATTTACTTTTTTTCTTATTTAACAATTTTATTTACTTTTTACTTTACAATTTATTTCTACTTTCTTTACAATTTTATTTCTTCTTTTTTACAATTTTCTTTTTTCTTTCTTTACAATTTTCTTTATTTTTCTTTACAATTTTATTTCTTCTTTCTTTACAATTTTATTTCTTCGTTCTTTACAATTTTATTTTTTCTTTCTTTACAATTTTATTTCTACTTTCTTTACAATTTTATTTCTCTTATCTTTATTATTTTATTTCATCTTTCTTTACAATTTTATTTCTTCTTGCTTTACAATTTTATTTATTATTTCATTACAATTGTATTTGTTTTTACTTTACATTATTTCTTTTTTCTTTACAATTTTATTTATTCTTACAGTACAATTTTCTATTTTTTCTTTACAATTTTATTACTTCTTTCTTTACAATATTATTTCTTCTTACTTTAAAATTTTATTTCTTATTTCTTTACAATTTCTTTTTCTTCTTTCTTTGCCATTTTATTTCTTTTTCTTAACAATTTTATTTATTCTTTCGTTACAATTTAATTTCTTCTTTCGTTACAATTCTATTTCTTCCTTTTTTACAATTTTATTTCTTTTCTCTTAACTATTTTATTTCTTCTTTCTTTACAATTTTATTTCTTCTTTCTTTACAATTTTATTTATCTTTTCTTTACAATTTTATTCATTCTTTCTTTACAATTTTATTTCTTTTTTCTTAACAATTTTATTTATTCTTTCTTTAAAATTTTATTTCTTTTTTCTTTACAATTTTATTTCTTTTTCTTTACAATTTTATTTCTTTTTTATTTACAATTTTATTTCTTCTTTCTTTACAATTTTATTTCTTCTTTCTTCACAATTTTATTTCTTCTTTCTTTACAATTTTATTTCTTCTTTCTTTACAATTTTGTTTCTTCTAACTTCACAATTTTATTCCTTCTTTCTTCACAATTTCATTTATTCTTTTTTTACAACTTTATTTAGTCTTTCATTACAATTTTATTTCTTCATTCTTTACAATTGTATTTCTTCTTTCTTTACAATTTTATTTTTTCTTTCTTCAGAATTTTATTTCTTTTTCCTTACAATTTTATTTCTCTTTCCTTTACAATTTTATTCATTCTTTCTTTACAATTTTATTTGTTTTTTCTTAACAATTTTATTTCTTCTTTCTTTACAATTTCATTTCTTCTTTCTTTACAATTTTATTTCTTCTTTCTTTACAATTTTCTTTTTTCTTTCTTTACAATTTTATTTCTTTTCTCTTTACAATTTTCTTTTTTCTTTCTTCACAATTTTCTTTCTTATTTCTTTACAATTTTATTTCTTCTTTTTTTACAATTTTATGTATTCTTACTTTACAATTTCATTTTTCTGTCTGTACTATTTCATTTCTTTTTTCTTTACAACTTTATTTCTTCTTTCTTCACAATTTTATTTCTCCTTCTTAACAATTGTATTTCTTCTTTCTTTACAATTCTATTTTTTTTCTTTACAATTTTATTTCTTCTCTTCTTACAATTTTATTTTTTCTTTCTTCAGGATTTTATTTCTTCATTCCTTACAATTTTATTTCTCTTTTTCTATTTTGTTCATTCTGTCTTTACAATTTCATTTCTTCTTTATTTACAATTTTATTTACTTTTTACTTTACAATTCTATTTTTTCTCTCGTAACTATTTTATTTCTTATTTCTTTACAATCCTATTTCTTCTTTCTTTACAATTTTATTTCTTCTTTCTGTACAATTTCATTTCTTCTTTCTTTACAATTTCTTTTTGCTTCTTTCTTTACAATTTAATTTCTTCTTTCTTTACAATTTTATTTCTTCTTCTTTACAATTTGATTTCTTCTTCTTTACAATTTTATTTCTTCTTTCTTTACAATTTTATTTCTACTTTCTTCACAATTTTATTTCTTCCTTCTTTACTATTTTGTTTCTATTTTCTTTCCAATTTTATTTCTTATTTCTTTGCAATTTTATTCATTCTTTTTTTATAATTTTATTCATTCTTTCTTTACAATTTTATTCATTCTTTCTTTACAATTTTATTTCTTCTTAGTTTACAATTCTTTTTCTGCTTTCTTAACAATTTTTTTTTCATTCTTTACAATTTTATTTCTTCTTTCTTTACAATTTCTGTTTCTTATTTCTTTACAATTTTTATCTTTTTTCTTTACAATTTTATTTAGTCTTTCTTTACAATTTTATTTCATCTTTCTTTACAATTTAATTACTTCTTACTTCACAATTTCATTTCCTATGTTTTTACAATTTTATTTCTTCTTTCTTTACAATTTTATTTTTTCTTTACTATTTTATTTATTTTTTCTTTACAATTTTATTTCTTCTTTCTGTACAAATTTACTATTTCGGTTTTTACAATTTTATGACTTCTTACTTTACAATTTTATTTCACTTTTCTTTACAATGTTATTTATTTTTTCTTTACAATTTTATTTCTTCTTACTGTACAATTTTATTTGTTTTTTCTTTACAATTTTATTTCGTCTTTCTTTACAATTTTATTTCTTTTTACTTTACAATTTTATTTCTTCTTTCTCTACAATTTCTTTCTCTTCTTTCTTTACAATTTTATTAATTCTTTCTTTACAATTTTATTCATTCTTTCTTTACAATTTTATAATCTTCGTGGTTTACAATTTTATTTTCTTCTTACTTTACAATTTTATTTCTTCTTTCTTCACAATTTTATTTTTTCTTGCTTCACAATTTTATTAATCCTGTTATTACAATTTTATTTATACTGTCTTCACAATTTTATTTCTTTTTTCTTTACAATTTTATTTCTTCTTTCTTTACAATTTTATGTCTCTTTTCTTTACAATTTTATTCATTCTTTCTTTACAATTTTATTTCTTCGTAGTTTAAAATTCTTTTTACTTCTTTAATTACAATTTTATTTCTTTATTCTTTACAACGTTATTTCTTCTTTCTTTACAATTTATTTTTCTTCTGTCTTTACAATATTATTTCTTTTTTCTTTACAATTTTATTTTTTCTTTATTTACAATTTTATTTCTTCTTTCTTTACAATTTTATATCTTCTTTCTTTACAATTTTATTTATTTTTACTTTACAATTTTTTTTCTGCTCTCTTTACAATTTTTTTACTTCTTACTTCATAATTTTATTTCTTATGTTTTTACAATTTTATTTCTTCTTTCTTTACAATTTTATTCTTTCTTTACCATTTTATTTTTTCTTTCTTTACAATTTTATTTCGTCGTTCTTTACAATTTTATTCATTCTTTCATTACAATTTTATTTCTTCGTGGTTTACAATTTTCTTTTCTTCTTACTTTACAATTTTATTACTTCTTTCTTTACAATTTCATTTCTTTACAATTTCATTTCTTCAATTTTATTTTTTTTATTCACAATTTATTTTTTCTTGCTTCACAATTTTATTCATTCTTTTATTACAATTTTATTTATTCTGTCTTCACAATTTTTTTTTTCTTTACAATGTTATTTCTTCTTTCTTTACAATTTTATGTCTCTTTTCTTTACAATTTTATTCATTCTTTCTTTACAATTTTATTTCTTCGTAGTTAAAAGTTCTTTTTCTTCTTTCTTTACAATTTTATTTCTTTATTCTTTACAACTTTATTTCTTCTTTCTTTACAATTTCTTTTTCTTCTGTCTTTACAATTTTATTTCTTTTTTCTTTACAATTTTATTTTTTCTTTATTTCCAATTTTATTTCTTCTTTCTTTACAATATTATATCTTCTTTCTTTACAATTTTATTTATTTTTACTTTATAATTTCTTTTTCTTCTTTCTTTATAATTTTTTTTCTGCGTTCTATACAATTTTATTTCTTCTTTCTTTACAATTTTATTTCTTCTTTTTTTACAATTTTATTTTCTTTTTACTTTACAATTTTATTTCTTCTCTCTTTACAATTTTATTTCTTCTCATCTTCACAATTTTATTGATTCTTTCTTTACTGTTTTATTTATTTATTCTTTACAATTTTATTTAGTCTTTCTTTACAATTTTATTTCTTCTTTCTTTACAATTTTATTTCTTCTTTCTGTACAATTTTATTTCTTTTTCTTTACAAATTTAGTTATTCTTTCTTTACAATTTTATTTCTTCTTGCTTTACAATGTATTTCTTCTTTCCTTAAATTTTATTTTCTTTTTCTTTACAATTTTATTTCTTGATTCTTTACAATTTTATTTCTCTTATCTTTACAATTTTATTCATTCTTTCTTTATAATTTTATTTATTCTTTCTTTACAATTTTATTCATTCTTTCTTTACAATTTTATTTCTTCTTAGTTTACAGTTCTTTTTCTTCTTTCTTTACAATGTTATTTCTTCATTCTTTACAATTTTATTTCTTCTTTCTTTACAATTTCTTTTTCTTTTTTCTTTACAATTTTATTTCTTTTTTCTTTATAATTTTATTTCGTCTTTCTGTACAATTTTATTTAGTCTTTCTTTACAACTTTATTTCTTCTTTCTTTACAATTTTATTTCCTCTTTCTTTACAATTTTATTTCATCTTTCTTTACAATTTTATTTCTTCTTTCTTTACAATTTAATTACTTCTTACTTCATAATTTTATTTCTTATGTTTTTACAATTTTATTTCTTCTTTCTTTACAATTTTATTCTTTCTTTACCATTTTATTTTTTCTTTCTTTACAATTTTATTTCTTCTTTCCGTACAATTTAACTTCTTTGCCTTTTACAATTTTATGTCTTCTTTCTTTACAATTTTATTTCACTTTTCTTTACAATTTTATTTATTTTTTCTTTACAATTTTATTTCTTCTTGCTTTACAATTTTATTTTTTTTTTCATTACAATTTTGATTTGTTCTTACTTTAGAATTTTATTTATTTTTTCTTTACAATTTTATTTATTCTTACTGTACAATTTTATTTGTTTTTTCTTTACAATTTTATTTCGTCTTTCTTTACAATTTTATTTTCTCTTACTTTACAATTTTATTTCTTCTTTCGTTACAATTTCTTTTTCTTTTTTCTTTACAATTTTATTCACTCTTTCTTTACAATTTTATTTCTTCGTAGTTTACAATTGTCTTTTCAATTTTATTTCTTCTTTCTTTACAATTTCATTTCTTCATTCTTTACAATTTTTTTTTTCTTTACAATTATATTTTTTCTTGCTTCACAATTTTATTCATTCTTTTATTACAATTTTATTTATTCTTTCTTTACAATTTTATTTATTCTTTCTTCACAATTTTATTTCTTTTTTCTTTACAATTTTGTTTCTTATTACTTTACAATTTTATGTCTCTTTTCTTTACAATTTTATTCATTCTTTCTTTACAATTTTATTTCTTCGTAGTTTAAAATTCTTTTTCTTCTTTCTTTACAATTTTATTTTTTTATTCTTTACAACTGTATTTTTTCTTTCTTTACAATTTCTTTTTCTTCTGTCTTTACAATTTTATTTATTTTTTCTTTACAATTTTATTTTTTCTTTATTTACAATTTTATTTCTTCTTTTTTTACAATTTCATATCTTCTTTCTTTACAATTTTATTTATTTTTACTTTACAATTTTATTACTTCTTTCTTTACAATTTTATTTCTTCTTTTTTTACAATTTTCTTTCTTTTTTTACTTTACAATTTTATTTCTTCTTTCTTTACAATTTTATTTCTTCTTAGTTTACAGTTCTTTTTCTTCTTTCTTTACAATGTTATTTCTTCATTCTTTACAATTTTATTTCTTCTTTCTTTACAATTTCTTTTTCTTTTTTCTTTACAATTTTCTTTTTTTTTGTCTTTATAATTTTATTTCGTCTTTCTGTACAATTTTATTTAGTCTTTCTTTACAACTTTATTTCTTCTTTCTTTACAATTTTATTTCCTCTTTCTTTACAATTTTATTTAATCTTTCTTTACAATTTTATTTCCTCTTTCTTTACAATTTAATTACTTCTTACTTCATAATTTTATTTCTTATGTTTTTACAATTTTATTTCTTCTTTCTTTACAATTTTATTCTTTCTTTACCATTTTATTTTTTCTTTCTTTACAATTTTATTTCTTCTTTCCGTACAATTTAACTTCTTCGCTTTTTACAATTTTATGTCTTCTTTCTTTACAATTTTATTTCACTTTTCTTTACAATTTTATTTATTTTTTCTTTACAATTTTATTTCTTCTTGCTTTACAATTTTATTTTTTCTTTCATTACAATTTTGATTTGTTCTTACTTTAGAATTTTATTTATTTTTTCTTTACAATTTTATTTATTCTTACTGTACAATTTTATTTGTTTTTTCTTTACATTTTATTTCGTCTTTCTTTACAATTTTATTTTCTCTTACTTTACAATTTTATTTCTTCTTTCGTTACAATTTCTTTTTCTTCTTTCTTTACAATTTTATTCACTCTTTCTTTACAATTTTATTTCTTCGTAGTTTACAATTTTCTTTTCTTCTTACTTTACAATTTTATTTCTTCTTTCTTTACAATTTCATTTCTTCATTCTTTACAATTTTTTTTTTCTTCACAATTTTATTTTTTCTTGCTTCACAATTTTATTCATTCTTTTATTACAATTTTATTTATTCTTTCTTTACAATTTTATTTATTCTTTCTTCACAATTTTATTTCTTTTTTCCTTTACAATTTTATTTCTTATTACTTTACAATTTTATGTCTCTTTTCTTTACAATTTTATTCATTCTTTCTTTACAATTTTATGTCTCTTTTCTTTACAATTTTATTAATTCTTTCTTTACAATTTTATTTCTTCGTAGTTTAAAATTCTTTTTACTTCTTTAATTACAATTTTATTTCTTTATTCTTTACAACGTTATTTCTTCTTTCTTTACAATTTATTTTTCTTCTGTCTTTACAATATTATTTCTTTTTTCTTTACAATTTTATTTTTTCTTTATTTACAATTTTATTTCTTCTTTCTTTACAATTTTATATCTTCTTTCTTTACAATTTTATTTATTTTTACTTTACAATTTTATTTCTTCTTTCTCTACAATTTCTTTCTCTTCTTTCTTTACAATTTTATTAATTCTTTCTTTACAATTTTATTCATTCTTTCTTTACAATTTTATAATCTTCGTGGTTTACAATTTTATTTTCTTCTTACTTTACAATTTTATTTCTTCTTTCTTCACAATTTTATTTTTTCTTGCTTCACAATTTTATTAATCCTGTTATTACAATTTTATTTATACTGTCTTCACAATTTTATTTCTTTTTTCTTTACAATTTTATTTCTTCTTTCTTTACAATTTTATGTCTCTTTTCTTTACAATTTTATTCATTCTTTCTTTACAATTTTATTTCTTCGTAGTTTAAAATTCTTTTTACTTCTTTAATTACAATTTTATTTCTTTATTCTTTACAACGTTATTTCTTCTTTCTTTACAATTTATTTTTCTTCTGTCTTTACAATATTATTTCTTTTTTCTTTACAATTTTATTTTTTCTTTATTTACAATTTTATTTCTTCTTTCTTTACAATTTTATATCTTCTTTCTTTACAATTTTATTTATTTTTACTTTACAATTTTTTTTCTGCTCTCTTTACAATTTTTTTTCTGCTTTCTATACAATTTTATTTCTTCTTTCTTTACAATTTTATTTCTTGTTTTTTTACAATTTTATTTTCTTTTTACTTTACAATTTTATTTCTTCTCTCTTTACAATTTTATTTCTTCTCATCTTGACAATTTTATTGATTCTTTCTTTACTGTTTTATTTATTTATTCTTTACAATTTTATTTAGTCTTTCTTTACAATTTTATATCTTCTTTCTATACAATTTTATTTATTTTTACTTTACAATTTTTTTTCTACTCTCTTTACAATTTTTTTTCTGCTTTCTATACAATTTTATTTCTTCTTTCTTTACAATTTTATTTCTTGTTTTTTTACAATTTTATTTTCTTTTTACTTTACAATTTTATTTCTTCTCTCTTTACAATTTTATTTCTTCTCATCTTCACAATTTTATTGATTCTTTCTTTACTGTTTTATTTATTTATTCTTTACAATTTTATTTAGTCTTTCTTTACAATTTTATTTCTTCTTTCTTTACAATTTTATTTCTTCTTTCTGTACAATTTTATTTCTTTTTCTTTACAAATTTAGTTCTTCTTTCTTTACAATTTTATTTCTTCTTGCTTTACAATGTATTTCTTCTTTCCTTAAATTTTATTTTCTTTTTCTTTACAGTTTTATTTCTTGATTCTTTACAATTTTATTTCTCTTATCTTAACAATTTTATTCATTCTTTCTTTATAATTTTATTTATTCTTTCTTTACAATTTTATTCATTCTTTCTTTACAATTTTATTTCTTCTTAGTTTACAGTTCTTTTTCTTCTTTCTTTACAATGTTATTTCTTTATTCTTTACAATTTTATTTCTTCTTTCTTTACAATTTCTTTTTCTTTTTTCTTTACAATTTTATTTCTTTTTTCTTTATAATTTTATTTCGTCTTACTGTACAATTTTATTTAGTCTTTCTTTACAACTTTATTTCTTCTTTCTTTACAATTTTATTTCCTCTTTCTTTACAATTTTATTTCATCTTTCTTTACAATTTTATTTCTTCTTTCTTTACAATTTAATTACTTCTTACTTCATAATTTTATTTCTTATGTTTTTACAATTTTATTTCTTCTTTCTTTACAATTTTATTCTTTCTTTACCATTTTATTTTTTCTTTCTTTACAATTTTATTTCGTCGTTCTTTACAATTTTATTCATTCTTTCATTACAATTTTATTTCTTCGTGGTTTACAATTTTCTTTTCTTCTTACTTTACAATTTTATTACTTCTTTCTTTACAATTTCATTTCTTTACAATTTCATTTCTTCAATTTTATTTTTTTTATTCACAATTTATTTTTTCTTGCTTCACAATTTTATTCATTCTTTTATTACAATTTTATTTATTCTGTCTTCACAATTTTTTTTTTCTTTACAATGTTATTTCTTCTTTCTTTACAATTTTATGTCTCTTTTCTTTACAATTTTATTCATTCTTTCTTTACAATTTTATTTCTTCGTAGTTAAAAGTTCTTTTTCTTCTTTCTTTACAATTTTATTTCTTTATTCTTTACAACTTTATTTCTTCTTTCTTTACAATTTCTTTTTCTTCTGTCTTTACAATTTTATTTCTTTTTTCTTTACAATTTTATTTTTTCTTTATTTCCAATTTTATTTCTTCTTTCTTTACAATATTATATCTTCTTTCTTTACAATTTTATTTATTTTTACTTTATAATTTCTTTTTCTTCTTTCTTTATAATTTTTTTTCTGCGTTCTATACAATTTTATTTCTTCTTTCTTTACAATTTTATTTCTTCTTTTTTTACAATTTTATTTTCTTTTTACTTTACGATTTTATTTCTTCTCTCTTTACAATTTTATTTCTTCTTATCTTCACAATTTTATTGATTCTTTCTTTACTGTTTTATTTATTTATTCTTTACAATTTTATTTAGTCTTTCTTTACAATTTTATTTCTTCTTTCTTTACAATTTTACATCTTCTTTCTGTACAATTTTATTTCTTTTTTTTTACAAATTTATTTCTTAATTCTTTACAATTTTATTTCTTCTTTTTTCATAATGTATTTCTTCTTTTCTTTAAATTTCATTTTCTTTTTTCTTTACAATTTTATTTCTTATTTCTTTACAATTTCATTTCTCTTTTCTTTACAATTTTATTCATTCTTTCTTTACAATTTTATTCTTTTTTTCTTTACAATTTTATTTCTTCTTTGTTTACAATTCTTTTTCTTCTTTCTTTACAATTTTATTTCTTTATTCTTTACAATTTTATTTCTTTTTTCTTTACAATTTCTTTTTCTTTTTTCTTTACAATTTTATTTCTTTTTTCTTTACAATTTATTTAGTCTTTCTTTACAATTTTATTTAGTCTTTCTTTACAACTTTATTTCTTCTTTCTTTACAATTTTATTTCCTCTTTCTTTACAATATTATTTCATCTTTCTTTACAATTTTATTTCTTCTTTCTTTACAATTTAATTACTTCTTACTTCATTATTTTATTTCGTATGTTTTTACAATTTCATTTCTTCTTTCTTTACAATTTCTTTTTCTTCTTTCTTTACAATTTAATTTCTTCTTTCTTTACAATTTTATTTCTTCTTCTTTACAATTTGATTTCTTCTTCTTTACAATTTTATTTCTTCTTTCTTTACAATTTCATTTCTTCTTCATTTACAATTTTCTTTTCCTCTTACTTAACAATTTTATTTCTTCTTTCTTTACAATTTTATTTCTTCTTTCTTCACAATTTTATTTCTTCCTTCTTTACTATTTTGTTTCTATTTTCTTTCCAATTTTATTTCTTATTTCTTTGCAATTTTATTCATTCTTTCTTTACAATTTTATTCATTCTTTCTTTACAATTTTATTTCTTCTTAGTTTACAATTCTTTTTCTGCTTTCTTAACAATTTTTTTTTCATTCTTTACAATTTTATTTCTTCTTTCCTTACAATTTCTGTTTCTTATTTCTTTACAATTTTTATCTTTTTTCTTTACAATTTTATTTAGTCTTTCTTTACAATTTTATTTCATCTTTCTTTACAATTTAATTACTTCTTACTTCACAATTTCATTTCCTATGTTTTTACAATTTTATTTCTTCTTTCTTTACAATTTGAATTTTTCTTTACTATTTTATTTATTTTTTCTTTACAATTTTATTTCTTCTTTCTGTACAAATTTACTATTTCGGTTTTTACAATTTTATGTCTTCTTACTTTACAATTTTATTTCACTTTTCTTTACAATGTTATTTATTTTTTCTTTACAATTTTATTTCTTCTTGCTTTACAATTTTATTTTTTCTTTCATTACAATTTTGATTTGTTCTTACTTTAGAATTTTATTTCTTTTTCTTTACAATTTTATTTATTCTTACTGTACAATTTTATTTGTTTTTTCTTTACAATTTTATTTCGTCTTTCTTTACAATTTTATTTCTTTTTACTTTACAATTTTATTTCTTCTTTCTCTACAATTTCTTTCTCTTCTTTCTTTACAATTTCATTAATTCTTTCTTTACAATTTTATTCATTCTTTCTTTACAATTTTATAATCTTCGTGGTTTACAATTTTATTTTCTTCTTACTTTACAATTTTATTTCTTCTTTCTTCACAATTTTATTTTTTCTTGCTTCACAATTTTATTAATCCTGTTATTACAATTTTATTTATACTGTCTTCACAATTTTATTTCTTTTTTCTTTACAATTTTATTTCTTCTTTCTTTACAATTTTATGTCTCTTTTCTTTACAATTTTATTCATTCTTTCTTTACAATTTTATTTCTTCGTAGTTTAAAATTCTTTTTACTTCTTTAATTACAATTTTATTTCTTTATTCTTTACAACGTTATTTCTTCTTTCTTTACAATTTATTTTTCTTCTGTCTTTACAATATTATTTCTTTTTTCTTTACAATTTTATTTTTTCTTTATTTACAATTTTATTTCTTCTTTCTTTACAATTTTATATCTTCTTTCTTTACAATTTTATTTATTTTTACTTTACAATTTTTTTTCTGCTCTCTTTACAATTTTTTTTCTGCTTTCTATACAATTTTATTTCTTCTTTCTTTACAATTTTATTTCTTGTTTTTTTACAATTTTATTTTCTTTTTACTTTACAATTTTATTTCTTCTCTCTTTACAATTTTATTTCTTCTCATCTTCACAATTTTATTGATTCTTTCTTTACTGTTTTATTTATTTATTCTTTACAATTTTATTTAGTCTTTCTTTACAATTTTATTTCTTCTTTCTTTACAATTTTATTTCTTCTTTCTGTACAATTTTATTTCTTTTTCTTTACAAATTTAGTTCTTCTTTCTTTACAATTTTATTTCTTCTTGCTTTACAATGTATTTCTTCTTTCCTTAAATTTTATTTTCTTTTTCTATACAATTTTATTTCTTGATTCTTTACAATTTTATTTCTCTTATCTTTACAATTTTATTCATTCTTTCTTTATAATTTTATTTATTCTTTCTTTACAATTTTATTCATTCTTTCTTTACAATTTTATTTCTTCTTAGTTTACAGTGCTTTTTCTTCTTTCTTTACAATGTTATTTCTTCATTCTTTACAATTTTATTTCTTCTTTCTTTACAATTTCTTTTTCTTTTTTCTTTACAATTTTATTTCTTTTTTCTTTATAATTTTATTTCGTCTTTCTGTACAATTTTATTTAGTCTTTCTTTACAACTTTGTTTCTTCTTTCTTTACAATTTTATTTCCTCTTTCTTTACAATTTTATTTCATCTTTCTTTACAATTTTATTTCTTCTTTCTTTACAATTTAATTACTTCTTACTTCATAATTTTATTTCTTATGTTTTTACAATTTTATTTCTTCTTTCTTTACAATTTTATTCTTTCTTTACCATTTTATTTTTTCTTTCTTTACAATTTTATTTCTTCTTTCCGTACAATTTAACTTCTTTGCTTTTTACCATTTTATGTCTTCTTTCTTTACAATTTTATTTCACTTTTCTTTACAATTTTATTTATTTTTTCTTTACAATTTTATTTCTTCTTGCTTTACAATTTTTTTTCTTTCATTACAATTTTGATTTGTTCTTACTTTAGAATTTTATTTATTTTTTCTTTACAATTTTATTTATTCTTACTGTACAATTTTATTTGTTTTTTCTTTACAATTTTATTTCGTCTTTCTTTACAATTTTATTTTCTCTTACTTTACAATTTTATTTCTTCTTTCGTTACAATTTCTTTTTCTTCTTTCTTTACAATTTTATTCACTCTTTCTTTACAATTTTATTTCTTCGTAGTTTACAATTGTCTTTTCTTCTTACTTTACAATTTTATTTCTTCTTTCTTTACAATTTCATTTCTTCATTCTTTACAATTTTTTTTTTCTTTACAATTTTATTTTTTCTTGCTTCACAATTTTATTCATTCTTTTATTACAATTTTATTTATTCTTTCTTTACAATTTTATTTATTCTTTCTTCACAATTTTATTTCTTTTTTCCTTTACAATTTTATTCATTCTTTCTTTACAATTTTATTTCTTCGTAGTTTAAAATTCTTTTTCTTCTTTTCTTTACAATTTTATTTCTTTATTCTTTACAACTTTATTTTTTCTTTCTTTACAATTTCTTTTTCTTCTGTCTTTACAATTTTATTAATTTTTTCTTTACAATTTTATTTTTTCTTTATTTACAATTTTATTTCTTCTTTTTTTACAATTTCATATCTTCTTTCTTTACAATTTTATTTATTTTTACTTTACAATTTTATTACTTCTTTCTTTACAATTTTATTTCTTCTTTTTTTACAATTTTCTTTCTTTTTTTACTTTACAATTTTATATCTTCTTTCTTTACAATTTTATTTATTTTTACTTTACAATTTTTTTTTCTGCTCTCTTTACAATTTTTTTTCTGCTTTCTATACAATTTTATTTCTTCTTTCTTTACAATTTTATTTCTTGTTTTTTTACAATTTTATTTTCTTTTTACTTTACAATTTTATTTCTTCTCTCTTTACAATTTTATTTCTTCTCATCTTCACAATTTTATTGATTCTTTCTTTACTGTTTTATTTATTTATTCTTTACAATTTTATTTAGTCTTTCTTTACAATTTTATTTCTTCTTTCTTTACAATTTTATTTCTTCTTTCTGTACAATTTTATTTCTTTTTCTTTACAAATTTAGTTATTCTTTCTTTACAATTTTATTTCTTCTTGCTTTACAATGTATTTCTTCTTTCCTTAAATTTTATTTTCTTTTTCTTTACAATTTTATTTCTTGATTCTTTACAATTTTATTTCTCTTATCTTTACAATTTTATTCATTCTTTCTTTATAATTTTATTTATTCTTTCTTTACAATTTTATTCATTCTTTCTTTACAATTTTATTTCTTCTTAGTTTACAGTTCTTTTTCTTCTTTCTTTACAATGTTATTTCTTCATTCTTTACAATTTTATTTCTTCTTTCTTTACAATTTCTTTTTCTTTTTTCTTTACAATTTTATTTCTTTTTTCTTTATAATTTTATTTCGTCTTTCTGTACAATTTTATTAAGTCTTTCTTTACAACTTTATTTCTTCTTTCTTTACAATTTTATTTCCTCTTTCTTTACAATTTTATTTAGTCTTTCTTTACAACTTTATTTCTTCTTTCTTTACAATTTTAATTCTTCTTTCTTTACAATTTAATTACTTCTTACTTCATAATTTTATTTCTTATGTTTTTACAATTTTATTTCTTCTTTCTTTACAATTTTATTCTTTCTTTACCATTTTATTTTTTCTTTCTTTACAATTTTATTTCTTCTTTCCGTACAGTTTAACTTCTTTGCCTTTTACAATTTTATGTCTTCTTTCTTTACAATTTTATTTCACTTTTCTTTACAATTTTATTTATTTTTTCTTTACAATTTTATTTCTTCTTGCTTTACAATTTTATTTTTTTTTTCATTACAATTTTGATTTGTTCTTACTTTAGAATTTTATTTATTTTTTCTTTACAATTTTATTTATTCTTACTGTACAATTTTATTTGTTTTTTCTTTACAATTTTATTTCGTCTTTCTTTACAATTTTATTTTCTCTTACTTTACAATTTTATTTCTTCTTTCGTTACAATTTCTTTTTCTTTTTTCTTTACAATTTTATTCACTCTTTCTTTACAATTTTATTTCTTCGTAGTTTACAATTGTCTTTTCAATTTTATTTCTTCTTTCTTTACAATTTCATTTCTTCATTCTTTACAATTTTTTTTTCTTTACAATTATATTTTTTCTTGCTTCACAATTTTATTCATTCTTTTATTACAATTTTATTTATTCTTTCTTTACAATTTTATTTATTCTTTCTTCACAATTTTATTTCTTTTTTCTTTACAATTTTATTTCTTATTACTTTACAATTTTATGTCTCTTTTCTTTACAATTTTATTCATTCTTTCTTTACAATTTTATTTCTTCGTAGTTTAAAATTCTTTTTCTTCTTTCTTTACAATTTTATTTTTTTATTCTTTACAACTGTATTTTTTCTTTCTTTTACAATTTCTTTTTCTTCTGTCTTTACAATTTTATTTATTTTTTCTTTACAATTTTATTTTTTCTTTATTTACAATTTTATTTCTTCTTTTTTTACAATTTCATATCTTCTTTCTTTACAATTTTATTTATTTTTACTTTACAATTTTATTACTTCTTTCTTTACAATTTTATTTCTTCTTTTTTTACAATTTTCTTTCTTTTTTTACTTTACAATTTTATTTCTTCTTTCTTTACAATTTTATTTCTTCTTAGTTTACAGTTCTTTTTCTTCTTTCTTTACAATGTTATTTCTTCATTCTTTACAATTTTATTTCTTCTTTCTTTACAATTTCTTTTTCTTTTTTCTTTACAATTTTCTTTTTTTTTGTCTTTATAATTTTATTTCGTCTTTCTGTACAATTTTATTTAGTCTTTCTTTACAACTTTATTTCTTCTTTCTTTACAATTTTATTTCCTCTTTCTTTACAATTTTATTTAATCTTTCTTTACAATTTTATTTCTTCTTTCTTTACAATTTAATTACTTCTTACTTCATAATTTTATTTCTTATGTTTTTACAATTTTATTTCTTCTTTCTTTACAATTTTATTCTTTCTTTACCATTTTATTTTTTCTTTCTTTACAATTTTATTTCTTCTTTCCGTACAATTTAACTTCTTCGCTTTTTACAATTTTATGTCTTCTTTCTTTACAATTTTATTTCACTTTTCTTTACAATTTTATTTATTTTTTCTTTACAATTTTATTTCTTCTTGCTTTACAATTTTATTTTTTCTTTCATTACAATTTTGATTTGTTCTTACTTTAGAATTTTATTTATTTTTTCTTTACAATTTTATTTATTCTTACTGTACAATTTTATTTGTTTTTTCTTTACATTTTATTTCGTCTTTCTTTACAATTTTATTTTCTCTTACTTTACAATTTTATTTCTTCTTTCGTTACAATTTCTTTTTCTTCTTTCTTTACAATTTTATTCACTCTTTCTTTACAATTTTATTTCTTCGTAGTTTACAATTTTATTTTCTCTTACTTTACAATTTTATTTCTTCTTTCGTTACAATTTCTTTTTCTTTTTTCTTTACAATTTTATTCACTCTTTCTTTACAATTTTATTTCTTCGTAGTTTACAATTGTCTTTTCAATTTTATTTCTTCTTTCTTTACAATTTCATTTCTTCATTCTTTACAATTTTTTTTTCTTTACAATTATATTTTTTCTTGCTTCACAATTTTATTCATTCTTTTATTACAATTTTATTTATTCTTTCTTTACAATTTTATTTATTCTTTCTTCACAATTTTATTTCTTTTTTCTTTACAATTTTATTTCTTATTACTTTACAATTTTATGTCTCTTTTCTTTACAATTTTATTCATTCTTTCTTTACAATTTTATTTCTTCGTAGTTTAAAATTCTTTTTCTTCTTTCTTTACAATTTTATTTTTTTATTCTTTACAACTGTATTTTTTCTTTCTTTTACAATTTCTTTTTCTTCTGTCTTTACAATTTTATTTATTTTTTCTTTACAATTTTATTTTTTCTTTATTTACAATTTTATTTCTTCTTTTTTTACAATTTCATATCTTCTTTCTTTACAATTTTATTTATTTTTACTTTACAATTTTATTACTTCTTTCTTTACAATTTTATTTCTTCTTTTTTTACAATTTTCTTTCTTTTTTTACTTTACAATTTTATTTCTTCTTTCTTTACAATTTTATTTCTTCTTAGTTTACAGTTCTTTTTCTTCTTTCTTTACAATGTTATTTCTTCATTCTTTACAATTTTATTTCTTCTTTCTTTACAATTTCTTTTTCTTTTTTCTTTACAATTTTCTTTTTTTTTGTCTTTATAATTTTATTTCGTCTTTCTGTACAATTTTATTTAGTCTTTCTTTACAACTTTATTTCTTCTTTCTTTACAATTTTATTTCCTCTTTCTTTACAATTTTATTTAATCTTTCTTTACAATTTTATTTCTTCTTTCTTTACAATTTAATTACTTCTTACTTCATAATTTTATTTCTTATGTTTTTACAATTTTATTTCTTCTTTCTTTACAATTTTATTCTTTCTTTACCATTTTATTTTTTCTTTCTTTACAATTTTATTTCTTCTTTCCGTACAATTTAACTTCTTCGCTTTTTACAATTTTATGTCTTCTTTCTTTACAATTTTATTTCACTTTTCTTTACAATTTTATTTATTTTTTCTTTACAATTTTATTTCTTCTTGCTTTACAATTTTATTTTTTCTTTCATTACAATTTTGATTTGTTCTTACTTTAGAATTTTATTTATTTTTTCTTTACAATTTTATTTATTCTTACTGTACAATTTTATTTGTTTTTTCTTTACATTTTATTTCGTCTTTCTTTACAATTTTATTTTCTCTTACTTTACAATTTTATTTCTTCTTTCGTTACAATTTCTTTTTCTTCTTTCTTTACAATTTTATTCACTCTTTCTTTACAATTTTATTTCTTCGTAGTTTACAATTTTCTTTTCTTCTTACTTTACAATTTTATTTCTTCTTTCTTTACAATTTCATTTCTTCATTCTTTACAATTTTTTTTTTCTTCACAATTTTATTTTTTCTTGCTTCACAATTTTATTCATTCTTTTATTACAATTTTATTTATTCTTTCTTTACAATTTTATTTATTCTTTCTTCACAATTTTATTTCTTTTTTCCTTTACAATTTTATTTCTTATTACTTTACAATTTTATGTCTCTTTTCTTTACAATTTTATTCATTCTTTCTTTACAATTTTATTTCTTCGTAGTTTAAAATTCTTTTTCTTCTTTTCTTTACAATTTTATTTCTTTATTCTTTACAACTTTATTTTTTCTTTCTTTACAATTTCTTTTTCTTCTGTCTTTACAATTTTATTTATTTTTTCTTTACAATTTTATTTTTTCTTTATTTACAATTTTATTTCTTCTTTTTTTACAATTTCACATCTTCTTTCTTTACAATTTTATTTATTTTTACTTTACAATTTTATTTCTTCTTTCTTTACAATTTTATTTCTTCTTTTTTTACAATTTTCTTTCTTTTTTTACTTTACAATTTTATTTCTTTTTTCTTTACAATTTTATTTCTTCTTATCTTCACAATTTTATTGATTCTTTCTTTACTGTTTTATTTATTTATTCTTTACAATTTTATTTAGTCTTTCTTTACAATTTTATTTCTTCTCTATTTACAATTTTATTTCTTCTTTCTGTACAATTTTATTTCTTTTGCTTTACAAATTTATTCATTCTTTCTTTACAATTTTATTACTTCGTAGTTTAAAATTCTTTTTCTTCTTTCTTTACAATTTTATTTCTTTATTCTTTACAAGTTTATTTTTTCTTTCTTTACAATTTCTTTTTCTTCTTTCTTTACAATTTTATTTATTTTTACTTTACAATTTCTTTTTCTTCTTTCTTTACAATTTTATTTCTGCTTTTTTACAATTTTATTTTCTTTTTACTTTACAATTTTATTTCTTCTTTCTTTACAATTTCATGTCTTCTTATATTCACAATTTTATTGATTCTTTCTTTACTGTTTTATTTATTTATGCTTTACAATTTTATTTAGTCTTTTTCTTACAATTTCATTTATTCTTTCTTTACAATTTTATTTCTTCTTTCTGTACAATTTTATTTCTTTTTCTTTACAATTTTATTTCTTTTTCTTTACAATTTTATTTCTTTTTCTTTACAAATTTTTTTTTCTTTCTTTACAATTTTATTTCTTCTTTCTTTACAATTTTATTTTCTTCTTACTTTACAATTTGATTTCTTCTTGCTTTACAATTTATTTCTTCTTTCCTTAAATTTTATTTTCTTCTTTCTTTACAATTTTATTTTCTATGGTCTGATCATATATTTTTAATTTAGTTTTCTATGGTCTGATCATATAGATTTCAATATCCCAAAATAAGTACTGACCAAAAGGACACTTTTTTCACTAACACCGGATATTGTAATTTTTACTTCCGGTTGAGTTGAATCATAAACAGAACACTACACACTTTTATAACTTTTCGATCACACCTTTTTATTAAAGAAATAGTTTTACTCTTAAAAAAAAGGGTTTCGTTCACAAATTTTTTTTAAAATAAAACTATGCATTTAAATAAAACTATGCATTTGTAATTATGCCATAAAATTTGTAAGCAGATGGAGACGGATAATACACAAAACTTTTTTTTTATTAAATTTATTCTGTGTTGTAAGTTTTTTTCGTATTTATTTTGTAGAAATGAGAAATCCTTCTAGACTGAGGTAATTTAAATTTTTGTCCCAATCCAGAGTGAGCTACATTACCGTAGAAATTTATAAAAATAATACATTTTTAATTAAGAAAAAAGTTACAAACTTTTTGCCTCCTCACTAGGTGCTTCAAAGCCATATGATCCCTTTAGTTAAATCACGGAACTCTGCAATCTGTTATTTTGCTATCTTATATCATCATATCCAGACCTATATCCCATAGAGGTGAGTGATTATCCTAATGGCTACTATTGCAAATTATCAGTCAGATTAAAATTTTAGTGAATTTTTGGAGAGTTTTATTCTTAGAAAGAAAGTTAAATTCTTGCACAAGAGAAAATAAGAAATTGTACTTGAAGATGAGTTCAGAAAGTTGAATCGGAGCAACAGCTTTTGAAGAAAAGGAACAACAACTGTGTATATTGATTGAACAACAATTACTTAGGCAAGTAATAAATAATGATATATAAAATGGTAAAAGAAAAATATATAGAATAAGTGTTTGCGAACACGTGCATTCGCAGAACTTATCTTATGTGAAGAAGTGTTCTGATAACAGATGCACACACGTTGCTGGATTTTTCATTCGGAGAAGGAAGTCTTTGCTAGCGACAGCCATCTGAGGGATTGTATCGTAATGCAGTCACCTGTTTACCGACATCGACCATAATGGTGAAAATGGAAAAAGAGGCGGGAGTTCTAAGTGTTTATATAGGTTAGCTCACGTGACCCTTAAGGGAGCAACGATTGGGTTTAGCTTTTAGTGAATCCACGTGGCCCTTAAATGGACAAGGGAAGACAAATACACTGACCAATTTAAAAATGTCTTATAAATTACAAGAAATTCATTGAGGTCATGGTATTTACCTCCCTCCTACTGCAGAAAGATGTGGCACAAGGCCGCAAAGTGGGGATAGAAAGGCCAGTGCACCAGAAGTCCTGAACTCAGGCTTTACAAAAAATGCCTGAACAGTCTTATCGGCATTCCCCGGTATGAGTGCTCCAGCCGATTAGCGATAAACAAACTGGTTCTCAAAAAGACTGATTGTCGAGAATATATGCTCAATTGGTACGAAGTGTCAAAAAAGAATTTTGGCGAATTCTACTATGGTCATTTAAGTACTAATACTGTTGGTAAATTATCAATCTTCATCTAAAAAATTCTGAAAAATAATATCCTTTTAATTTTTATATTTTAGCTCCTTCTACAATATGGTGCTAATATCTTGGCTGCAAATGATGAAGAAAGTAGCCCGATTCACTTGGCTGCTGAGAATGGCCGGACAAAGTATGTATTAAAAAAAAAAATTCATTTTATGTAAAAAAAAAAATGAATAAAAACTCTAAATTGAATAGATAGATGTTAGATAAACAATTTTTATGATTAAAATTTTTTAAAAACTTTAATTCACCTCAAACATGCCACTGAGACGTAAGGGGCTATTGTGATTAAGGGTCAGATTTATAGGGAGAATTCTAAGTGGGGAGTTTTACAGCAAGATGTTTGTTTACATTACATTAAAATTTATGCATGTTGATACATTTGGGGAAACAGAAAGCAGGGAGGGAATTTCAAAGGCAAGTGATCCGAGGACAGAAGCTATTAGGATAGAAGGTTTTCTTGTATCTAGGGACCTCTACAGTGAAGGGGTAGGATTTTGCTGCTATTCTGGTTTGTCGGGGGTTTTTACGTTGAAGGGGTACAACTACAGAAAGTTCATCGGAAAACATTCTGTGGAAGTACTGGTAAATCAAGCACAGGGATGTAACATTGCTGTGATAGGACAGGGGCTGGAGCTTGGTAGACAGCGTGGGACCTATTAGGTTACAGATTCTTTTTTGCGTCCTTTCCAAGAGGGAGAGACTAATTGTTGGTGCATCAGCCTAGATGGTGCAACAATTCTCCATGCATCGGCGAATGGTGGCGTTATAGACATATAGGATATTAACAAGTGTGAGAAGTTTTCTAGTCCGGTAGCATTGTTAAACTTGGGAATCTTTATGTCAAATTTACAAAATTTCGAACCGAACCCTTTATTTAATCCATGGAGGCAGATTATTTTCATTTTGTCGGCCATAACCACATAGAAGTATTTACATGGACACATGGCACAATGGTTAAATGCATTTATTAACAATCAGTTTCAAGTGAAGGTCTTCTGGAGGTTGAAGGTTCAATCCTTACTACAGGTGTTAATAACTAAGAATAACATAACACTTAATTAACACATCTACCTCTTGGGGATTAAATAAAGAGTTCAGTTCGAAATTCAATATAGGTTCCCACATTCGACATAACGATTGCCAAGTTCAAAAGGATGCATCTGAAGAAGGTTGTTACACCGGCTGAAACATTGTGAAAATAACAACTAAGAGAAGAATAGTATTCCAAATAATACAAATCGGTCCCCCTCTTTCTCTCTCTTTCTCCCTCTCTCTATTTATTTGATGTCCCTTTTCCCTAGAGGTCAGACATTTTTTGATATTTCACAAGCTCACTCTTCAGTTCTCACGGTTCAGTGGAGCAACTGTCTCCAAATTCCACTCCATACAGTCTAGTCCAATAACTTTCTTCCAAATCTTCCTTCAATTCAAGACCTCGATATTTCTACAACGATCTATCCAGAAGGTTGAGCGCTCACGTGACTACCAGTGCAACCAATACCCCCTTAGAATAACGTCTATACTGGGTAAATGTAATGCTTTCAGCAAATCCTCTGGCATAATGTGTCCGGTTTAATCTGAATTATACATAGCAAATCCATCTAATCATGGATTTGTCATTATGCTGCAATGGATTGAGTTTGAACTGGGTGAGAACTCAACACTTGTTACCATATAACATGACACTTTTGAAACAGCTGCTATACAACTTACTTAACAATTTTGAAACAAGGACATTCTTTGTTTTTCTTTTCACTTTCAACTTTAAAACAATGGACTGGAAACATTTCTTTTTATGTCTCATGGATCAAATTTATTTGAGGCATCCTCGAATGTCCAACGACCAAAAAGACACATTTTGTTGCCTTAATAACACTTTTTTTACTTCCGGTTGAAGTATGAACAAAATGATACAGAGTATTTAAAAAAGATATTTATTTACAATTATCAAAAAGAATGAAAAAGCAATGCATACAAAATATAATCATTTTTATTGGCAACATGTAAAGTTGAAAGTTGATGATGGCACCGTTTGCACCCTGACTTCAACAGAACCACAAACAGAACCCACAAAAACATAAAGAGTGCCTAACACTCTAAATAAAAGTGTTGTCAGAATACTGAGAGCGGAAATCTTGACTTAAAAAAAAAGCAACCTCTCCCAGCTGACATACACAAAAATCAGAAACAACATTTTACCGAGAACTTAAACACACATTCACTGTAAAAGCATTTTCTCTCTAACTTCTGTCTTAACAGCATCAAGTCCAGCAAAATAATAATGCCAAATGGTAAATTATTCCTCTTTTTATTGAACATAAAAAAACAACTCTTTTTAAATAACTCGATTTGCTGCCAGGAATGTTTTCATATCACTCTTCGTGCAAAACGAATTACTTGCATAACCCGATAAGTCTCACCATCACTGGATGTTTAAAATAGAGACATTACGAGTTGTTGTCGTATCGACCAGCATTGGTATCTGTTATCACTGTGGCGGCAGTGTTCGAATCATCTCGTTTTCCTTGATGAATGCCACAAAACACACGCATTCTTTTACGAGGGCCGTTCACTCTCACGTTCATTATACAACAGATAAAAACTTTGAAATAATAACCAAAATAAAGAATCACTGGTGACGTGTCCTTTCTCTTTGACAACCTCATGTGTCTAGATTAATAGTATTTGTGAGAATCTCAAACTGGTTGCTATTGGCAACGAGCTGATCTGCAGACTTGATAAGTTTGTTGCTCTTTTTCATAGAAGTCAGCGTGACTATTTGGTGAGGAGAGTATGAATCGCGTGACTATTAGTAAGTTAGAATTTGAGTGTCTGAGTGAGAAAGAGTAGAAACCAACGCCCCATGTGGAGAGTCATTGATCATTGTTACTTTTTACCAATGGGTAAGGAAAGGAATCTCTAACAGAAGTGGTTTTGTTTGTTTCACAACATATCAACACTGTTAGGTTATTTAATTCTGAAGTACATATCATATTTTACACGATTTATTGTGTACGATTAATTGAAAACAAGTTGTTATTTTATTCAAAGCTGAAAACATAGTTATGAAAATATTTCCGACTTTACTGATTTAATATATAGAACATATACATATATATTTCGAACATATACACATATATTTAATATATAGAACATATACATATATATTTGGTAATATTTTTCTGGTTTTCAAATTTCACAGTGTTGTACGGTTATTAGTAAAAGAGGACAAATCCATGGTAAAAACTGAAGATGAAGACTCCAACACTCCGCTTCACATTGCTTCCATTCATGGACATGACATGGTTGGAGAGGTTCTTATTGAATATGGAGCTGATGTATGGGCTCTGTAAGTATTGAAATTCATTTCTTTTCATTTAATCAATATCAATTTACTTGTGTCAATGTTACATAGTTAATATTGAAATTCATTTCTTTTCATTTAATCAATATCAATTTACTTGTGTCAATGTTACATACTTAATATTGGAATTTATTGCCGATAGTAACTCATGTGTCATGTTACTTTGTTGTTGACACTTGTGTTTGCATAGGTAATACCATTAAATAAATGGTTAATATAATCTACAGGGCTGGGAATAAACAAAGAAAATTACAAAGTGAAAAATGAGATTCGTACAGGATTGTTTACTTTATGGTTTTCTTTGTTTATTCCCAGCCCCATGGATTAAATCAACTATTTTCAAGTTTTGAAGGCTTGAACTCATTCCTCCTTGATTAAGTGTCGATTATGTAGTTGTAACAAACTACCTTGGAGGTCGGAGAGAATCAAGGTGGTATGTATTTTTGGCAACAGAATAAACAGAGAAAATTGTTGTATCTCAGACCAGAAGTAAATGGGCCACATTGTGGGTGAAAAAGAAATCATCATTCCAGGGTCCAGTTTTGCATTGATTAGCTGTTTGACCAGTCAGCAGCAGCAGCCTATCACAATAAAAAGGTCTAAATGTTGGAGAGTTTGTTTTGCACTTCTTACTTTTAGTTTGTGGAGCAAAAAGCATTCTTTCAAATCCATGTTTGTATGTGTTTTGCAAAGATTAAGCATGTTAGAGATAAAACTAGATTCTTCTTTTAACAGTCATTCCCTAAAAACTTTGGATCTTGTGAAAACAGACGGAAACACACTTTTATAATAGAGCAACAATTTCTTTAGTATTACATTCACTAAAGTTTTCATTTTTTTTTTTGGTGAAAGACAACTAAAAATCCTATATTAAGGTCATCATACTGACGACTGGTTCTTTTTTATTTAAGATTGGACTGTTTTATATGCATAGAGGTACACAATATGCGCACACTAAATTTGAAAATCACCAACATTTTTCTCACATAGAAAATAAAAAGATTTTGTGCTTGTTGTTTATTAATTCTTAATCTCATGAATTTGTCTTGTGCAGAAACAACAAACTCTGGACGCCACTGCATTGTGCGGCTGCGAATGGAATGACAAGCATTGCAGAAGTCCTTTTAGATAGCGACAGTCCTGTGGATCCAGCCGACAAAACAAAGGTAGATAATTCTTGTGATGAATTATTATTTATTTTGTTTGTCTTTTTTGCACTATTGTCCTCATCATCACTTATATTAGGTCGAGGAAAAAATGTGTACACCATGTTAAAATAATGATTTATTTAAAAACAACGGCTATTCTTCAAAATATCATTGTCAACGATCTTCTTCCAGCAACTTAGAAGCTTTCAGATTTGGTCAAAGTACCAATCCTTCGGCTTTGAATTAAAAAATCTTGACAGACTTTTTAAATTTCATCGAAGGGCTCAAATCGCCAACCTTTAATAAACTGTTGGAGCAATATTTTATGTCTAGGGTGGATGCGGCAGAACTTCCACACTGTCCAATTCTTCAATCTTGTTGCTGGTCTTTTTTTTAATGGAAATTGCTCCAGACAAGTCGTGAAGCCACTTGATGTAAGGAGCTAAAAAGGAAACTACTTCCGAGTCAAAAACTAGCTAACGATAAGTGTTACATGGATAGATTCCGATCCGTCTCTCGGTATGCAACTTTGAATGAAGGATTGCCGATTTCAATCTTTCTATGATGTTGATGAAGCCTGTCAAGAATTTTTAGATTAAAAGCAGAAATGTTGGAATTTTGATGAAATCCCAAAGTTTGCCAACAGGTTGTGGACAATAACGCTGTTCATTTTGAAGAATAGTTGTTGGTTTTGAATAGATAAATCATTATTTTTTCATTAAATAAATTTTTCGGAAGTTTATAAAACAAGTCTTTAAAAAAATATGTTGCCATTGCCTAATTCTATTTAAAAGGTTTTTATTTATGATGCCCTGTGTCTTGACTTCTATGGGACAGAAAACAGGACCTACAGAAAGCCAAAGGTCAACCGGCCTTTAACTGACTTTAACTTCAACGGACAGACATATTATAAGTCTTCAATGAACACCACCTTCAATAAACAGAACCTGCAACAAATGCTGTTATCTCAACAAGGAATGAGCTTACAACTGTAACTGACTAGAACTGAGTGGCAGACTAGTCACGGAACTGACTTAATCGGTAAAATACGCTTATGTTGAGCCCAAAATGTCATTGATTAGTCAGCAAACGAATCATTTGCATAACCAGACGTGACTCACTTCATTGTCCCAGATATCTCTCTACAACCACTTGTTTGGGATAGGCACAGCCCTCTTTCCACCATAGACGTAACACACAAGTTGTCAATGGTTCGACTTGCGTGAGTGACCATTACCATTGTAATGTATCAAATACAAATTTCTATTTTTATGATAGGTTCTCTTTGTTCGTTTGTCAATTGCTTGAATGTATTTAAAACGAGTGTATTCAATTTGCATGGAAATGTCATTTCAAACTGAAGTATCACACACAAAAGGATTAACAAATCCTCTCATACTGATGTGTATTATGATGTGTATTATGATGTGTATTATGATGTGTATTATGATGTGTATTATGATGTGTATTATGTACTACTTTCCTTTGGTGTGATTATCCACTCTCTCCCAGCCAATCAGAAGCTGTGGTGTAGGAACACAAATCGCCGGACTTCTTCTTACAGCACCTACACGATTTTGTCCCCCTGGCAGGAGTTGGAGCCAGGACACACTCCAGAGCAGGTTGCATGCTGCACTTTATAAAGACTTTTAATTTTTTTCAGCACAGACCAATAAAAGGTATTTTCATTTGAAACTTTAGTTCCCAAAAGTTAATCATTTTAATCATTTGAAATCATACCTTGTTGCTAGCCAGCCAATGTCCTCTGTGTGTCTGTTCTCACTTTCCTTTAAAGAATGAGGCTAATTCAGTTAGTTGCAATCAAAAGCTAACATGCTTTCTATTAAGAACGCATATTAGATGGCTTTTGATTGCAACTAACTATTCAATTAATTCAAACAACACGTTCTTAGAAGAATAAAGGAATTATTCTCAGATGTTTATCTCATAGCTGAAAGGTTAAAAGGGGAATAGGCAGAGAGTTACTTATGGTTAAGCTCATAGCTTAATTATTAACTGTTTTGTTAGACCACCTTAAGACGTATCTTGTCTTAGTCTTGGTGGGAGCTTGAATATCTTCTTACAGAAATCCTGTCAGCCTGAGAACAGGTGATGTCATGCCTGTCCCTTCATCGGCTTCCAGCTCTCACGGTTAAGCAGGATCAATCCCAAAGACCAAAACCTTGCTATATATATATATCTTGGCAATAGGTACTAGATAATAGATACTAGTAGATGTACTCCCATCAATGTTTAAGGACCAGCTGTAAATAGACAAGAATGAGATTATATATTTTTACTAATGAGTTATGCCTAAAAAAATACTCATGAATAAGGGTGAATGTGGTGGATAGATCGACATTTGAATGATGATGAATACTATGAGAAGATTCAAAATTTCCATTTACCACCTGCTGAAAACAAGAGATGCAAAAAACAGCAATTCTTTCCCTTTTGTCAAAAGCATCACTAATGTAAGGACTAAAGGACAAAATAGGGGAGCGCACAGCCTTGTAACAACTCTCATTTCTCCCCTATTTTGTCCTTTAGTTGAAACGGTTTCCGAGTGGCTTAGGAAGCTGATAGTGAATGCTGGCATCCACACCAAATTCCAAATAAAATCCCATGCCATACACCGTCCTATCACATTCACTTCCTGTAAGCCACAAGCATCCAACAATATGAAGTCACCGTCTAATCACTCTGTACTTTGTTTCTTCCCAATTGAACTGTGACCTATTTTTTTGTTTGTATTTTTCATCATGATCTTCTTTTTACTCGTTTTAAGACCATCATATTTAATTCTATTACTATGAGGTTGTCTCCCTTTGCTTTTTTTCTCACTTTAAAAATAAAAAGCTTCAAAGTTTCATAAGTCTTTTTATTTTGGAGGTTTTCCAAGGATCTTTTCTCACACTTTTCTGTGATCATTTGGAGAGAAATTTGTATATTGTTTCATTGTCAATGTTATTGACAGGAACATTGGTCTTACACATGAATTTTCTTTGTTTTGTAAAACCTTGTAGACGACACCCCTTCACCTGGCAGCTCAAGGTGGCCATTCTCGTATGGTGACCCTCCTCCTTTCTCATGATGCTAATATTGGACAATGTAATTCTGAAGGTCATAACTGCTTGGATATGGCCATTGATAACAATCATCTGTAAGTAACGCAAATCCTTTTTTCTTTCTTTGTCTTCTTTTTTATTTGGTTTTATTTTTTCATAGAAAACATTTTAGAAACTATTTTTATTATAAACGAAGAATTAAAACCAAATCAAACAAAAAGAATTCTCTCCCTTACTCTTGATTGGTCCTAAACTCAGGATCCAAATTTAAAGATTGAAAATGAATCAACTCTCTGATGAGAAGCATGTTAGTCACAATCGATTTTGCTCTAACTAATCCTTGGGATGCAGTGATTTATATTAAGTATGAATATATTTTGCTTAGCATCATCTGTATTATAGTTTGCTATGTTATTATGTTTCAGTGATGTTGCCATGTTGCTGGTTAACCATAGCAAGTGGGAGGATGTGATGAGGAATGAAACCCTTGACCTTCAACTTGGCTGTCGTCAAACTCCGATGAGAAAATTAATCCGGAAAATGCCAGGTCTGTTTTTTTACTTCATCTATATGATAAAACTAGCTGTACCTACTTGGCGTTGCCTGGTGGTGTTTCTACTTGCAACTTAAAAAAAACGGCATTTTTTTTTTTTTTACAAAATATTACTTTTTTGTTCAAATACCAGAGAAGATTGTGTTCATATGAAAATAATTCCGAATCATTCAAAGTATTTTCTTGAAGGAATTAAATCGAATTACATTTTATTGTTCTTAACACCATGTTGCAAGGATCCACCAAAAATATTGACAAACAAAAATCAAATATAAATTTTGTAGGAAATTTTGTGGATGGTAAAGATGATGCACGAAACAAGCCTATAATTGTGCAGATTAAAAAAATGTACAACTAAGAAATATCTAAGTACATGTTGACATCAGGTGAGAGGATACGACTTTAAGATCTCAGGTTATAACTGTTGGTTACATTTTCATTGAGAATGATGTGATGATGACGATCATCATCATCATTATCTGCTGGCCATTCTTTTTACTGGTTGGGACAGGGTGTGGTGAAGATTCTTCATGCGAGTATCTGGCTGGATTGTTGGTTCTCATCAATGAGTAAACACAGACATTTGTATCAAAATTTCTGTGCAGTATATTTTCGTCATGATACATTCCTCTCAGGCATTACCTCCACTTTTCAGAGGAGAGAAGGGGCATTATATGTGTAAGAAATTGCGAAAACATGGGATTACCTGGCAAACGGTCTCGGTGCACGCTTTGCAGGGCTAGACCGCCCCAAAAATGGCAAGATGGCGTCGGTGGCTTAATATTACCAGGTGATCACGTGAAATCTCGTGTTCTCTTGCGCACACGAGAGTCCGGTTTGAAATAAAAGCGGGTCGCTGGAGGCAAGATGGCGAGAGGAAAAACGTAGTCAACGGAAGACGACGGCGACGCTTTTAAAGAAGAAGAAGACGTGGAAAAAGAAGACGTGGAAGAAGAAAACGTTGGAGAAGAAGGTGGTGTGCACTAATCCAGAGTCCCTTGCGAGTGTTGTTCCGGTGTCTACTGAAAAGAGTTTCTTGGGCGTTTTCGACCGTCGTTGAGATTTTTCTGCTACAAACACTGGCATCTAAATGTACGACAGGGAAAATAACTTTTCCTGCTATATTATAATATGCATTCGTACCTCATGATACCATTCTCCCAAGATTACCTTCTCCTTTTTCTTAGAGAGGGTAGTGTACTAAATATTCTGTTGTCATGATATCATGCTCCCAGGAATTAACTCCTACTTTTTTAGGGTAGGGGGAGTGTTCGTTCGCTTATTTCGTTTAATTTATTTTTTAAAGACTTGAAATTAATTTGGAAAACTGTAGACTCATTCTTCTGGAAATGACGAGAGGGAAGCGTGAGATGCATCGTCATTGTTTATTTTTATTTCGGTTTATACTTATTTAATTGTGTAGGTAAACTTTTGATTCTTTTGTACACCAGAGGCGTGTTCATAAACTTTTGATTCTTTTGTACACCAGAGGCGCGTCCATAAACTTTTGATTAATTTGTACACCAGAGGCGCGTCCATAAACTTTTGATTCTTTTGTACACCAGAGGCGCGTCCATAAACTTTTGATTCTTTTGTACACCAGAGGCGTGTTCATAAACTTTTGATTACTTTGTACACCAGAGGCGCGTCCATAAACTTTTGATTCTTTTGTACACCAGAGGCGCGTCCATAAACTTTTGATTCTTTTGTACACCAGAGGCGTGTTCATAAACTTTTGATTACTTTGTACACCAGAGGCGCGTCCATAAACTTTTGATTCTTTTGTACACCAGAGGCGCGTCCATAAACTTTTGATTCTTTTGTACACCAGAGGCATGTCCATAAACTTTTGATTCTTTTGTACACCAGAGGCGCGTCTATAAACTTTTGATTCTTTTGTACACCAGAGGCGCGTCCATAAACTTTTGATTCTTTTGTACACCAGAGACACATCCATAAACTTTTGATTCTTTTGTACACCAGAGGCGCATCCATAAACTTTTGATTCTTTTGTACACCAGAGGCATGTCCATAAACGTTTGATTCTTTTGTACACCAGAGGCGCGTCCATAAACTTTTGATTCTTTTGTACACCAGAGGCACGTCCATAAACTTTTGATTCTTTTGTACACCAGAGGTGCATCCATAAACTTTTGATTCTTTTGTACACCAGAGGCGCGTCCATAAACTTTTGATTCTTTTGTACACCAGAGGCGCGTCCATAAACTTTTGATTCTTTTGTACACCAGAGGCGCGTCCATAAACTTTTGATTGTTTTGTACACCAGAGGCACGTCCATAAACTTTTGATTCTTTTGTACACCAGAGGCGCATCCATAAACTTTTGATTCTTTTGTACACCAGAGGCATGTCCATAAACTTTTGATTCTTTTGTACACGAGAGGCACGTCTGTAAACTTTCGATTCTTTTGTAACAAGTTGACACCAGGTGACGTTGTAGCCTAGCAAAAAATGCGACCTAGAGAGAGCATTTATTCGCTAGTAAAATAAAGTGTAAGGAGAAAATTAGTATGTCCCCATCTTCTAACACAAGAACAAAACTGACACTTATTTAAACTCATTTTTAATAGTTCTCAAATGGTGGTAATCTTATATATCATCTTTTATTATATACACGGGCATTCGCATTTACAACAGAGGTGGTGATATTTAATTTGCATATTTTTAATCTTATGTTTTAAGTTTGTACTGTGTTGTGAAATTTTAATTTGACTTTTCCATAAATATAAATATTCATATATAAGCAATGCAACTGATTAGGCTGAACTACTTGCCCAGTGTTTCGCCTTAAACTCCACTTTGGCCTCCGCAAATCATTCTCTCCCAAATTTCCCATTACAGATTGAAGCTACATTTGATGACCATCATCCCATCTCATGTCCAGGACATCATAAAAAACCTTGACACCCCCAAAGCTTGTGGGCCTGATCTTATATCAGTAATAGTAATAAAGAAATGCTCTGCTGAACTGGCCCCATGTCCTCTCCAAACTCTACAACAAATGCCTTGTTGAATCTTGCTTCCCTGATAGCTGGAAAATTGCCTCTGTGGTACCAGTCTTCAAGAATCTTGAAGATAGAACTGTTCCTCTGAACTACCTCCCAATCAGTCTACTCCCGATCTTTGCTAACATCATGGAATCCTTAATTAATCTAACGATAGTTAGGCACCTAGTTATTGCTAAACTTCTTTCTGACCGTCAGTATGGATTTTGACAAACACGATCTACTGTGGATATCTTAACAGTCATCTCTGAACAAGGCAGGTGAAGCTAGGGCAGTAGCGCTTGATATATCCAAAGCCTTTGACAAGGTATGGCATAAAGGGCTTCTCCTAAAAATTGACTCATATGGTATTACTGGACAAATATTTAATATAATTAGATCCTTCCTAACCAAAAGAAAGATCCAGGTTGTCCTCAATGGTCGTTCATCTAAGCAACATGACATAAATGCTGGTGTACCCCAGGGATCCATCCTTGGACCTATATTGTTCCTGATTTTCATAAATTACCTCCCTGATGACTATGCGTCTGAGATAGGTATATTTGTTGATGACACCACACTCTACTCTTGTCATGTAGGAAAAACAGATGCGTACATATCCGAGGCAATGGCTGAATCCTTAGAAAGTGACCTCCAGGCTGTAGTGGATTGGGGACATAAATGGTTGGTAACTTTTAATGCTGCAAAGACAAAGCTCTTTTCCTTCAATAACTACAAGAAACCTCTTCACACACCGATTGGCATGGCAAATAACACCCTACCTGAGAGTTCAACAGTCAAATAACTCAGCCTAACATTCACAGGTAACATGAATTGGAACAAATACATTGAAGACATTGCCAAGGCTGCTGCAAAGAAGGTTGGCTCCCTCTACCGTGCTAGTAAACTCCTCACACCTGACATTATCCTGTATCTCTACAAAGCCGCCATCCGCCCATGTATGGGGTATTGTTGTCACATCTGGGCTGGTGCATCATCCACTAGTCTCTCCCTCTTAGACAAGGTCCAAAAAAGAGTCGTCAACTTAATAGGTCCCTCACTACCCACCAAACTCTAGCCCCTGTCCCATCGCCACAATGTTGCATCCTTGTGCTTGTTTTACAAATACTTCAATGGATTGTGCTGCGATGAACTAGCTGCTCTAGTGTCCCCTCGATGCAAATACACTAGAACAACCCGACAATCAGTTAAGTCCTATCCATTTACTGCAGAGGTTGCCAGAGAGCCTTCTACTTCAATAGCTTCTTTCCTAGTGCTGCCGGCCTTTGGAACTCCCTCCCTTGCTCCCGGTTTCCCCGACTGTACCGAGATGCGGACGTTTAAAACTAATGTAACCAGACATCTCACGGCACAGCTCCCAACTTAGGATGACACCCACACCCTAATTCTCAGTAGCCCCTTACGTCTACAGTGGCGGCCTGTCTTGTTTGGGGTGAAATATCTTTTAAAAAAAAGATTTTTCAGTGGGAAAATATTTTTTGAGCTGAAGTCAGGTATTAAGAGAACATTTCTAACCAGCAGAGCATTACCACTGTTGACCAAGGGAAGAGTCTATCGGGCATGTGTACAAAGTCTGATGTTTCGAAGTGAAACCTAGCATTGCATGGAGAGAATGATATGAGAATAATATGATAGACATGCAGAGGATGATTAAATCTGGACAGTATAGGGAGATGTGTGTAGAACAGGAGACTTTGTTAGTATAGACTCTTTCTTATTTCCCGCATGATATCACTGAAGAGTTCTTATAATAAAGGGAGATAACTTATCAATAGGGGAATTAACTTATAACTAGTATAAGGAAGACAACTTCTTACAATTATGATCCCCTTTTTACAATTATGATTGGTTTTACTTTGGAGTTGACCTACAGATCTATACTACTCTCATGCAAAATTTATAAGTTTCTTTAATATGGTTCATTTTATGACATAATTAAATAGTTTGGGGTTATTTTATGCCAAACTCAATGATTTTGGTTTAGTTAGTCTGTTTTATGACATATCAACCCCTTTGGGTCTATTTAATATTGAAACATAATCTTGGTGTAAATAGTTCATCGAAACAAATTGCTATTTCACCCATTGCTGGGGGATGTCTGTTTTAAGTGGTCTCAATGTATAAGTGAACATAGTAGTTCCAATGGGATTTGAACTCTCCTTCTTGATGTCATTGTATTCGCTACACTAGCCATATCTTTCGCCCATGTCTATCTTCCTAACACAAATTTTTGTTTATACTTTTAGAGGTTGCAAAAACAGTGCTTGACCGATGTGTGACATCAACAGATGACCCCGACAGCAACGACCGCTGTATCTCATTCTGTTATGAATATTTGGACGACACTTACATCAATTGGAAAGTAGGAAAATCAAGTGAGCCAACAAGTATGTATTCAGTTTTTTGCTTGTCTTATGTTTCTACTAAGCATAGCTTTTCTAAAACCAATTTAGCACACAGCAAACATATAATTTATGACACCCCTCAGCCAAATATTAGTCAACTCGGTACCTAGCAACCATTGCAGTCCATGAATAACACAGTTCCATTGTATCCACTATACCACTCAGGTCCCTCTTCCATGCCCATCTTCTTAGCTAATATTTTTCTTTATTGTTGTAGAGATACATCATTTGAAAAATAGGTAAATTAGGTGAACCAACATGTACATATTTAGTTTTTGAATTGTATTGTGTTACTGTTGTCTAAAACTAATTTCACACACTGCTAAAATATAATAGTTGTTTTAATGTGTTGAAAAAAATAATGATAATGTAATTCATTTATTTGAGTTATCCCTTTTAATATATATATATATATATATATATATATATATATATATTATATAATCTTACATTACGCCGAGTAGAACTAAACACAATGACATTCTTGATGCCAGGTAATTCCATTCCCTCACAATAATATGAAAAGAGATGATGCTGATAATGGATAATAGTCCAGAAGAGATTTATTGCTCCAAGTGGAACAAAAGATTGTTCCCCCACCCTTCACTTACTAAATATAATACAGTAATGTTAATAATGATAATTTTATTGCTCCCGGACGACGCCGAGTAGAAGAAAAGTTTCTGTTACACCTCACCCCCCCCTCACATATCAAATATACTACTGTAATTTTATTAATGAGGTCTTCACAGCACTGCCAAACATACGATTAAAATCAAAGTATGAAGAGAAATAATGTTGATAATGATTATTTATCTCAGACAACACCGAGTGGAGCGATTGGCCCCGGTCAATTCCTAATTTATTATCTACTCTCATTTCACAATAATATGAAGATGTTGAGAAAGACAATAGCCCGAATAGAGTTAATATATAACAGTTACTAAAAGTAATACTGTAATATGAATGAAAAGAATGAATGAAAAAAATGAAAGAAGAAAAGGAAATAATTAATGAAAAATAATGAACGAAAAATATATAAATGAAGAATGAATGAAATAATTAATGAAAAGAAGTGAATGAAAAAAATGAATAAAATTGAAAGAAAACCTGAATTGAAAAAAATGAATGAAAAAAATATAATTGAAAAAAAAAATGAATGAAAAGAAAAGAAAGCCAGAATAAAAAAAAATGAATGAGAAGAAATGAATGAAAAAAATTTGATTGTAAAAAAAAATGAATGAAAACAAATAAAGGAAATTGAATGAAAATAAAATGAATGAAAAAAATGAATAAAATGAATGGAAAAAATGTGAATGAGAAATAGATGAAAAAATGAAAGTAAGTGAATGGAAAAAATGAATTAAAAACCTGAATGAAAAAATGAAGAAAAATTTGATTGAAAAAAAATGAATAAACAAATGAATGAAAAAATGAATGAAAAATATCATAAGCTCGTATCTTATGTAGTTTCTGACTTTTAGACGGAAACACTTACACACAGAGATTTACACTTACCAAATGTAATACTGTAATATTATTATTATTATGACTCTCGGGCAATGCTGAGTACGTTTTCTTGTATAAAATAGTATAACAAAACACAGTTATGTTGTTTTTCCCGGCAACACAACATTTAACAATACCTGCTCTATCCAGGATATTGAGCACTTTGCATTGACTATAGACTTATCAAGCAGTGCCGGTTCAGAAGAGGAGGTGCGGTTGGGGATTAAGAAACCCTTACTATGTCTAGGATATTGAGAGCTTATAAAATTAAGACCTCTAGAGCACTACTACGCCCCTCTAGAAGTGAAATTTCTTTTTTTTTGTAAGTAAGGAGTGAAAAATAAAACTCTGGAGGCCTCCAGTGTGCTAACCACAAAATAAAATTAAGGAGGCCTCCTGAGCACTACTAAAATAAAGTTTCTCCCCCCCCCCCCTTTTTTGTAAGGAAATGATGGTGATAATGACAATATTTAAGAAACGATAAATTAAATCCGGAGTTAGCAGTTACTAACTTTTAAATTTCAATTTGAAAAGTTGCTGACTAATTTACTGGCCTGTAGCATTAAAAATCGTGTTTAATTCTTGATAACATTAAATGATATAAATGGCCATTTGACCCCCAAAGAATCTTTAAAATTATTTTTTTAGATATTATTTTACCGGGGTTATGCCGATTTTAAAAAAAAGAAAAAAAAAGCGTTGTGGATGTTTGTTGCATATTCATCAAGTTTTAGCGAAACATACAGACAACTGCTCTTTATATAATAGACTAGCAAATAAATGCTCTATATCGGTCGCATTTTTTGCAAGGCTCCCGCGTCACCTGGTATCCACCTGTTAAAAAAGAATCAAAAGTTTACGATAGCACTTCTGATGTACAAAAGAATCGAAAGTTTACAGATGCACCTCTGGTGTATAAAAGAATCAGAAGTTTACAGATGCGCCTCTGGTGTACAAAAGAATCGAAAGTTTACGTACGCACCGCTGGTGTACAAACAATTGAAAGTTTCCAGACGCGCCTCTGGTGTACAAAAGAATCTAAAGTATACCTACACAATTAAATAAGTGTAAACCGAAATAAAAATAAACAATAACGATGCCTCCCCCGCTTCCCTCTCACAATGAGGTCATTTCCGGAAGAACGAGTCTGCAGTTTTTCAAATTAATTTCAAGTCTTTAAAAAATAGAATTTATTTTGGGATAAAAAATACAATTTAAGACTATGTAATAAATTTCATCCAAAATGTGTGCGAAAATCAAACGAAATAAGCGAACGAACATTTCCTCACCCTAAAAAAGTAAGAGTTAATGCCTGGGAGCATGATATAATGACAACAGGATATTTAGTACACTACCCCTCTATAAAAAAGGAGAAAGTAATCCTTGGAGAATGGTATTGTGAGGAACAAACGTATATTATAATGCCCTCTCCTCCCGCAAAAAGTGGAGGTAATGCCTGGGAGGATGTATCATGACGAATAAAAAATATACTACACAAAATTAATAGAGCGGATAAAATCGAGTTATTTTTTAATGAAAAAGTAAGATTTAATGCCTTGGAGCATGATATCATGACAGCGAAAGTTTACGTACGCGCCTCTGTTATACAAAAGAATCGAAAGTTTACTGACACAATTGAATAAGCAAAACCGAAACCCTCTCACAATGACGTAATTTCCGGAAGAATGAGTCTGCAGTTCTAAATTAATACATGGAAGTTTTCATGTAATTATCTACCTTGAAACAGAAAGTCTAAGTATGCTTTAAAAACGCGATCGTTTTTTAATAAAATGTCTTTAATTAATTGTATTAATAATTTTTATTAATATTACTATCGAGGAAAATATTGTAAATATGTATGGAAATTTGACAATCCCAGTTAAAACTGTATATTTCTAAATATTAATTTATTAGAAATTTAAAACAAATTAATTATGTAAATTCGAAAAAAAAACGCATGTTGTTGGGCCCAGTTTTCGTAGATTACATATACGACCTGCCTGAATAATATATCAGTGAGATTAAGGTGACAGACAGGCATACATCGAAAGAGACAGACAAAATGTTGTTTATTTATTTATTTAATCTAAAATAAGTAGTTAGAAGTTTCCCCAATGTAATTCTTATGTTTACAAAAATTCTTAGTGACAGAAGTCCTAACAAAGAATGTGCTCCTTATATTATAAGTAGATATAATTTGAAGTTTTAAGAGTGTTCTGTCCCCATAGCTCACTTTGAGGTTGATGCACATAGATATTCTGCATATGGAGAGTAACGTAGAGATTAGAGACAACTTACATTGTCTTTCCTGGAGAAAATAGATTCTCTAACGGTCGTCTATTTTTGCTAGGCTACCACGATCTTTGGCTGTGAGACATTTTTAGTTAAAAAAAAAATTGTCTCCGAATATTTTTTGTTTAAATAATAAAAATAAAAATCGAGCGCGAACGCAGACTCACACTATATCGAAGAACCAGGTTTGATAGGTATCCCCGTTTTAAGATGATTAAAAAAAATGAAAAAATCATATTTCTACGGTAAGTAGTTAAGTCAAAATCGTTTTTTTTTAACTAGGCATGGTGGTTTAGTGGTAGCGTATTGGACAAATTCGTCCTAATTACTCTTTGACGTTAAGGTTGCAAGTTCAAATCATGGCCTCGGCGTCGAAATTATTTATTGTTTATTTACTCGTTAATATGTGTTCTAATGTATTTGTTATGTTTCTGACTTTGAAATTAAATAGTAATTTCCTCCGACCCCCCTCTCCCGTTTACAAAAATTCCCCAGGATAGACACACAGACAGACAGAGAAAGTGCTCATTATATTATAAGTGGACTAGCGAAAATAGACTCCTTAGCGGTTGTCTATGTTTGTTAGGCTGCCGCGTTCTTGAATTAATGTTTTTTCCCCAAAAACAATCAAGAGCGAAGTATTTTCGAAGAACAGTTATACGTCAAAGAAAAAAATTGTCTCCGAATACTTTTTTTGTTTAAAAAGGAAAAAAAAAATTTTTTTTTTTTGGCGGGAAAATTTTTTTTGGGGGGGGGGGGGCGGGAAAATGTTGTTTTTTTCCCGCCCCCCATTTTTTTGGGGGGGGATCGAAATTTCTCCCCCCCCGACCCTTCCCCCCTAAAACAATCGAGAGCGAACGCAGACCCCAATGTATTTTCGAAGAACAGTTATAGGATCATTCAAATCAAGCGCGGACGCAGACCCCAAAGTATAAAGAAGAACCAATTATTATACGATCATTCATTGCTAAATAAGAGATCTGAAAAAAAAGTGTTTTGTTCAAGTATGAAAATAAAGTGACTATTTTCAACTGTGTCCCTTTAGCTCAATCGTGGCATGGACGCCAAAATTATTTATTGTTTATTTAGTCGTTAATATGTGACTTTGAAATTAATTAAATAGTAATTATCTCCGCCCCCCTCTCTCGTTTACAAAAAATTCTCCAGGACAGACAGACAGACAGAGAAAGTGTTCGTTATATTATAAGTGGACTAGCCAAAATAGACTCCCTAACGGTCGTCTATTTTTGCTAGGCTGCCGCGTTCTTGGGTGGTTAGACAAAAGAAATAAATAAAAATTTGTCTCAGAATACTTTTTTTGTTTAAAAAGGAAAAAAAAATTTTTTTTTTTTTTTTTATTAGGCGGAAAAAAATTTTTTTTTTTTTTGGCGGGAATTTTTTTTTTTTTTCGCGCCAAAAAAAAATTGAAAAAAAAAGGGGGGACTTAACACCCCCCCGGACTCCCCCCCCCCCCGAAAAGATCGAGAGCGAATGCAGACCCAATCGTATTCTGGAAGAACAGATCGAGCGCGGACGCAGACCCCAAAGCATAAAAAGAACCAATTACTATACGATCACTTATTGCTAAATGAGAGATGTGAAAAAAAAGCGATTTGTTCAAGTATTAGAATTAAGAAACTATTTTTGACTGTGTTCATTTAGCTCAGACGGTAGCGCGTTTGGCTGTTAGCGTCAACGTTGCGAGTTCGAATCGCGACGTTGACGCCGAAAATTATTTATTGTTTATTTAGTCTTTAATATGTGGCCCAATGTTTTTGTTTATGATTCCGACTTTGAAATTAATTAAATAGTAATTATCTCGCCCGTCCCCCCTCTGTTTACAAAAATTCCCCAGGACGGACAGACTGACAGAAAGACAGACAGCCAGACAGACAGACAGACAGAGAAGGTGCTCGTTATATTATAAGTGGACTAGCCAAAATAGACTCCCTAACGGTCGTCTATTTTTGCTAGGCTGCCGCGTTCTTGGTGTGTGAGACAAAGAAAAAAAAAATTTGTCTCAGAATACTTTTTTTGGGAAGAAAAAAATTTTAATTTTTTTTTATTAGGCGGAAAAAAAAAAATTTGGCGGGAAATATTTTTTTTGGCGGGAAATTTTTTTTTTCGCGCCAAAAAAAAATGAAAAAAAAAAATTGGGGGGGGGGATTTCTCCCCCCCCCCCTCGCGACTCCCCCCCTAAAACAATCGAGTGCGAACGCAGACCCCAATGTATTTCTAATGAACAGTTATACGATCATCCATTTGTAACTGGAAGAAGTTGAAAAAAAAACATTCTTTATCATTTAAAATTAAAATCTCGGCGCTTAAATTATTTATTGTTTATTTCTGAATTTACGTTTACAAAAATTCCCCAAAACGGACAAACATCCTGACAGAATGACAGAGAAAGTGTTCGTTATATTATAAGTGGACTAGCTAAAATAGCCTCCCTACGGTGGTCTAGTAAACCGATGGAGACTCAGTCATATTTCGTGGGTGGGTAGATATCGATTTTCTATGTTTCTAACCAAGAATATTTTTAGTTTAAAAACAAATAAAACATGTTTAAAACATTTTTTTACCCACTCTCTCCAAAAGTTTTTTTCACCCTCCCCCAAGAATACTAATATTTTCAGTTTAAAAAAAAGGTCGCCCCCCCCAAGTTTATTTTTTGCCCTTATCCGTAATAGTAATATTTTCAGTTAGAAAAAGAGAAAAAAAAAGAAATAATATCTACCCCTCCCCTAAATTTCTTGTTGTACTCTTCCCCATGAATAGTTATATTTTCAGTTAGAAAAAGAAAAAAAGTTTTTACCCCCCTCCCACCAAATTTTTTTATTTTACCCTTCCCCATAAATAGTAATTGTATTTAAGTTAAAAGAAAAAATAAATAAAAAAGATTTTTACCCCCCCCCCAAAATTTTTTTTTAGTTACCTTTCCCCATGAATAGTAATATTTTCAGTTAGAAAAAGGAAAAAAAACATTCCCCCCCCCAAAATTTTTTTTTGTTACCCTTTCCCATGAATAGTAATATTTTCAGTTAGAAAAAGAGAAAAAAAAAATTTTTTTTACCCCCCCCCAAAAAAAAATTTTTTTGTTACCCTTCCCCATGAGTAGTAATATTTTCAGTAAGAAATAGAAAAAAAAAAAAAATTTTTTATCCCCCCCACCCAAAAAAAAATTTTTTTTTGTTACCCTTCCCCATGAATTGGGATGTTTTCAGTTCAAAAAAAAAAAAAAAATTTTACCCCCCCCCCAAAAAAAAATTTTTTTTGTTACCCTTCCCCATGAATAGTAATATTTTCAGTTAGATAAAGAAAAAAAAAAAAAAAAATTTTCAGTTAGAAAAAGGAAAAAAAAAAATTCCCCACCCCCCCCAAATTTTTTTTTTGTTACCCTTCCCCATGAATAGTAATATTTTCAGTTAGAAAAAGAGAAAAAAAAATTTTTTTTTACCCCCCCCCCCCCCAAATTTTTTTTTGTTACCCTTCCCCATGAATTGGGATGTTTTCAGTTCAAAAAAAATAAAAAAATAAAAAAATTTTACCCCACCCCCACCCAAAAAAAAATTTTTTTTTGTTACCCTTCCCCATGAGTAGTAATATTTTCAGTAAGAAAAAGAAAAAAAAAAAATTTATCCCCCCCACCCAAAAAAAAAAATTTTTTTGTTACTCTTCCCCATGAGTAGTAATATTTTCAGTTAGAAAAAGAAAAAAAAAAATGCTTTTACCCCCCCCCTTACCCCCCCCCAAAAAAAATTTTGTTACCCTTCCCCATGAATTGGGATGTTTTTAGCCCCCCCCCCCGCAAAAAATTTTTTTTGTTACCCTTCCCCATGAATAGTAATATTTTCAGTTAGGAAAAAAAAAAAAATTTTACCCCCCCCCCACCCAAAAAAAAAAATTTTTTTTGTTACCCTTCCCCATGAGAAGTAATATTTTCAGTAAGAAAAAGAAAAAAAAAAAAAAAATTTTTACCCCCCCACCCGAAAAAAAGAAAAAATTTTGTTACCCTTCCCCTTGAGTAGTAATATTTTCAGTGAGAAAAAGAAAAAGAAAAAAACATTTTTTTACCCCATGCATAGTTAAAATAATGTAACCAAATTAGTAGGCGCCTCGGTCATATCAAAGAACTAATGTTTAAATATGCTATTGAAGGCGCCTACGTCATATCAAAGAACCAGTTTTGTTATTTTTCCAAAACGGTTACCCATTTAGTAATGGCCGAGATATTTGTTGCTTAACTTCCTATTTACAATAAAACACCTTTGCTTATAAACGTAATGAATGTAAAGACTGATAATGTGAAAAGATCCTCTCAAAATGACGTCACTTCCGGTCCAACCGGAAAGATGATTCAGCAATTTAGGTTTCCTAAATGGTCACCGATTTATGAATGGCTCGGATATGCCTTGTTTACTTTTAACTTATAGTAAAAAACATTCTCGGTACAACGTAATGTAAATAATGAATGAAAAAATCCTCTCACGATGACGTCACTACCGGATAAACCGGAAGTATGAGTCAGCAATTTAGTTTTCCTGAATGGTCACCGATTTACTAATAGCTCGGATATGCCTTGTTTACTTTTAACATTTAGTAGAAAACATTCTCTTAACATTGTAATGTAAATAATGAATGAAAACTGTGAAAAAAATCGTCTCACAATGACGTCACTAAAGAGGGGAGGCGAAGCCTGGGAGGGTGGACCTCCTAGAACTGCACAGGACAGTCCCGTAGACCGGCGTAAATGAAGACCCGAAGGCCAAGACAATAGCAGTGAAGACCCGAAAGCCAAGACAATACCAGTCTATGTGGTTCAGTATTCATCGGAACAGATACTACACTTTGATCTTAGCCAAAAGGCCGAGAAAGACTTGAAATTTTAACAATAATCGCGATTGCAAGTATGGTTGAGAAAACACGCTGAGAAAATGAGAAAAGTGCTTTAATTAATTGTATTAATAAGTTTTATTAATATCACCTTACTGGAACGTATTGTGAATACATATGGAAACTTGATAATAGCAGTTATAAGTGTATATTTGTAAATCTGAATTTAATGGAAGGTTAAAAGGAATGTATTATGTAAATGAGGAAGCCCGTCTAATGTCTAAACGACGTTTACTAAGGGTATAAAAGGCCGTTGAAATCTATTAATTTTAATGTGATTCTTGCCACGTGTTCACTTCCAATCGCCGCCTCGACTTGAAATTTCTTTCTTCTCCCATCTAATAAGGTTATTTAATGTTATCTCATGTAAATTTAATTAATTAATAATAGTTTCCTAATTCTACAGGTATACAAATATTATGAACGCCTACTTGAAAAGTTTAATCAATTAAATCTTAATTACCCGAGACCCCCCACCTCTCTTCTGTTTACAAAAATTCCCCAGGACGGACAGACAGACAGACAGACAGACAGACTGACAGACAGACAGAGAAGTGCTCGTTATATTATAAGTGGACTAGCCAAAATAGCCTCCCTACGGTCGTCTATTTTTGCTAGGCTGCCGCGTCGGAAATGAACGCTCACCAGTAAACCGATGGAGACTCAGTCATATTTCGTGGGTGGGTAGACATCGATTTTCTTTGTTTCTAACCAAGAATATTTTTAGTTTAAAAACAAATAAAACATGTTTAAAACATTTTTTTACCAACTCTCTCCAAAAGTTTTTTTCACCCTCCCCCAAGAATACTAATATTTTCAGTTTAAAAAAAAGATCGGCCCCCCCCCAAATTTATTTTTTGCCCTTATCCGTAATAGTAATATTTTCAGTTAGAAAAAGAGAAAAAAAAAGAAATAATATCTACCCCCCTCCTAAATTTCTTTTTGTACTCTTCCCCATGAATAGTTATATTTTCAGTTAGAAACAGAAAAAAAGAAAAAAAATTTTTACCCCCCCACCCCAAAAAAAAGAAAAGATATTTGTCACCCTTCCCCATGAATAGTAATATTTTCAGTTAGAATAAGAAAAAAAGTTTTTACCCCCCTCCCACCAAAATTTTTTATTTTACCCTTCCACATGAATAGGAATTGTATTTAAGTTTAAAAAAATAAATAAAAAATTTCCCCCCCCCCCCAAAAAAAATTTTTTTTAGTTACCTTTCCCCATGAATAGTAATATTTTCAGTTAGAAAAAGGAAAAAAAAATTTTTTTTTTACCCCCCCCTCCACCCCCCCCCCAAAATTTTTTTGTTACCCTTCCCCATGAGTAGTAATATTTTCAGTAAGAAAAAGACAAAAAAAAAAAAAAAAATTTACCCCCCCCCTCACCCCCCCAAAATAAATTTTTGTTACCCTCAAAAAAGAAAAAAAAAAATTTTACCCCCCCCCCAAAATTTTTTTTTGTTACCCTTCCCCATGAATAGTAATATTTTCAGTTAGAAAAACAGAAAAAAAAAAAAATTTGTACCCCCCCCAACCCCCCCCCCAAATTTTTTTGTTACCCTTCCCCATGAGTAGTAATATTTTCAGTAAGAAAAAGAAAGAAAAAAAAAAACTTTTTACCCCCACCTCACTCCCCCCCCAAAAATTTTTTTTACCCTTCCCCTATGAATTGGGATGTTTTCAGTTCAAAAAAAAAAAAAAAAAATTTTACACCCCCCAAACAAAAATTTTTTGTTACCCTTCCCCATGAATAGTATTATTTTCAGTTAGAAAAAGAAAAAAAAAAAAAATTTTTACCCCCCCACCCCAAAAAAATTTTTTTTATGTTACCCTTCCCCATGAGTAGTAATATTTTCAGTAAGAAAAAGAAAAAAAAAAAAAAATTTTTCCCCCCCCCCACCCAAAAAAAAAATTTTTTTTGTTACCCTTCCCCATGAGTAGTAATATTTTCAGTTGGAAAAAAAAAAAAAATTTTACCCCCCCCCCCACCCGAAAAAAAAATAAATTTTGTTACTCTTCCCCATGAATTGGAATGTTTTCAGTTGAAAAAAAAAAAAAAAAAAATTTTACCCCCCCCCCAAAAAAAAATTTTTTTTTGTTACCCTTCCCCATGAATAGTAATATTGTAAGTGAGAAAAAGTAAAAGAAAAAAACATTTTTTTACGCCATGCATAGTTAAAAAAATGTAACCAAATTAGTAGGCGCCTCGGTCATATCAAAGAACTAATGTTTAAATATGCTATTCAAGGGGCCTACGTCATATCAAAGAACCAGTTTTGTTATTTTTCCAAAACGGTTACCCATTTAGTAATGGCCGAGATATTTGTTGCTTAACTTCCTATTTACAATAAAACACCTTCGCTTATAAACGTAATGTAAAGACTGATAATGTGAAAAGATCCTCTCAAAATGACGTAACTTCCGGTTCAACCGGAAAGATGATTCAGCAATTTAGGTTTCCTAAATGGTCACCGATTTATGAATGGCTCGTATATGCCTTGTTTACTTTTAACTTATAGTAAAAAACATTCTCGGTACAACGTAATGTAAATAATGAATGAAAACTGTGAAAAAATCCTCTCACGATGACGTCACTACCGGATAAACCGGAAGTATGAGTCAGCAATTTAGTTTTCCTGAATGGTCACCGATTTACTAATAGCTCGGATATGCCTTGTTTACTTTTAACATTTAGTAAAAAACATTCTCTTAACAATGTAATGTAAATAATGAATGAAAACTGTGAAAAAAATCCTCTCACAATGACGTCACTAAAGAGGGGAGGAGAAGCCTGGGAGGGTGGACCTGTTAGAAATGCAAAGGACAGACTCGTAGACCGGCGTAAATGAAGACCCGAAGGCCAAGACAATACCAGTGAAGACCCGAAAGCCAAGCCAAGACAATACCAGTCTATGTGGTTCAGTATTCATCGGAACAGATACTACACTTTGATCTTAGCCAAAAGGCCGAGAAAGACTTGAAATTTTAACAATAATCGCCATTGGAAGTATGGTTCAGAAAACACGCTGGTTGATGAAGAAAATGGGTTTAATTAATTGTATTAATAATTTTTCTTAATATCCCCTTATCGGAACGTATTGTGAATACATATGGAAACTTGATAATAGCAGTTATAAGTGTATATTTGTAAATCTGAATTTAATGGAAGGTTAAAAGGAATGTATTATGTAAATGAGGAAGCCCGTCTAATGTCTAAACGACATTTATTAAGGGTATAAAAGGCCGTTGAAATCTATTAATTTTAGTGTGATTCTTGCCACGTTTTCACTTCTAATCGCTCCCTCGTCTTGAAATTTGTTTCTTCTCCAATCTAATAATGTTATTTAATGTTATCTAATGTAAATTTAATTAATTAATCATAGTTTCCTAATTCTACAGGTATACAAATATTATGAACGCCTACTTGAAAAGCTTAATTAATTAAATCTTAATTACCCGAGACCCCCCCCCTCTCTTCTGTTTACAAAAATTCCCCAGGACGGAAAGACAGACAGACAGACAGACAGACTGACAGACAGACAGAGAAGTGCTCGTTATATTATAAGTGGACTAGCCAAAATAGCCTCCCTACGGTCGTCTATTTTTGCTAGGCTGCCGCGTCGGAAATGAACGCTCACCAGTAAACCGATGGAGACTCAGTCATATTTCGTGGGTGGGTAGACATCGATTTTCTATATTTCTAACCAAGAATATTTTTAGTTTAAAAACAAATAAAACATGTTTAAAACATTTGTTTACCCACTCCATCCAAAAGTTTTTTTCACCCTCCCCCAAGAATACTAATATTTTCAGTTTAAAAAAAAGGTCGCCCCCCCAAATTTATTTTTTGCCCTTATCCGTAATAGTAATATTTTCAGTTAGAAAAAGAGAAAGAAAAAGAAATAATATCTACCCCCCCTAAATTTCTTTTTGTACTCTTCCCCATGAATAGTTATATTTTCAGTTAGAAACAGAAAAAAATAAAAATTTTTTAACCCTCCCACCCAAAAAAAAGAAAAGATATTTGTCACCCTTCCCCATGAATAGTAATATTTTCAGTTAGAAAAAGAAATAAAAGAAAAGTTTTTACCCCCCGCACACCAAATTTTTTTATTTTACCCTTCCCCATGAATAGGAATTGTATTTAAGTTAAAAAAAAAAAAAAATAAATAAATTTTAACCCCCCCCCTAAAAATTTTTTTTTAGTTACCTTTCCCCATGAATAGTAATATTTTCAGTTAGAAAAAGGAAAAAAACATTTCCCCCCTCCCCCCCCCCAAATTTTTTTTTGTTACCCTTTCCCATGAATAGTAATATTTTCAGTTAGAAAAAGAGAAAAAAAAAAAATTTTTGTACCCCCCCCCAAAATTTTTTTTTGTTACCCTTCCCCATGAGTAGTCATATTTTCAGTAAGAAAAAAAAAAAAAAAAAAAAAAATTTACCCCCCCCTCACCCCCCCCAAAAAAATTTTTGTTACCCTTCCCCATGAATTGGGATGTTTTCAGTTCAAAAAAAAAAAAAAAAATTTTACCCCCCCCCCAAAAAAAAATTTTTTTATTGTTACCCTTCCCCATGAATAGTAACATTTTCAGTTAGGAAAAGAAAAAAAAAAAGAAAATTTTTACCCCCCCCCACCCAAAAAAAAAATTTTTTTTGTTACCCTTCCCCATGAGTAGTAATGTTTTCAGTAAGAAAAAGAAAAAAAAAAAAAAAAATTTCCCCCCCCACCCCAAAAAAAAAAAAAATTTGTTACCCTTCCCCATGAGTAATAATATTTTCAGTTAGAAAAAGAAAAAAAAAAAAAGTTTACCCCCCCACCCGAAAAAAAAAAAAATTTTGTTACCCTTCCCCATGAGTAGTAATATCTTCAGTTAGAAAAAGAAAAAAAAAAAAAAAATTTTTACCCCCCCACCCGGAAAAAAAATAAATTTTGTTACCCTTCCCCATGAGTAATAATATTTTCAGTTAGAAAAAGAAAAAAAAAAAAAATTTTTACCCACCCCCCCCACCCGGAAAAAAAAAAAATTTTTGTTAGCCTTCCCCATGAATTGGAATGTTTTCAGTTGAAAAAACAAAAAAAAAATTTTACCCCCCCCCCCCCAAATTTTTTTTTTGTTACCCTTCCCCATGAATAGTAATAATGTAACCAAATTAGTAGGCGCCTCGGTCATATCAAAGAACTAATGTTTAAATATGCTATTGAAGGCGCCTACGTCATATCAAAGAACCAGTTTTGTTATTTTTCCAAAACGGTTACCCATTTAGTAATGGCCGAGATATTTGTTGCTTAACTTCCTATTTACAATAAAACCCCTTTGCTTATAAACGTAATGAATGTAAAGACTGATAATGTGAAAAGATCCTCTCAAAATGACGTCACTTCCTGTCTAACCGGAAAGATGAGTCAGCAATTTAGTTTTCCAAAATGGTCATCGATTTACTAATGGCTCGTATATGCCTTGTTTACTTGTAATTTATAGTAAAAAACATTCTCTTAACAACGTAATGTAAATAATGAATGAAAACTGTGAAAAAATCCTCTCACGATGACGTCACTACCGGATAAACCGGAAGTATGAGTCAGCAATTTAGTTTTCCTGAATGGTCACCGATTTACTAATAGCTCGGATATGCCTTGTTTACTTTTAACATTTAGTAGAAAACATTCGCTTAACAATGTAATGTAAATAATGAATGAAAACTGTGAAAAAATCCTCTCACAATGACGTCACTAAAGAGGGGAGGAGAAGCCTGGGAGGGTGGACCTCCTAGAAATGCAAAGGACAGACCGGATATGCCTTGTTTACTTGTAATTTATAGTAAAAAACATTCTCTTAACAACGTAATGTAAATAATGAATGAAAACTGTGAAAAAATCCTCTCACGATGACGTCACTTCCGGATTAACCAGAAGGATTCTCACAATGACGTCACTAAGGGGAGGAGAAGCCTGGGAGGGTGGACCTCCTAGAACTGCAAAGGACAGACCCGTAGACCGGCGTAAATGAAGACCCGAACGCCAAGACAATAGCAGTGAAGACCCGAAAGCCAAGACAATACCAGTCTATGTGGTTCAGTATTCATCGGAACAGATACTACACTTTGATCTTAGCCAAAAGGCCGAGAAAGACTTGAAATTTTAACAATAATCGCCATTGGAAGTATGGTTGAGAAAACACGCTGGTTGATGAAGAAAATGGGTTTAATTAATTGTATTAATCATTTTTATTAATATCACCTTATCGGAACGTATTGTGAATACATATGTAAACTTGATAATAGCAGTTATAAGTGTATATTTGTAAATCTGAATTTAATGGAAGGTTAAAAGGAATGTATTATGTAAATGAGGAAGCCCGTCTAATGTCTAAACGACGTTTATTAAGGGTATAAATAGCCGTTGAAATCTATTGGTTTTAGTATGATTCTTGCCACGTTTACACTTCTAATCGCAGCCTCGTCTTGAAATTTCGTTCTTCTCTAATCTAATAAGGTTATTTAATGTTATCTAATGTAAATTTAATTAATTAATAATAGTTTCCTAATCCTACAGGTATACAAATATTATGAACGCCTACTTGAAAAGCTTAATTAATTAAATCCTGATTACCCGAGACCCCCCCTCTCTTCTGTTTACAAAAATTCCCCAGGACGGACGGACAGACAGACAGACAGACAGACAGACAGACTGACAGACAGACAGAGAAGTGCTCGTTATATTATAAGTGGACTAGCGAAAATAGACTCCCTAACGGTCGTCTATTTTTGCTAGGCTGCCGCGTTCTTGGTGTGTGAGACAAAGGAAAAAAAAATTTGTCTCAGAATACTTTTTTTTGGAAGAAAAAAAATTTTTTTTTTTTTATTAGGCGGAAAAAATTTTTTTTTTTTTTGGCGGGAAAATTTTTTTTTTTCGCGCCCCAAAAAAAAAATGGAAAAAAAAAAATTGGGGGGGGGGGGAGAATCCCCCCCCCCTCAGCCCCCCCCTAAAACAATCGAGTGCGAACGCAGACCCAAGGTATTTCCAATGAACAGTTATACGATCATCCATTTGTAACTGGAAGAAGTTGAAAAAAAACAGATTCTTTACCATTTAAAATTAAGACGTTTATATCACTTGTCTTTGTGGAGCAGATGATAGCGCGTTCGGCAGTTAGCGTCAAGGTTGCGAGTTCGAATCGTAGTCTCGGCGCTTAAATTATTTATTGTTTATTTCTGAAATTTCGTTTACAAAAATTCCCCAGGACGGACAGACAGACAGACAGACATCGTGACAGAGAACCTGCTCGTTATATTATAAGTGGACTAGCCAAAATAGACTCCCTAACGGCCGTCTATTTTTGCTAGGCTGCCGCGTCGGAAATGAACGCTCACCAGTAAACCGATGGAGACTCAGTCATATTTCTTGGGTGGGTAGACATTGATTTTCTTTCTTTCTAACCAATAATATTTTTTAGTTTAAAAACAAATAAAACATGTTTAAAACATTTTTTTACCCACTTCTCCAAAAGTTTTTTTCACCCTCCCCCAAGAATACTAATATTTTCAGTTTAAAAAAAAGGTCGCACCCCCCCCCCAAATTTATTTTTTGCCCTTCTCCGCAATAGTAATATTTTCAGTTAGAAAAAGAGAAAAAAAAAGAAATAATATCTACCCCCCCCCTAAATTTCTTTTTGTACTCTTCCCCATGAATAGTTATATTTTCAGTTAGAAACAGAAAAAAAAGAAAAAAATTTTAACCCCCCACCCCTAAAAAAGAAAAGATATTTGTCACCCTTCCCCATGAATAGTAATATTTTCAGTTAGAAAAAGAAAAAAAGTTTTTACCCCCCACCCACCAAAATTTTTTATTTTACCCTTCCCATGAATAGGAATTGTATTTAAGTTAAAAAAAAAAATAAATAAAAAATTTTTTTACCCCCCCCCAAAAAAATTTTTTTTTAGTTACCTTTCCCCATGAATAGTAATATTTTCAGTTAGAAAAAGGAAAAAAACATTTCCCCCCCCCCCCCAAAATTTTTTTTTGTTACCCTTCCCCATGAATAGTAATATTTTCAGTTAGAAAAAGAGAAAAAAAAATTTTTTTTACCCCCCCCCCCCCCACCCCCCCAATTTTTTTTTTGTTACCCTTCCCCATGAGTAGTAATATTTTCAATAAGGAAAAGAAAAAAACAAATTTTTTTACCCCCCCCCCTCACCCCCCCAAAAAAAATTTTTTTGTTACCCTTCCCCATGAATTGGGATGTTTTCAGTTCAAAAAAAAAAAAAAATTTTTACCCCCCCCCCACCCAAAAAAAAAATTGTTTTGTTACCCTTCCCCATGAGTAGTAATATTTTCAGTAAGAAAAAGAAAAAAAAAAAAAATTTCCCCCCCACCCACCCAAAAAAAAATTTTTTTTTGTTACCCTTCCCCATGAGTAGTAATATTTTCAGTTAGAAAAAGAAAAAAAAAATTTTTTTACCCCCCCCCCCCCAAAAAAAATTTTTTTTTTGTTACCCTTCCCCATGAATAGTAATATTGTAAGTGAGAAAAAGAAAAAGGAAAAAACATTTTTTTACCCCATGCATAGTTAAAATAATGTAACCAAATTAGTAGGCGCCTCGGTCATATCAAAGAACTAATGTTTAAATATGCTATTGAAGGCGCCTACGTCATATCAAAGAACCAGTTTTGTTATTTTTCCAAAACGGTTACCCATTTAGTAATGGCCGAGATATTTGTTGCTTAACTTCCTATTTACAATAAAACCCCTTTGCTTATAAACGTAATGAATGTAAAGACTGATAATGTGAAAAGATCCTCTCAAAATGACGTCACTTCCGGTCCAACCGGAAAGATGATTCAGCAATTTAGGTTTCCTAAATGGTCACCGATTTATGAATGGCTCGGATATGCCTTGTTTACTTTTAACTTATAGTAAAAAACATTCTCGGTACAACGTAATGTAAATAATGAATGAAAACTGTGAACAAATCCTCTCACGATGACGTCACTACCGGATAAACCGGAAGTATGAGTCAGCAATTTAGTTTTCCTGAATGGTCACCGATTTACTAATAGCTCGGATATGCCTTGTTTACTTTTAACATTTAGTAGAAAACATTCTCTTAACAACGTAATGTAAATAATGAATGAAAACTGTGAAAAAAATCCTCTCACAATGACGTCACTAAAGAGGGGAGGAGAAGCCTGGGAGGGTGGACCTCCTAGAAATGCAAAGGACAGACCCGTAGACCGGCGTAAATGAAGACCCGAAGGCCAAGACAATACCAGTCGAGACCCGAAGGCCAATACAATACCAGTCTATGTGGTTCAGTATTCATTGGAACAGATACTACACTTTGATCTTAGCCAAAAGGCCGAGAAGTTATTTAGGCCGGTGAATTCCCTCGGACAACCTCCATCTTTATCTACAGATGGAGATTTTACAAACCTTGGGAACTCACCAGACCTTAGGCATAGCGCCCGGGATGTAGGGGGTGGGGGGGGGTCGGGGATAAGTGACACAAGCATTTAACATTTTTTATTTCCAACAAAAATACAACAAAAACAGAAAATAAAAACTTTTGCTTACTCTTAACCAGATTCTTGCACCAAAATACCGCATTCACTCTGTGGATGGATCCCTACTTAACATATCCCAAAAAATTTACGTTGTAAATTACAATTATCGTGGAGTGGGAAAAAATATTAAAAACACCTAAAAAGAAAGAAAAAATAAAGAACCAAATAAAATGATAAAAAAGGGGGGTTAGTATGGCCCGTCTTTCCCTCGTTGCTAAGTGTTGGACCACCCGCTGTTTTCCGGCCCAAAGCCGAAAACAAGCGGGTCAGTCCCTAAATGGGAGTGGGAATTTAAAAGAGGGGTATTCAAAAATAACTTCATCGGGAATGGGATCTGGGGTGGATGGCGGCTTCCAAGATGGTAATGCCAAAGGTTTCAAGCGACCGGGGACAAAGTAAAAAATGGAAGTGGGAATCTTTGGAAGCTCTCTAGTGCCGGAAAAAATATTATAGGGACAGGATATCTCTCATTCCTTCTAGTTAAGAGTGTCTCTTTTAATTAAAAAAGTCTACCGGGGTGGGTTCCGTAGAACCTAGTACCGCGTGTGCCATAACTATGGAGGGAACACGAACTCAAACTTGGCGCCTCGTCGGATGCACAAACTAGTGTCATGCACCCATCTCCTATTGAAATCCATGCGATGTAATCGCTTCCAATCGCATCTGATTTTCACTTTAAGTTGATGTTTAAAGTAAACTACCAGATCGCGATCTGAAACCGATCCAACCCCATGAACCTCATCAAGACGTGTAACCCACGTCACTAGTCTCGCTACGGCTAGGATGGTCAGAAACACCATTCGTTTTTCCCCCGTCCATTGCGGAGCTGCGTTGTTGATGACAGATGCGACATCCAGGACCATCGGCTGCTCGGCGTCGATGCGAGCCGTCACCTCTCCGACATACTCCCAGAGACGTCGAACTTTGCTGCAGGTGAAAAAGGCGTGCTCGGCCGTTTCTTCTTCGTCGTCTTCACAGTGCGGGCATAAGGGGACGTCCCTTAAGCCATCTCTGCGTAGTCTGCCATAGAGGGGCAGTGCGTTCCGAACCAGTCGCCAGGTCAGAGAATACTCAGAATTGTTGAGATAACTCTGGCCCGGCGCCCAACTCCACTGGGAGCGGGACTCCTCCCTCGACCATCCAAGCCGCTCCTCAAGTGGGTCCGAAGCGGTACCCTCCACTAGATCCCGATATAGTCTCTTCCTAGACCGGGCAAGGTTACTGGACCCCGGCAATGCTCTAAGCGCGGCCCGGCATTCGGTGAAGAACAAGGGCTCCCCTCTCGGCCTACGTCGACCTTCGACCGAGAGGTCGGGTATGAGGTTGGGAAAGGCGCTCCCGACCGCAGGGACCCACGGAGTGTCTTCCATCAAAGTCCGACTCAGGAGAGCCAGTCTTTCGGCATGTCGATGACTTGCCAAGTCAGGCATCCCCAAGCCTCCCACACTCGGAACTTGAGTACAGACCTGTCTGCGGACGTACGCTTTCCGGCCCTTCCAAAGAAGCGAGAAGAGCAAGCGCGTGAAAGCGTGAAGGCGGGCCGCAGGCAGTGGTAGTACAGACAGCCGGTAAAGGATGAGAGGGAAGACGTAAGTGGCGCACGCCTCCGCTCTGCCCTTCAAGGAAAGCTTCCTTCGAATCCAAGCCTGGACCGACGATTCGACCTTTGTCTGTACTTCCGACCAGTTCTTTTCCAGCTGGAGGCCCGGTCCGAACCATACGCCGAGGATTCGAACCGGGCCATCCGACCAGCTGAAGTCACCTGGAAGAGCGGTCTCTCCGCTCCAGGCACCCAACCGCAGGCCGTTCGACTTGCTGCGGTTGACTATGGCCCCTGTCACTTCTTCGTACCGAGCGAGCGCCTTAATCACCGTTCGAATGTCAGTACGGCTCGACACGAAAACGGTGACATCATCGGCAAACGCGGAAACCCTGACTCGCGCTTTGCGAGGAGGGATAGCGATTCCGCGCAGGACTGGTGTTGTCGCCTGATCCCTTAATTTGCGAAGGAAGGGTTCCAACGCCAGGATGTAGAGCAGGGGCGACAGCGGACAACCCTGACGTACCGACCGAGAAACAACGAACGATTCCGACCTCTTTCCATTGACTTGCACCACTGCCGTCGGCGAGTCATACAGAATGGAGATCCACCTGCGGAAGTCCGGACCAAAACCGGCAGCCGCTAAAACAGCTTTCAGGAAACCATGGTCGACCCTATCGAAAGCCTTGGACTGATCTAAATTGATCAGCGCGGCTTCAGCGTCGTCTTCTGTCCCCTCTATGATCATGCGAATCAAATGCAAGTTGTTCTGAATCGACCTCCCCTTCACAGCAAAGTTCTGCTCAGGCTTGATCAAATCACCGATAACAACCTGCAGGCGGTTCGCAAGAACGCGGGCCAAAATCTTTAACTCTGTGTTTAGCAGAGTTATGGGCCTGTAATCGTCTAAATTACCCCCACCAGGTTGGTCCCCCTTCTTCAGTAATGTGACCACTCCTTTGGTTACCTGTCCAGGGATTGACTCCTGAGCAAACCAGTGGTTAAACACATCCTTCAGAATTGGGACAAACATGGGCGACAGCCTCAAATACATTTCGTACGGCAGACCATCGAGTCCTGGAGATTTGTTCAAGCCGACCTGCTTCAACGCAGTAACGATCTCGCCCTCCGTAATCCTGCCATCACAGCCAGCTGCTCGAGCCGCCTCGAGGCGGGGCGAGTCAGCCAAATAGCTGTCAAACTCCTGGCCGCGGAGTCTGGGCAGTTGGGTGAAGCGTTCCTCCAAATGCTCACGGAACCCCTCACAAATCTCACGAGTCGATACCAGGGTATGTCCTTCCAGGTTTTTCACCTTCCGAATGTACCCGTCCGAGCCACGACGTAAAGCAGCCTTACGCTCAACAGCGTCAACATTCACGGCTTCGTTAGAGACTTTCTTTAACCTAGCTCTAACTACTTGTCCCTCATATCGCTCGCTGGCCAAGCGATTGAGGTCCCCCGTAATTAAGGCTATCTCTAGGGGATCCCCCCCCGCCACCGCCCGGGTCATCTTATCCTCTACCTGCTTTTGTGTCCTAGCCCTATCTTGAGCGAGGCGCTGGCTGTAGCGGACACAAAAGCTTCTAACACGAGCCTTAGTTTTGACCCAGTATCTACTCCCGATAACCACCCCCACTAATCCCTGCTGAAGTAGTAACGTCAGCTGTTCCCGGAAGTCTCGTATCTCCAGCAAGGAGGTATTAAACTTCCAGTACCCAGCCAACCTAGGCCTATCGCTTAAGTTCAGACGGGCCATAACTAATTTATGGTCCGAATGTCCTAACATAGTGAACGTGGGACAAGATAAGAAATCTATGTCGCCTCTTCTAACTAACATTCTGTCCAAGTAGGTACTCGGACAGAAGGCCGCGCTAGTATACCACGTCCACATCTCCCGCCCTGGGTGATCGACACGAAATCTGTCGACAAGATCGCACGAGGCCATCAGGTCAGACAGACTGCTCTCACACCACGCCGACCCTCTATTCCCACCGACCTTATCTATCTTGGGGTCTAGGATGGCATTCCAGTCCCCCATTAAAACTACTCGCTCCGGACCCCCGAGGAACGCCTCCAATCGTCGAAAAAAGGAAACCCTCTCGCCAGCAATGTTGGGCGCATAAACCGCAACGATCCGAAACTTACTGTTTTCGACGGCAACATCGACCACGACCAGCCGTCCCGCCGCATCCGTATGAACAACGCTAACGTTTGCCGACAGGCTGCGTCTAACCATCACCGAGATGCCACTCCTACGAACATCGCCATATGCTGAGTAGACGTCAAAGTCGTCAGTCAGCACATCACAATCCCCGTACGAACAGAAGTGGGTCTCTTCAATTGCAGCTACATCTACCTTACGGGCCACGAGATCTCTTAGCACGCGAGCAGCTTTGCCTCGGGATCTCATGCCCCTCACATTCCAACAAGCCAAGTTCAAATTTGTGATCCCCATCAGTTAGTGTCGCAAACGGGGCTAAAGTCCTCGGGAGTGAGGACGCCGAAGGCCTGACCGAGACTGCCGGTCAGCAGTTCGGACGAAATCCGTCCGTCTCGTGCCAAACCTCCCACGTCCAAGGGGAAGGTTAGTTTAAGGGCTCGAAAAAAAGAGGGGTGAACATAAACAGGGACCCTCCCCGGACATTGGAACGATAATTTTTTAAGGGAAGGGTGCTCCTCGTCAATTAGTTTGAACCCCGGGAATGCTGTTTTCCCCTCCTCCACCATCCTCCAGAGAGCATTTGTCCTGCTCCCCTTGTTCTCTCTCAGGAAGGTGGTCATCATGGGGGCCTCCCGGAACTTCTGGGGGCTCTCCACCCGCTTTCCCTTCACATGGGTGAAAGCCTGCATTTGTTTGAGGTATTGCCTCTGCCTCGCACTTAGATCTGGGTGAACCTGGGAGGCGTTGGCTGCACAAATCCTCTCCCCCGGCAGGAAAGGGGACCTCTTTGTCCTTACCTGCCTTCCAGCTGGTGGAGGAGGGGGCGTCTTGGCTGGGGCGGACTCTTTGGTCCCTGCTGCTTCCGCAACGGCCGTTGTGGGTGTTTTGGAGAGAGGAGTGGAGTCCTGTACCCCCGGGGGTGTTGGTGCCTGGACAGTCGGAGTAGCCCCACAGTCTTCGGCCTCCCTGATCTTTTTGGCCCTCGGGTCCTTTTCTTTGGGCTCTGCCGGCCCCTCCACTGCCATCCTCTCTTCGTTGGCCGCTGGCTCCTCCTCTGACTCCGACGACTGTTGGAGCTTCCTTTTGTTGGGGAGGGCTTTCTTTCCCCTCCTGGAGGTTACCGGGCTGAATCCCTCCTCCTCAGGCTTCTCCGCCGCCACTGGAGCTTTGGCTGGGGCGGGTGCCTCGGGTTTCTCCGCCGCCACTGGAGCTGGAGCTTTGGCTGGAACGGGTGCTTTGGGTTTTCCCGTTGCCACTGGAGCTGGAGCTTTGGCTGGGACGGGTGCCGGGGCCTTTCTCCTGGGGCAGTCCTTGGACATATGCCCCGGCGTCTGGCAATGCCAACAATGTGGCCTCCGTCCCTCCATGATGATGGACATCGTCCAGCTCTCGCACTTGAGTTGGGCAGGAATTTGTTGGAAACCCGCCCGCTCCAACCTCATCCGGAATTTAAATTCCCCCGTTTGGATGTTGCGGGGGCCACGGACCGGAATAACCTCTTCGACATCTCCATACTGTGACATTATTGCGCCTAAATGGTCAGCGCTGACACAGCATGGGACGCCGAGAATGGTGACGTTCGTCCTTCTCTTTTCGAGGTACTCCGGCTTGAATTGGAGGTCTTTCCAGCCAAAGTCTCCTCTTGCCACCTTTTCCGCCTCCTGCTGGGTTGGGAGCAGGATGTCCCACATCGCATAGGACCTCTTTGTGATGTAGGTCGCCGGTATCTTGAGGTCCACCAGCATCCGGAACATTTTGTCCCTGGTGACTCCAGTGAGTCCCTTAAGCTTCGCGTCTGTTGTCACCAGGGAGACTATTCTCCTCTTCAGGTTCTCCAGAGTACCCGGGACAAGTCGAATGGTACTGCCCTCCGTGTACTCCTTGTACTTTCCCCTGAAGAGTTCCCTATAGTCTTCCGGGGTCTTTTTGGACTGGGGACCCCATGCAGCGGCCTCCGGCTTGGTTTTTGCTGGGAGCTTTGTGGCGGGCGGCCGGCTCCGGACTTTTGGCACTCCCTTCCTCTCCTTCTTCCTGCCAAGGCTCTCCCCCTCCGACTCCGCCGATGAAGAACCCCCCGAGGAGCACCCGAAAAACAATTTAGGGTCGTACCGGCCCTGTGCCACCCCCAAATCCAGTGATTGGGACTTTCTGAGTAAAGGGGCTTTTTTATTTCCTACAACGGATTCAAAAGGAGTATTGTCGAACCCGGCAAAAAACTCCTCATGAGAGAGGATAAGCCCTGGGATTTTCTCGAAATCCCCAAACACCAAATCTGGGCCGTCATCAGATACTGGAGCGTCGCACAGCACGACACTCCCCAACAAGGATCCGGAGGTGCCCTGCGGGGCTACACCTCCTGGGGGGCACTCGGGTGTGCCACCCCCCGACCGGACTGAAGTGTCGCACGACACGACACTCCCCAACAAGGATCCGGAGGTGCCCTGCGGGGCTACACCTCCTGGGGGGCACTCGGGTGTGCCACCCCCCGACCGGACTGGAGTGTCGCACGGCACGACATTCCCCAACAAGGATCCGGAGGTGCCCTGCGGGGCTACACCTCCTGGGGGGCACTCGGGTGTGCCACCCCCCGACCGGACCGGAGTGTCGCACGGCACGACATTCCCCAACAAGGATCCGGAGGTGCCCTGCGGGGCTACACCTCCTGGGGGGCACTCGGGTGTGCCACCCACTCTCACAGGGGTGCCCTTCGCGGCCACACCCCTCTCGCTGTCTTTAGCCAAGACAGCTCTGGCTTTTGAGACCCAGGTGGCCTCCATCGCAACTGGATCTGTCTGCTGTCCACAACCCGCCGATTCGGAATCAGGGAGACCGTCGCCAAAAGGCACGTGAGTCTTCCCCGAACCTGCCGGCTGCTTAAGTTGGGACAAGCAGTCAGACTCTGAAAAAAGAATTTAAAAAATTAGATACAAGAAAGCCTAGCTCTACCAACGGGGAGCTGCCTCCCCAAGAGGGGGAGGAACTACAATATAGAAGACCTAGCTCTACCAACGGGGAGCTGCCTCCCCAACGGGGGAGGAGTTAGATAGAAATAACATAAAAGAGAGAAAAAAGAGCAAATAAAAAAAAAAGAGAAAAAATCCCCAAAAGGGGAGAAAAAAGTGAAAAAACTCCCCAAAAGGGGGAGTCGACAAAAGCCCCAAAGGGGGGCTTAGTCAATAGTAAAAAGCTTTAACCTTGCCAATAGGCCCGGTAGCTGATCACTGGACTTTGGGTAAAATGAAAATGTCGCAACTGAGAACAGATACTACACTTTGATCTTAGCCAAAAGGCCGAGAAAGACTTGAAATTTTAACAATAATCGCCATTGGAAGTATGGTTGAGAAAACACGCTGGTTGATGAAGAAAATGGGTTTAATTAATTGTATTAATAATTTTTATTAATATCACCTTATCGGAACGTATTGTGAATACATATGGAAACTTGATAATAGCAGTTATAAGTGTATATTTCTATATCTGAATTTAATGGAAGGTTAAAAAGAATGTATTATGTAAATGAGGAAGCCCGTCTAATGTCTAAACGACGTTTATTAAGGGTATAAAAGGCTGTTGAAATCTATTAATTTTAGTTATATTCTTGCGACGTTTTCACTTCTAATCGCAGCCTCGACTTGAAATTTCGTTCATTCTCCCATCTAATAAGGTTATTTAATGTTATCTAATGTAAATTAATAATAATTAATAATAGTTTCCTAATTCCACAGGTATACAAATATTATGAACGCTGACTTGAAAAGCTTTATTAATTTAATGTTAAATTACTCGAGAACCCCCTCCCCTTCTGTTTACAAAAATTCCCCAGGACGGACAGACATCCTGACAGAGAAGTGCTCGTTATATTATAAGTGGACTAGCGAAAATAGACTCCCTAACGGTCGTCTATTTTTGCTAGGCTGCCGCGTTCTTGGGTGGTCAGACAAAAGAATGACAAAAATTTGTCTCCGAATAATGTTTTTGTTTAAAAAGGAAAAAAAAAATTCTTTTTTTTTTTTTTTATTAGGCGGAAAAATTTTTTTTTTTTTTTTTTGGCGGGAAAATTTTTTTTTTTTCGCGCCAAAAAAAAATGGAAAAAAAAAATTGGGGGGGGGGGGATTTTCATTCCCCCCCCCCCAAACAATCGAGTGCGAACGCAGACCCAATGTATTTCCAATGAACAGTTATACGATCATCCATTTGTAACTGGAAGAAGTTGAAAAAAAAAACGGATTCTTTATCACGATTATATCACTTGTCGTGGTGGAGCAGGTGATAGCGCGTTCGGCAGTTAGCGTCAAGGTTGCGAGTTCGAATCGTAGTCTCGGCGCTTAAATTATTTATTGTTTATTTCTGAAGTTACGTTTACAAAAATTCCCCAGGACGGACAGACAGACAGACAGACATCCTGACAGAGAAGTGCTCGTTATATTATAAGTGGACAAGCGAAAATAGACTCCCTAACGGTCGTCTATTTTTGCTAGGCTGCCGCGTTCTTGGTGTGTGAGACAAAGAAAAAAAAAATTTGTCTCTAATACTTTTTTTTGTTTCAAAAGGAAAAAAAAAACTTTTTTTTTATTAGGCGGAAAAAAAAAAATTTTTTCGCGCCAAAAAAAAAAAAATGGGGGGGGGACTTTCTCCCCCCCCCCCCGCGACCCCTTAAAACAATCGAGAGCGAACGCAGACCCCAATGTATTTCCAATGAACAGTTATACGATCATCCATTTGTAACTGGAAGAAATTGAAAAAAAAATGAATTATTTATCTATTAAAATTAAATAGGATTTTATCACTTGTCTTGGTGGAGTAGAGGTTAGCGCGTCCGGCAGTTCGAATTGTAGTCTCGGCGCTTAAATTATTTATTGTTTATTTCTGAAATTACGTTTACAAAAATTCCCCAAAACGGACAGACAGACATCGTGACAGAGAACCTGCTCGTTATATTATAAGTAGACTAGCCAAAATAGCCTCCCTACGGTCGTCTATTTTTGCTAGGCTGCCGTGTCGGAAATGAACGCTCACCAGTAAACCGATGGAGACTCAGTCATATTTCGTGGGTGGGTAGACATCGATTTTCTAGGTTTCTAACCAAGAATATTTTTAGTTTAAAAACAAATAAAACATGTTTAAAACATTTTTTTACCCACTCTCTCCAAAAGTTTTTTTCACCCTCCCCCAAGAATACTAATATTTTCAGTTTAAAAAAAGTTCGCCCCCCCAAATTTATTTTTTGCCCTTCTCCGTAATAGTTATATTTTCAGTTAAAAAAAAAGAAAAAAAAGAAATAATATCTACCCTTCCCCTATGAATAGGAATTGTATTTAAGTTAAAAAAAAAAATAAAGTAAGAAATTTTTTACCCCCCCCCCAAAAAAATTTTTTTTAGTTACCTTCACCATGAATAGTAATATTTTCAGTTAGAAAAAGAAAAAAAACATTTCCCTCCCTCCCCCCCAAAATGTTTTTTTGTTACCCTTCCCCATGAATAGTAATATTTTCAGTTAGAAAAAGAGAAAAAAAATACAAAATTTTTACCCCCCCCCATCCCCCACCCCAAAAATTTTTTTGTTACCCTTCCCCATGAGTAGTAATATTTTCAGTAAGAAAAAGGAAAAAAAAAAAAAAACATTTCCCCCCCCCTCACCCCCCCCAAAATTTTTTTGTTACCCTTCCCCATGGATTGGGATGTTTTCAGTTCAAAAATAAAAACAAAAAAATTTTACCCCCCCCCCCCAAAAAATTTTTTTTGTTACCCTTCCCCATGAATAGTAATGTTTTCAGTTAGAATAAGAAAAAAAAAAAAATTTTTACCGCCCCCCCCACCCGGAAAAAAAATAAATTTTGTTACCCTTCCCCATGAGTAGTAATATTTTCAGTTAGAAAAAGAAAAAAAAAAAAAAATTTTCCCACCCCCCCCACCCGAAAAAAAAAAAATTTTTTGTTACCCTTCCCCATGAATTGGAATGTTTTCAGTTGAAAAAAAAAAAAAAAAAAAATTTTACCCCCCCCCCCAAAAAAATTTTTTTTTGTTACCCTTCCCCATGAATAGTAATAATGTAACCAAATTAGTAGGCGCCTCGGTCATATCAAAGAACTAATGTTTAAATATGCTTTTGAAGGCGCCTACGTCATATCAAAGAACCAGTTTTGTTATTTTTCCAAAACGGTTACCCATTTAGTAATGGCCGAGATATTTGTTGCTTAACTTCCTATTTACAATAAAACACCTTCGCTTATAAACGTAATGAATGTAAAGACTGATAATGTGAAAAGATCCTCTCAAAATGACGTCACTTCCGGTCCAACCGGAAAGATGATTCAGCAATTTAGGTTTCCTAAATGGTCACCGATTTATGAATGGCTCGGATATGCCTTGTTTACTTTTAACTTATAGTAAAAAACATTCTCGGTACAACGTAATGTAAATAATGAATGAAAACTGTGAAAAAATCCTCTCACGATGACGTCACTACCGGATAAACCGGAAGTATGAGTCAGCAATTTAGTTTTCCTGAATGGTCACCGATTTACTAATAGCTCGGATATGCCTTGTTTACTTTTAACATTTAGTAGAAAACATTCTCTTAACAATGTAATGTAAATAATGAATGAAAACTGTGAAAAAAATCCTCTCACAATGACGTCACTAAAGAGGGGAGGAGAAGCCTGGGAGGGTGGACCTGTTAGAAATGCAAAGGACAGACCCGGATATGCCTTGTTTACTTGTAATTTATAGTAAAAAACATTCTCTTAACAACGTAATGTAAATAATGAATGAAAACTGTGAAAAAATCCTCTCACGATGACGTCACTTCCGGATTAACCAGAAGGATTCTCACAATGACGTCACTAAGGGGAGGAGAAGCCTGGGAGGGTGGACCTCCAAGAACTGCAAAGGACAGTCCCGTAGACCGGCGTAAATGAAGACCCGAAGGCCAAGACAATAGCAGTGAAGACCCGAAAGCCAATACAATACCAGTCTATGTGGTTCAGTATTCATCGGAACAGATACTACACTTTGATCTTAGCCAAAAGGCCGAGAAAGACTTGAAATTTTAACAATAATCGCGATTGCAAGTATGGTTGAGAAAACACGCTGAGAAAATGAGAAAATGGCTTTAATTAATTGTATTAATAATTTTTATTAATATCACCTTACTGGAACGTATTGTGAATACATATGGAAACTTGATAATAGCAGTTATAAGTGTATATTTGTAAATCTGAATTTAATGGAAGGTTAAAAGGAATGTATTATGTAAATGAGGAAGCCCGTCTAATGTCTAAACGACGTTTACTAAGGTTATAAAAGGCCGTTGAAATCTTGTAATTTTAGTTGTATTCTTGCCACGTTTTCACTTCTAATCGCCGCCTCGACTTGAAATTTCTTTCTACTCCAATCTAATAAGGTTATTTAAAGTTATCTAATGTAAATTTAATTAATTAATAATAGTTAATTAATAATAGTTTCCTAATTCTACAGGTATACAAATATTATGAACGCCTACTTGAAAAGCTTAATTAATTAAATCTTAATTACCCGAGACCCCCCCTCTCTTCTGTTTACAAAAATTCCCCAGGACGGACAGACAGACAGACAGACAGACAGACAGAGAAGTGCTCGTTATATTATAAGTGGACTAGCCAAAATAGCCTCCCTACGGTCGTCTATTTTTGCTAGGCTGCCGCGTCGGAAATGAACGCTCACCAGTAAACCGATGGAGACTCAGTCATATTTCGTGGGTGGGTAGACATCGATTTTCTTTGTTTCTAACCAAGAATATTTTTAGTTTAAAAACAAATAAAACATGTTTAAAACATTTTTTTACCAACTCTCTCCAAAAGTTTTTTTCACCCTCCCCCAAGAATACTAATATTTTCAGTTTAAAAAAAAGATCGCCCCCCCCCAAATTTATTTTTTGCCCTTATCCGTAATAGTAATATTTTCAGTTAGAAAAAGAGAAAAAAAAAGAAATAATATCTACCCCCCTCCTAAATTTCTTTTTGTACTCTTCCCCATGAATAGTTATATTTTCAGTTAGAAACAGAAAAAAAGAAAAAAAATTTTACCCCCCCACCCCAAAAAAAAGAAAAGATATTTGTCACCCTTCCCCATGAATAGTAATATTTTCAGTTAGAATAAGAAAAAAAGTTTTTACCCCCCTCCCACCAAAATTTTTTATTTTACCCTTCCACATGAATAGGAATTGTATTTAAGTTTAAAAAAATAAATAAAAAATTTCCCCCCCCCCCCAAAAAAAATTTTTTTTAGTTACCTTTCCCCATGAATAGTAATATTTTCAGTTAGAAAAAGGAAAAAAAATTTTTTTTTTTACCCCCCCCTCCACCCCCCCCCAAAATTTTTTTGTTACCCTTCCCCATGAGTAGTAATATTTTCAGTAAGAAAAAGACAAAAAAAAAAAAAAAAATTTACCCCCCCCCCTCACCCCCCCAAAATAAATTTTTGTTACCCTCAAAAAAGAAAAAAAAAAATTTTACCCCCCCCCAAAATTTTTTTTTGTTACCCTTCCCCATGAATAGTAATATTTTCAGTTAGAAAAACAGAAAAAAAATAAATTTGTACCCCCCCCAACCCCCCCCAAATTTTTTTGTTACCCTTCCCCATGAGTAGTAATATTTTCAGTAAGAAAAAGAAAGAAAAAAAAAAATTTTTTACCCCCACCTCACTCCCCCCCCAAAAATTTTTTTTACCCTTCCCCTATGAATTGGGATGTTTTCAGTTCAAAAAAAAAAAAAAAAAATTTTACACCCCCCAAACAAAAATTTTTTGTTACCCTTCCCCATGAATAGTATTATTTTCAGTTAGAAAAAGAAAAAAAAAAAAAATTTTTACCCCCCCACCCCAAAAAAAATTTTTTTATGTTACCCTTCCCCATGAGTAGTAATATTTTCAGTAAGAAAAAGAAAAAAAAAAAAAAATTTTTCCCCCCCCACCCAAAAAAAAAATTTTTTTTGTTACCCTTCCCCATGAGTAGTAATATTTTCAGTTGGAAAAAAAAAAAAAAATTTTACCCCCCCCCCCACCCGAAAAAAAAAAAATTTTGTTACTCTTCCCCATGAATTGGAATGTTTTCAGTTGAAAAAAAAAAAAAAAAAAATTTTACCCCCCCCCAAAAAAAATTTTTTTTTTGTTACCCTTCCCCATGAATAGTAATATTGTAAGTGAGAAAAAGTAAAAGAAAAAAACATTTTTTTACGCCATGCATAGTTAAAAAAATGTAACCAAATTAGTAGGCGCCTCGGTCATATCAAAGAACTAATGTTTAAATATGCTATTCAAGGGGCCTACGTCATATCAAAGAACCAGTTTTGTTATTTTTCCAAAACGGTTACCCATTTAGTAATGGCCGAGATATTTGTTGCTTAACTTCCTATTTACAATAAAACACCTTCGCTTATAAACGTAATGTAAAGACTGATAATGTGAAAAGATCCTCTCAAAATGACGTAACTTCCGGTTCAACCGGAAAGATGATTCAGCAATTTAGGTTTCCTAAATGGTCACCGATTTATGAATGGCTCGTATATGCCTTGTTTACTTTTAACTTATAGTAAAAAACATTCTCGGTACAACGTAATGTAAATAATGAATGAAAACTGTGAAAAAATCCTCTCACGATGACGTCACTACCGGATAAACCGGAAGTATGAGTCAGCAATTTAGTTTTCCTGAATGGTCACCGATTTACTAATAGCTCGGATATGCCTTGTTTACTTTTAACATTTAGTAAAAAACATTCTCTTAACAATGTAATGTAAATAATGAATGAAAACTGTGAAAAAAATCCTCTCACAATGACGTCACTAAAGAGGGGAGGAGAAGCCTGGGAGGGTGGACCTGTTAGAAATGCAAAGGACAGACTCGTAGACCGGCGTAAATGAAGACCCGAAGGCCAAGACAATACCAGTGAAGACCCGAAAGCCAAGCCAAGACAATACCAGTCTATGTGGTTCAGTATTCATCGGAACAGATACTACACTTTGATCTTAGCCAAAAGGCCGAGAAAGACTTGAAATTTTAACAATAATCGCCATTGGAAGTATGGTTCAGAAAACACGCTGGTTGATGAAGAAAATGGGTTTAATTAATTGTATTAATAATTTTTCTTAATATCCCCTTATCGGAACGTATTGTGAATACATATGGCAACTTGATAATAGCAGTTATAAGTGTATATTTGTAAATCTGAATTTAATGGAATATTAAAAGGAATGTATTATGTAAATGAGGAAGCCCGTCTAATGTCTAAACGACATTTATAAAGGGTATAAAAGGCCGTTGAAATCTATTAATTTTAGTGTGATTCTTGCCACGTTTTCACTTCTAATCGCTCCCTCGTCTTGAAATTTGTTTCTTCTCCAATCTAATAATGTTATTTAATGTTATCTAATGTAAATTTAATTAATTAATCATAGTTTCCTAATTCTACAGGTATACAAATATTATGAACGCCTACTTGAAAAGCTTAATTAATTAAATCTTAATTACCCGAGACCCCCCCCCCTCTCTTCTGTTTACAAAAATTCCCCAGGACGGACAGACAGACAGACAGACAGACAGACAGACTGACAGACAGACAGAGAAGTGCTCGTTATATTATAAGTGGACTAGCGAAAATAGACTCCCTAACGGTCGTCTATTTTTGCTAGGCTGCCGCGTCGGAAATGAACGCTCACCAGTAAACCGATGGACACTCAGTCATATTTCGTGGGTCGGTAGACATCGATTTTCTATGTTTCTAACCAAGAATATTTGTAGTTTAAAAACAAATAAAACATGTTTAAAACATTTTTTTACCCACTCTCTCTAAAAGTTTTTTTCACCCTCCCCCAAGAATACTAATATTTTCAGTTTAAAAAAAAGGTCGCCCCCCCCCCCCCCAAATTTATTTTTTGCCCTTATCCGTAATAGTTATATTTTCAGTTAAAAAAAGAGAAAAAAAAAGAAATAATATCTACCCTTCCCCTATGAATAGGAATTGTATTTAAGTTAAAAAAAAAATAAATAAAGAAATTTTTTACCCCCCCCCAAAAAAAATTTTTTTTAGTTACCTTCCCCATGAATAGTAATATTTTCAGTTAGAAAAAGGAAAAAAACATTTCCCCCCCTCCCCCCCCCAAAATGTTTTTTTGTTACCCTTCCCCATAAATAGTAATATTTTCAGTTAGAAAAAGAGAAAAAAAATTTAAAAATTTTACCCCCCCCCACCCCCCACCTCAAAAACTTTTTTGTTACCCTTCCCCATGAGTAGTAATATTTTCTGTAAGAAAAAGAAAAAAAAAAAATTTTTACCCCCCCCCTCACCCCCCCCTAAATTTTTTTGTTACCCTTCCCCATGGATTGGGATGTTTTCAGTTAAAAAAAAAAAAAAAAATTTTACCCCCCCCCCAAAAAAATTTTTTTTTTGTTACCCTTCCCCATGAATAGTAATATTTTCAGTTAGAAAAAGAAAAAAAAAAAAAAAATTTTTTACCCCCCCCACCCCCAAAAAAAATTTTTTTGTTACCCTTCCCCATGAGTAGTAATATTTTCAGTAAGAAAAAAGAAAAAAAAAAAAAAAAATTTCCCCCCCCCCCCCCACCCCAATAAAAAAATTTTTTTGTTACCCTTCCCCATGAGTAGTAATATTTTCAGTTAGAAAAAGAAAAAAAAAAAATTTTTTTACCCCCCCCCCCACCCGGAAAAAAAAAAATTTTGTTACCCTTCCCCATGAGTAGTAATATTTTCAGTTAGAAAAAGAAAAAAAAAAAAAATTTTTACCCACCCCCCCCACCCGAAAAAAAAAAAATTTTTTGTTACCCTTCCCCATGAATTGGAATGTTTTCAGTTGAAAAAAAAAAAAAAAAAATTTTACCCCCCCCCCCAAAAAAAAATTTTTTTTTTTGTTACCCTTCCCCATGAATAGTAATAATGTAACCAAATTAGTAGGCGCCTCGGTCATATCAAATAACTAATGTTTAAATATGCTATTGAAGGCGCCTACGTCATATCAAAGAACCAGTTTTGTTATTTTTCCAAAACGGTTACCCATTTAGTAATGGCCGAGATATTTGTTGCTTAACTTCCTATTTACAATAAAACCCCTTTGCTTATAAACGTAATGAATGTAAAGACTGATAATGTGAAAAGATCCTCTCAAAATGACGTCACTTCCTGTCTAACCGGAAAGATGAGTCAGCAATTTAGTTTTCCAAAATGGTCATCGATTTACTAATGGCTCGTATATGCCTTGTTTACTTGTAATTTATAGTAAAAAACATTCTCTTAACAACGTAATGTAAATAATGAATGAAAACTGTGAAAAAATCCTCTCACGATGACGTCACTACCGGATAAACCGGAAGTATGAGTCAGCAATTTAGTTTTCCTGAATGGTCACCGATTTACTAATAGCTCGGATAATCCTTGTTTACTTTTAACTTTTAGTAGAAAACATTCTCTTAACAACGTAATATAAATAATGAATGAAAACTGTGGAAAAAATCCTCTCACAATGACGTCACTAAAGAGGGGAGGAGAAGCCTGGGAGGGTGGACCTCCTAGAAATGCAAAGGACAGACCCGTAGACCGGCGTAAATGAAGACCCGAAGGCCAAGACAATAGCAGTGAAGACCCGAAAGCCAATACAATACCAGTCTATGTGGTTCAGTATTCATCGGAACAGATACTACACTTTGATCTTAGCCAAAAGGCCGAGAAAGACTTGAAATTTTCACAATAATCGCCATTGGAAGTATGGTTGAGAAAACACGCTGGTTGATGAAGAAAATGGGTTTAATTAATTGTATTAATCATTTTTATTAATATCACCTTATCGGAACGTATTGTGAATACATATGGAAACTTGATAAAAGCAGTTACAAGTGTATATTTGTAAATCTGAATTTAATGGAAGGCTAAAAGGAATGTATTATGTAAATGAGGAAGCCCGTCTAATGTCTAAACGACATTTATTAAGGGTATAAAACGCCGTTGAAATCTATTAATTTTAATATGATTCTTGCCACGTTTTCACTTCTAATCGCAGCCTCGACTTGAAATTTCGTTCTTCTCCCATCTAATAATGTTATTTAATGTTGTCTAATGTAAATTTAATTAATTAATAATAGTTTCCTAATTCTACATGTATACAAATATTATGAACGCTGACTCGAAAAGCTTAATTAATTAAATCTTAATTACTCGAGCCCCCCCTCTCTCTTCTGTTTACAAAAATTTCCCAGGACGGACAGACAGACAGACAGACAGACAGACAGACATCCTGACAGAGAAGTGCTCGTTATATTATAAGTGGACTAGCCAAAATAGCCTCCCTACGGTCGTCTATTTTTGCTAGGCTGCCGCGTCGGAAATGAACGCTCACCAGTAAACCGATGGAGACTCAGTCATATTTCGTGGGTGGGTAGACATCGATTTTCTTTGTTTCTAACCAAGAATATTTTTAGTTTAAAAACAAATAAAACATGTTTAAAACATTTTTTTACCAACTCTCTCCAAAAGTTTTTTTCACCCTCCCCCAAGAATACTAATATTTTCAGTTTAAAAAAAAGATCGCCCCCCCCCAAATTTATTTTTTGCCCTTATCCGTAATAGTAATATTTTCAGTTAGAAAAAGAGAAAAAAAAAGAAATAATATCTACCCCCCTCCTAAATTTCTTTTTGTACTCTTCCCCATGAATAGTTATATTTTCAGTTAGAAACAGAAAAAAAGAAAAAAAATTTTACCCCCCCACCCCAAAAAAAAGAAAAGATATTTGTCACCCTTCCCCATGAATAGTAATATTTTCAGTTAGAATAAGAAAAAAAGTTTTTACCCCCCTCCCACCAAAATTTTTTATTTTACCCTTCCACATGAATAGGAATTGTATTTAAGTTTAAAAAAATAAATAAAAAATTTCCCCCCCCCCCCAAAAAAAATTTTTTTTAGTTACCTTTCCCCATGAATAGTAATATTTTCAGTTAGAAAAAGGAAAAAAAATTTTTTTTTTTACCCCCCCCTCCACCCCCCCCCAAAATTTTTTTGTTACCCTTCCCCATGAGTAGTAATATTTTCAGTAAGAAAAAGACAAAAAAAAAAAAAAAAATTTACCCCCCCCCCTCACCCCCCCAAAATAAATTTTTGTTACCCTCAAAAAAGAAAAAAAAAAATTTTACCCCCCCCCAAAATTTTTTTTTGTTACCCTTCCCCATGAATAGTAATATTTTCAGTTAGAAAAAGAAAAAAAAAAAAAATTTTTTACCCCCCCCCTCACCCGAAAAAAAAAAAAATTTGTTACCCTTCCCCATGAGTAGTCATATTTTCAGTTAGAAAAAGAAAAAAAAAAAAATTTTACCCCCCCCCCCCCCAAAAAAAAAATTTAGTAGGCGCCTCGGTCATATCAAAGAACTAATGTTTAAATATGCTATTGAAGGCGCCTACGTCATATCAAAGAACCAGTTTTGTTATTTTTCCAAAACGGTTACCCATTTAGTAATGGCCGAGATATTTGTTGCTTAACTTCCTATTTACAATAAAACACCTTTGCTTATAAACGTAATGAATGTAAAGACTGATAATGTGAAAAGATCCTCTCAAAATGACGTCACTTCCGGTCCAACCGGAAAGATGATTCAGCAATTTAGGTTTCCTAAATGGTCACCGATTTATGAATGGCTCGGATATGCCTTGTTTACTTTTAACTTATAGTAAAAAACATTCTCTTAACAACGTAATGTAAATAATGAATGAAAACTGTGAACAAATCCTCTCACGATGACGTCACTACCGGATAAACCGGAAGTATGAGTCAGCAATTTAGTTTTCCTGAATGGTCACCGATTTACTAATAGCTCGGATATGCCTTGTTGACTTTTAACATTTAGTAGAAAACATTCGCTTAACAATGTAATGTAAATAATGAATGAAAACTGTGAAAAAAATCCTCTCACAATGACGTCACTAAAAAGGGGAGGAGAAGCCTGGGAGGGTGGACCTCCTAGAAATGCAAAGGACAGACCCGGATATGCCTTGTTTACTTGTAATTTATAGTAAAAAACATTCTCTTAACAACGTAATGTAAATAATGAATGAAAACTGTGAAAAAATCCTCTCACGATGACGTCACTTCCGGATTAACCAGAAGGATTCTCACAATGACGTCACTAAGGGGAGGAGAAGCCTGGGAGGGTGGACCTCCAAGAACTGCAAAGGACAGACCCGTAGACCGGCGTAAATGAAGACCCGAAGGCCAAGACAATAGCAGTGAAGACCCGAAAGCCAAGACAATACCAGTCTATGTGGTTCAGTATTCATCGGAACAGATACTACACTTTGATCTTAGCCAAAAGGCCGAGAAAGACTTGAAATTTTAACAATAATCGCGATTGCAAGTATGGTTGAGAAAACACGCTGAGAAAATGAGAAAATGGCTTTAATTAATTTTATTAATAAGTTTTATTAATATCACCTTACTGGAACGTATTGTGAATACATATGGAAACTTGATAATAGCAGTTATAAGTGTATATTTGTAAATCTGAATTTAATGGAAGGTTAAAAGGAATGTATTATGTAAATGAGGAAGCCCGTCTAATGTCTAAACGACGTTTACTAAGGGTATAAAAGGCCGTTGAAATCTATTAATTTTAGTATTATTCTTGCCACGTTTTCACTTCTAATCGCCGCCGCGACTTGAAATTTCTTTCTACTCTAATCTAATAAGGTTATTTAAAGTTATCTAATGTAAATTTAATTAATTAATAATAGTTTCCTAATTCTACAGGTGTACAAATATTATGAACGCCTACTTGAAAAGCTTCATTAAATAAATCTTAATTACCCGAGACCCCCCCCCCTCTCTTCTGTTTACAAAAATTCCCCAGGACGGACAGACAGACAGACAGACAGACAGACAGACTGACAGACAGACAGAGAAGTGCTCGTTATATTATAAGTGGACTAGCCAAAATAACCTCCCTACGGTCGTCTATTTTTGCTAGGCTGCCGCGTCGGAAATGAATGCTCACCAGTAAACCGATGAAGACTCAGTCATATTTATTGGGTGTGTAGACATCGATTTTCTTTGTTTCTAACCAAGAATATTTTTAGTTTAAAAACAAATAAAACATTTTTAAAACATTTTTTTACTCACTCTCTCCAAAAGTTTTTTTCACCCTCCCCCAAGAATACTAACATTTTCAGTTTAAAAAAAAGTTCGCCCCCCCCCCAATTTATTTTTTGCCCTTCTCCGTAATAGTAATATTTTCAGTTAGAAAAAGAGAAAAAAAAGAAATATCTACCCCCCCCCCTAAATTTCTTATTGTACTCTTCCCGATGAATAGTTATATTTTCAGTTAGAAACAGAAAAAAAAGAAAAAAATTTTAACCCAAAAAAAAAGAAAAGATATCTGTCACCCTTCCCCATGAATAGTAATATTTGCAGTTAGAAAAAGAAAAATTTTTTTTATTTTACCCTTCCCCATGAATAGGAATTGTATTTAAGTTAAAAAAAAAAAAATAAATAAAAAAATTTTTTACCCCCCCCCAAAAAAATTTTTTTTTAGTTACCTTTCCCCATGAATAGTAATATTTTCAGTTAGAAAAAGGAAAAAAAACATTCCCCCCCCCCAATTTTTTTTTTGTTACCCTTCCCCATGAGTAGTAATATTTTCAGTAAGAAAAAGAAAAAAAAAAAAATTTTCCCCCCCCACCCAAAAAAAAAATTTTTTTTGTTACCCTTCCCCATGAGTAGTAATATTTTCAGTAAGAAAAAGAAAAAAAAAAAAAAATTTTTACCCCCCCCCAAAAAAATTTTTTTATTGTTACCCTTCCCCATGAATAGTAATATTTTCAGTAAGAAAAAAAAAAAAAAAAAAAAAAATTTCCCCCCCCCACCCAAAAAAAATTTTTTTTTTGTTACCCTTCCCCATGAATAGTAATATTTTCAGTTAGAAAAAGAAAAAAAAAAAAAAAATTTTTACCCCCCCCCCCCACCCAAAAAAAAAATTTTTTTTTGTTACCCTTCCCCATGAGTAGTAATATTTTCAGTAAGAAAAAGAAAAAAAAAAAAAAAAATTTTCCCCCCCCACCCCAAAAAAAATTTTTTTTTGTTACCCTTCCCCATGAGTAGTAATATTTTCAGTTAGAAAAAGAAAAAAAAAAAAAATTTTTTTACCCCCCCCACCCGAAAAAAAAAAAATTTTTGTTACCCTTCCCCATGAGTAGTAATATTTTCAGTTAGAAAAAGAAAAAAAAAAAATTTCCCCCCCCCCCCCCAAAAAAAAAATTTAGTAGGCGCCTCGGTCATATCAAAGAACTAATGTTTAAATATGCTATTGAAGGCGCCTACGTCATATCAAAGAACCAGTTTTGTTATTTTTCCAAAACGGTTACCCATTTAGTAATGGCCGAGATATTTGTTGCTTAACTTCCTATTTACAATTAAACCCCTTTGCTTACGAATGTAAAGACTGATAATGTGAAAAGATCCTCTCAAAATGACGTCATTTCCGGTCCAACCGGAAAGATGATTCAGCAATTTAGGTTTCCTAAATGGTCACCGATTTATGAATGGCTCGTATATGCCTTGTTTACTTTTAACTTATAGTAAAAAACATTCTCGGTACAACGTAATGTAAATAATGAATGAAAACTGTGAAAAAATCCTCTCACGATGACGTCACTACCGGATAAACCGGAAGTATGAGTCAGCAATTTAGTTTTCCTGAATGGTCACCGATTTACTAATAGCTCGGATATGCCTTGTTTACTTTTAACTTTTAGTAGAAAACATTCTCTTAACAACGTAATGTAAATAATGAATGAAAACTGTGGAAAAAATCCTCTCACAATGACGTCACTAAAGAGGGGAGGAGAAGCCTGGGAGGGTGGACCTCCTAGAAATGCAAAGGACAGACCCGTAGACCGGCGTAAATGAAGACCCGAAGGCCAAGACAATACCAGTCGAGACCCGAAGGCCAATACAATACCAGTCTATGTGGTTCAGTATTCATTGGAACAGATACTACACTTTGATCTTAGCCAAAAGGCCGAGAAAGACTTGAAATTTTAACAATAATCCTCATTGGAAGTATGGTTCAGAAAACACGCTGGTTGATGAAGAAAATGGGTTTAATTAATTGTATTAATAATTTTTCTTAATGTCACCTTATCGGAACGTCTTGTGAATACATATGGAAACTTGATAATAGCAGTTATAAGTGTATATTTGTAAATCTGAATTTAATGGAAGGTTAAAAGGAATGTATTATGTAAATGAGGAAGCCCGTCTAATGTCTAAACGACGTTTATTAAGGCTGTTGAAATCTATTAATTTTAGTATGATTCTTGCCACGTTTTCACTTCTAATCGCCGCCTCGACTTGAAATTTCGTTCTACTCCAATCTAATAAGGTTATTTAAAGTTATCTAATGTAAATTTAATTAATTAATAAAAGTTTCCTAATTCTACATGTATAAAAATATTATGAACGCCTACTTGAAAAGCTTAATTAATTAAATCTTAATTACCCGAGACCCCCCCCCTCTCTTCTGTTTACAAAAATTCCCCAGGACGGACAGACAGACAGACAGACAGACAGACTGACAGACAGACAGAGAAGTGCTCGTTATATTATAAGTGGACTAGCGAAAATAGACTCCCTAACGGTCGTCTATTTTTGCTAGGCTGCCGCGTTCTTGGGTGATTAGAAAAAAGAAATGAAAAAAATTTGTCTCCGAATACTTTTTTTTGTTTAAAAAGGAAAAAAAAAATTTATTTATTTTTTTTTTTTTATTAGGCGGAAAAAAATTTTTTTTTTTTGGCGGGAAAATTTTTTTTTTCGCGCCAAAAATTTTTTTTTTTCGCGCCAAGAAAAAAATGAAAAGAAAAAAATTGGGGGGGGGGACTTTCTCTCCCCCCCCTAAAACAATCGAGAGCGAACGCAGACCCCAATGTATTTCCAATGAACAGTTATACGATCATTCATTTGTAACTGGAAGAAGTAAAAAAAAAAACAGATTCTTTATCATTTAAAATTAATACGATTGTATCACTTGTCTTTGTGGGGCAGATGGTAGCGCGTTCGGCAGTTAGCGTCAAGGTTGCGAGTTCGAATCGTAGTCTCGGCTCTTAAATTATTTATTGTTTATTTATTATTTATTTGTTACGTTTACAAAAATTCTCGACGACGGACAGACAGATATCCTGACATCCTGACATCGTGACAGAGAACCTGCTCGTTATATTATAAGTGGACTAGCCAAAATAGCCTCCCTACGGTCGTCTATTTTTGCTAGGCTGCCGCGTCGGAAATGAACGCTCACCAGTAAACCGATGGAGACTCAGTCATATTTCTTGGGTGGGTAGACATCGATTTACTATGTTTCTAACCAAGAATATTTTTAGTTTAAAAACAAATAAAACATGTTTAAAACATTTTTTTACCCACTCTCTCCAAAAGTTTTTTTCACCGTCCCCCAAGAATACTAATATTTTCAGTTTAAAAAAAAGGTCGCCCCCCCAATTTATTTTTTGCCCTTATCCGTAATAGTAATATTTTCAGTTAGAAAAAGAGAAAAATAAATAAATAATATCTACCCCCCCCACCCCTAAATTTCTTTTTGTACTCTTCCCCATGAATAGTTATATTTTCAGTTAGAAACAGAAAAAAAAGAAAAATTTTTAAACCCTCCCACCCCCAAAAAAGAAAAGATATTTGTCAAAAAATTTTGGTGGGAGGGGGGTGAAAACTTTTTCTTTTTCTAACTGAAAATATTACTATTCATGGGGAAGCATGAATAGTTATATTTTCAGTAAGAAAAAGAAAAAAGTTTTTACCCCCCTCCAACCAAAATTTTTTATTTTACCCTTCACCATGAATAGGAATTGTATTTAAGTTAAAAAAAAAAATAAATAATAAAAATTTTTACCCCCCCCAAAAAATTTTTTTAGTTACCTTTCCCCATGAATAGTAATATTTTCAGTTAGAAAAAGGAAAAAAACATTTCCCCCCCCAAAATTTTTTTTTGTTACTCTTCCCCATGAGTAGTAATATTTTCAGTATGAAAAAGAAAAAAAAAAAAAAATTTTACCCCCCCACCCCCCCCAAAATTTTTTTTTGTTACCCTTCCCCATGAATTGGGATGTTTTCAGTTCATAAAAAAAAAAAAAATGTTACCCCCCCCCAAAAAAAAAAATTTTTTTTTACCCTTCTCCATGAGTAGTAATATTTTCAGTTAGAAAAAGAAAAAAAAAAAAAAAAATTTTTACCCTCCCACCCGAAAAAAAAAAAAAAAATTTTTTGTTACCCTTCCCCATGAGTAGTAATATTTTCAGTAAGAAAAAGTAAAAAAAAAAAAATTTTCCCCCCCACCCAAAAAAAAAAATTTTTTTGTTACCCTTCCCCATGAGTAGTAATATTTTCAGTTAGAAAAAGAAAAAAAAAAAAAATTTTTTTACCCCCCCCACCCGAAAAAAAAAAAAATTTTGTTACCCTTCCCCATGAGTAGTAATATTTTCAGTTAGAAAAAGAAAAAAAAAAAAAATTTTTACCCCCCCCCCACCTAAAAAAAAAAAATTTTTGTTACCCTTCCCCATCAATTAGAATGTTTTCAGTTGAAAAAAAAAAAAAAAAAAATTTTACCCCCCCCCCCCAAATTTTTTTTTTGTTACCCTTCACCATGAATAGTAATATTGTAATTGAGAAAAAGAAAAAGAAAACATTTTTTTACCCTCCCCCATGCATAGTTAAAATAATGTAACCAAATTAGTAGGCGCCTCGGTCATATCAAAGAACTAATGTTTAAATATGCTATTGAAGGCGCCTACGTCATATCAAAGAACCAGTTTTGTTATTTTTCCAAAACGGTTACACATTTAGTAATGGCCGAGATATTTGTTGCTTAACTTCCTATTTACCATAAAACACCTTTGCTTATAAACGTAATGAATGTAAAGACTGATAATGTGAAAAGATCCTCTCAAAATGACGTCACTTCCGCTCTAACCGGAAAGATGATTCAGCAATTTAGTTTTCCTAAATGGTCATCGATTTACTAATGGCTCGTATATGCCTTGTTTACTTGTAATTTATAGTAAAAAACATTCTCTTAACAACGTAATGTAAATAATGAATGAAAACTGTGAACAAATCCTCTCACGATGACGTCACTACCGGATAAACCGGAAGTATGAGTCAGCAATTTAGTTTTCCTGAATGGTCACCGATTTACTAATAGCTCGGATATGCCTTGTTTACTTTTAACATTTAGTAGAAAACATTCTCTTAACAACGTAATGTTAATAATGAATGAAAACTGTGAAAAAAATCCTCTCACAATGACGTCACTAAAGAGGGGAGGAGAAGCCTGGGAGGGTGGACCTCCTAGAAATGCAAAGGACAGACCCGTAGACCGGCGTAAATGAAGACCCGAAAGCCAAGACAATACCAGTCGAGACCCGAAGGCCAATACAATACCAGTCTATGTGGTTCAGTATTCATCGGAACAGATACTACACTTTGATCTTAGCCAAAAGGCCGAGAAAGACTTGAAATTTTAACAATAATCGCGATTGCAAGTATGGTTGAGAAAACACGCTGGTTGATGAAGAAAATGGGTTTAATCAATTGTATTAATAATTTTTATTAATATCACCTTATCGGAACGTATTGTGAATACATATGGAAACTTGATAATAGCAGTTACAAGTGTATATTTGTAAATCTGAATTTAATGGAAGGTAAAAAGGAATGTATTATGTAAATGAGGAAGCCCGTCTAATGTCTAAACGACGTTTATGAAGGGTATAAAACGCTGTTGAAATCTATTAATTTTAGTATGATTCTTGCCACGTTTTCACTTCTAATCGCTTCCTCGTCTTGAAATTTCGTTCTTCTCCAATCTAATAAGGTTATTTAATGTTATTTAATATTAATTTAATTAATTAATAATAGTTTCCTAATTGTACAGGTATACAAATATTATAAACGCTGACTCGAAAAGCTTAATTAATTAAATCTTAATCACTCGAGACCCCCACCCTCTCTTCTGTTTACAAAAATTCCCCAGGACGGACAGACAGACAGACAGACAGACAGACAGAGAAGTGCTCGTTATATTATAAGTGGACTAGCGAAAATAGACTCCCTAACGGTCGTCTATTTTTGCTAGGCTGCCGCGTTCTTGGTGTGTGAGACAAAGAAAAATAAATTTGTCTCAGAATACTTTTTTTTGGAAGAAAAAAAAATTTTTTTTTTTTTTGATTAGGCGGAAAAAATTTATTTTTTTTGGCGGGAACATTTTTTTTTCGCGCCAAAATTTTTTTTTTTCGCGCCAAAAAAAGAATGGAAAAAAAAAATTGGGGGGGGGGATTCTACCCCCCCCCCTCGCGACCCCCTCCCCCCCCTAAAACAATCGAGTGCGAACGCAGACCCAATGTATTTCCAATGAACAGTTATACGATCATCCATTTGTAACTGGAAGAAGTTGAAAAAAAAACGGATTCTTTATCATTTAAAATTAAGACGTTTATATCACTTGTCGTTGTGGGGCAGATGGTAGCGCGTTCGGCAGTTAGCGTCAAGGTTGCGAGTTCGAATCGTAACCTCGGCGCTTAAATTATTTATTGTTTATTTCTGAAATTACGTTTACAAAAATTCTTGACGACGGACAGACAGATATCCTGACATCCTGACATCCTGACATCGTGACAGAGAACCTACTCGTTATATTATAAGTGGACTAGCCAAAATAGCCTCCCTACGGTCGTCTATTTTTGCTAGGCTGCCGCGTCGGAAATGAACGCTCACCAGTAAACCGATGGAGACTCAGTCATATTTCGTGGGTGGGTAGACATCGATTTTCTATGTTTCTAACCAAGAATATTTTTAGTTTAAAAACAAATAAAACATGTTTAAAACATTTTTTTACCCACTCTCTCCAAAAGTTTTTTTCACCCTCCCCCAAGAATACTAATATTTTCAGTTTAAAAAAAAAGGTCGCCCCCCCCCCCCAAATTTATTTTTTGCCCTTATCCGTAATAGTAATATTTTCAGTTAGAAAAAGAGAAAAAAAAAAAAATAATATCTACCCCCCCACCCTAAATGTCTTTTTGTACTCTTCCCCATGAATAGTTATATTTTCAGTTAGAAACAGAAAAAAAGAAAATTTTTTTTACCCCCCCCACCCCAAAAAACAGAAAAGATATTTGTCACCCTTCCCCATGAATAGTAATATTTTCAGTTAGAAAAAGAAAAAAAGTTTTTACCCCCCTCCCCCAAATTTTTTTTGTTACCCTTCCCCATGAATAGGAATTGTATTTAAGTTAAAAAAAAAAATAATTAAAAAATTTTTTTACCCCCCCCCCAAAAAATTTTTTGTTAGACTTCCCCATGAATAGTAATATTTTCAGTTAGAAAAGAAAAAAAAAAAATTTTTTTACCCCCCCCACCCAAAAAAAAAATTTGTTTTGTTACCCTTCCCCATGAGTATTAATATTTTCAGTAAGAAAAAGAAAAAAAAAAAAAAAAATTTCCCCCCCTTAACCAAAAAAAAAATTTTTTTTGTTACCCTTCCCCATGAGTAGTAATATTTTCAATTAGAAAAAGAAAAAAAAAAAAAAATTTTTTTACCTCCCGGACCCGAAAAAAAAAAAAATTTTGTTACCCTTCCCCATGAGTAGTAATATTTTCAGTTAGAAAAAGAAAAAAAAAAAAAAATTTTTTACCCCCCGGACCCGAAAAAAAAAAAATTTTTGTTACCCTTCCCCATGAGTAGTAATATTTTCAGTTAGAAAAAGAAAATAAAAAAAAATTTTTTTTACCCCCCCCCCGAAAAAAAAAAAATTTTGTTACCCTTCCCCATGAATTGGAATATTTTCAGTTAGACAAAGAAAAATAATTTTTTTTTACCCCCCCCCCCCAAAAAATTTTTTTTTTGTTACCCTTCCCCATGAATAGTAATATTGTAAGTGAGAAAAAGAAAAAGGAAAAAACATTTTTTTACCCCATGCATAGTTAAAATAATGTAACCAAATTAGTAGGCGCCTCGGTCATATCAAAGAACTAATGTTTAAATATGCTATTGAAGGCGCCTACGTCATATCAAAGAACCAGTTTTGTTATTTTTCCAAAACGGTTACCCATTTAGTAATGGCCGAGATATTTGTTGCTTAACTTCCTATTTACAATAAAACCCCTTTGCTTATAAACGTAATGAATGTAAAGACTGATAATGTGGAAAGATCCTCTCAAAATGACGTCACTTCCGGTCCAACCGGAAAGATGATTCAGCAATTTAGGTTTCCTAAATGGTCACCGATTTATGAATGGCTCGGATATGCCTTGTTTACTTTTAACTTATAGTAAAAAACATTCTCGGTACAACGTAATGTAAATAATGAATGAAAACTGTGAACAAATCCTCTCACGATGACGTCACTACCGGATAAACCGGAAGTATGAGTCAGCAATTTAGTTTTCCTGAATGGTCACCGATTTACTAATAGCTCGGATATGCCTTGTTTACTTTTAACTTATAGTAAAAAACATTCTCGGTACAACGTAATGTAAATAATGAATGAAAACTGTGAACAAATCCTCTCACGATGACGTCACTAAAGAGGGGAGGAGAAGCCTGGGAGGATGGACCTCCTAGAAATGCAAAGGACAGACCCGTAGACCGGCGTAAATGAAGACCCGAAGGCCAAGACAATACCAGTCGAGACCCGAAGGCCAATACAATACCAGTCTATGTCGTTCAGTATTCATCGGAACAGATACTACACTTTGATCTTAGCCAAAAGGCCGAGAAAGACTTGAAATTTTCACAATAATCGCCATTGGAAGTATGGTTGAGAAAACACGCTGGTTGATGAAGAAAATGAGTTTAATTAATTGTATTAATAATTTTTCTGAATATCACCTTATCGGAACGTATTTTGAATACATATGGAAACTTGATAATAGCAGTTATAAGTGTATATTTGTGAATCTGAATTTAATGGAAGGTTAAAAGGAATGTATTATGTAAATGAGGAAGCCCGTCTAATGTCTAAACGACGTTTATTAAGGGTATAAATAGCCGTTGAAATCTATTAATTTTAATGTGATTCTTGCCACGTTTTCACTTCTAATCGCCGCCTCGACTTGAAATTTCTTTCTACTCCAATCTAATAAGGTTATTTAAAGTTATCTAATGTAAATTTAATTAATTAATAAAAGTTTCCTAATTCTACATGTATAAAAATATTATGAACGCTGACTCGAAAAGCTTAATGAATTAAATGTTAATTACTCGAGACCCCCTCCCCTCTCTCTTCTGTTTACAAAAATTCCCCAGGACGGACAGACAGACAGACATCCTGACAGAGAAGTGCTCGTTATATTATAAGTGGACTAGCCAAAATAGCCTCCCTAATGGTCGTCTATTTTTGCTAGGCTGCCGCGTCGGAAATGAACGCTCACCAGTAAACCGATGGAGACTCAGTCATATTTCTTGGGTGGGTAGACATCGATTTTCTTTCTTTCTAACCAAGAATATTTTTTAGTTTAAAAACAAATAAAACATTTTTAAAACATTTTTTACCCACTCCCTCCAAAAGTTATTTTCACCCTCTCCCATGAATACTAATATTTTCAGTTTAAAAAAAAGTTCGCCCCCCCCCCAAATTTATTTTTTGCCCTTCTCCGTAATAGTAATATTTTCAGTTAGAAAAAGAGAAAAAAAAGAGAAAAAATGTCTACCCTCCCCCTTAAATTTGTTTTTGTACTCTTCCCCATAAATAGTAATATTTTCAGTTAGAAAAAAAAAAAAAAAAAATTTTTAACCCACCCCCCAAAAAATTTATTGTTACCCTTCCCCATGAATAATATTTTCAGTTAGAAAAAGAAAAAAAATATATATTTTACCCCCCACCAAAAAAATTTGTTTTTACCCTTTCCCATTAATAGTAATGTTTTCAGTAAACCCCCCCCCCCCACAATTTTTTTTTGTTACCCTTTCCCATGAATAGTAATATTTTCAGTTAGAAAAAGAAAGAGAAAAAAAAAAATTTTTACCCTCCCCAATTCATAGTTAAAAAAATGTAAACAAATTAGTAGGTGCCTCGGTCATATCAAAGAACTAATGTTTAAATATGCTATTGAAGGCGCCTACGTCATATCAAACAACCAGTTTTGTTATTTTTCCAAAACGGTTACCCATTTAGTAATGGCCGAGATATTTGTTGCTTAACTTTAAACTTAACAACAAAACACCTTGTCTTTACAACGTAACTACGGTCGTCTATTTTCGGTAGGCTGCCACATCACAAATAAACACTCACCTGTAAACCGATGGAACGCCAGCACCAACATTTTAGAGGACCACCATACTGTCGAAGCACAAATAGTTCAGGGGACCAGTATACTGCAGAAGACCGATATCTCAGAGAGCAGCCATACTGTAGAAGCACCAATATTTCTTGGACCGCTATAATGCAGAACAAATATTTTAGGGGACCGTCATACTGTAGAAGCACCTAAACTGTAGAGGGTAGCTTTACAGGATAAGAACTGATATTTAAGGAAACTGCTATACTCTGGAAGCACCTGTTTCTGGGGACCACTATACAGCAGAAACACACATTTCAGGTGAGTGCCATACTGTGGAAACACCGATATTTTAGGGGACTGCCATACTGTAGAAGCACCAATATTTCAGGGGACCACTATACTGCAGAAGCACCGATATTTCAGGGGGTCGCTATACTCAGAAGCAGCTATATTGTAGGGGACCACTATAAATATACTTCCTACTGTTGTATATTTTTTCTAGCCTGCCGCATCAGAAATGAACGCTCACTCGTAAACCAAAAAGAAATGTGACTGGGGCAGTCATATTTCATGGGTGATCAGACATTGATTTTCTTTGTTTCGGACCCATTTATTTTTTTACCCTTGACCCCCAAAAATATTTTTTAGTTAAAAAAAAATTTTTTGGATGTTAATATAGTTAGAATATGTGGAAAAAAAAAATTTGCATTTCTTTATTTTGCTAACATTAAAAACATAAGTTATGCCAAGTTTCATTCTCCATCGTGAAACGCTTAAATAAAGAAATATGCGGAAATATATAGTCGCAATCTTTATAAAAATGAAGAAATATGCTAGCTGAGGAAGAACAATAACTTCTTATAAAATTCTAGTTCAAAAATACATGTTTTTAAACTTGATTTTTCGATCTGCCTTAGTTATCAGCTTGTTTAAATGGCGACTATATTTTTCCAATCTAATGTTCATTTTGGTGTTTGATAAAACTTGACACAACTTAGGGTTTCTAATGTATTGTATTGTTTTTGACTCAAATATGTTGTAAGTAAAAAAACAAATAAGTTGATTATGAGTAATCGTGAATTGTATTTAACTCTCAATGATTTACATGACTGAAATAGGAAATAACCTCAAATAAAAGTGGGATTTTTAGATTATTTTCATAAACTATTCTATTAAAAATAATGTTCCTATTTTAGTCATGTGAACGAAAATAAGAGAAGAACATCTTGGCTTTTTTGGTTTTATTTATTTATTGGGGATGAAAAAATTTAGATTACAGGAATTAATAAGTAAAAGGAAACTTTAGATAAAAAAAAAAAATGTAAACAGAAATCACAATCTAAATGAGAATCCATGCAAAAAGTCTTGGGGAGGCTGAATTTCTGGGAATCCCTTTATAATTTGGTGAAGTCTGACTTGATGTTAATCAAATCCAAACTGAAAAAGAAAGAAAAAAGTGAAGTATTTATTAAAACAATTATTTGTATTCAAAAATGAAAGAAAACAATCATATGACGAAAGAGTATCACCTAAAGAACATGAAACAATGTAATGCATCCTGAAGTGTAAATAGAAACAGAAAAAGCAGGTTGTATAATGTAAAGTATTGTTTTTTGTTTTTTTTCATAAAATAGATAAGAAACTTACCATGAATAATCTCTCTACCCTATTAAAAACGTTGCTCGAATTGGGATGTTCTTGTACTCGGTTCAAAAGTCCTTGTGGTGTCTTAATTTCTGTTAATTCCAAACTGAAAAAGAAAAAAAAAACATTTAGTATTCAAATAGATAACAAGCTTACTCTAAAGAAATACTATACTCATTTGAATACACTTCTCAGATAGGGATGTCATCTAGGATTAAAGGCTTGATGTAGTGAGATGATTGATGCTACTCCATTGAAAACTGAAAAAGACAAAAACTTTATTTTAACAGGGAAAAAGTCACAAGTAAATGTTATTGGCAATAATTAAAAAAATCCATGTAAATTCAAAAATTTCAACCGTGTTAATAGAAAAAGATTAACATTGTTTTGTAGTGAAATATTTAAGAATGTTACCATTAAAATTTCCTATTTTTGTTTCGAAACTGTTCTGAAAGGGATTTTTGTCAAATCGGGTGAAAGTTTTGATCTTACAGGCTGCTTGATGCTACTCCAGTCAAAACTGAAAAAGACAAAAACTTTATTTAAACAGGGAAAAAGTCACAAGTAAATGTTATTGGCAATAATTAAAAAAATCCATGTAAATTCAAAAATTTCAACCGTGTAAATAGAAAAAGATTAACATTGTTTTGTAGTGAGATATTTAAGAATGTTACCATTAAAATTTCCTATTTTTGTTTCGCAACTTTGTTCTGATAGGAATTCTTGTCAATCCAGGGGGAAAAACTTGATGGTGTGGGCTGCTTGCTGCTACTCAATGCCATTTAGAGAATGGGTAATTTGATGAAAAGAAATTGCTGGTTGAGGAATATATTTTGTTACCTTAATTTTGTAAAATGTAATTTATTTTTTCCTCTTTAGGACTCATCAGTTCGGCTTAAACGATGAATAGTTACACATCTTAGTTTCTAAAAACTTCTGGGTATACAACATTTTTAACTACACCTTCTTGGTTTTCAGGAACTAAAATTGTAACGTTTGCCGGATTAGTTGCTCTGCTAATTGCAACATAGAACTGGCCATGTGAAAAGAAATCGTTCAGGCAGCTTATACCAACATGGTTAATGGTTTGCCCTTGTGATTTGTTGGAGGTCATTGCAAACGATAATTTCACAGGAAACTGTTTCCGGTAAAAATCGAATGGAACCCTCCCTTCTTCGCTGTGAAGTTCAATTCTTGGCAAATGAAACAATTGTCCCTTCCGAGGGCCTACTGCTACTTCGAGTTCTAGTATTCGCGGGTGGATATTTTTTACAACGTATCGAGTACCGTTGCAATGTCCCTCGGCAGGACATATGTTTCTTAGTAGAATAACCGGAGCACCTAATTTTAGTTTCAAAAGGTGATCTGGCATTCCAGGGAGGACTATCGCGTTCAATGTATCTACTGGAACATTATACTTTCGGTCAGTTCGTTCATTGTTACGATCAAACGAATGAATCACTATTTCTCTACCAGGCAATCTGTCAAGGACCTTTTGATTAATTTCGGCGACCTCCCTATTCGTAGGAGTAATGATAGCGCGATCTGTCACCCAATTCACGTAATCATTCTCGGCCAACTGATCTGACACATTAGGATATATCCTATCTATCAATGGGTCAGGCGTGTCACCTGTCATCAAAAATTCGGGTGGAACTACGAAGTCGTTGGTTCTACGATTGTCTTGTTTTAGATTGGCGACACCATCACCAATCCTGAGGAGTAGAGCTTTGAAATCTATTGATGCCTGATCAACACCATTCACCCTCATGTTTGTATTCAACCTAAAAATGTTGAAAGTATTCCATGATGGGTGTTTTTTTAATGTTGAGGCAACAATTTGAGATCGGTCTCCATTCGGAACGACGGGGAGAACTTGTCGCCAATCACCAGAGAGCAGCATGGTGATACCACCGAAGGTTTTCTCTGATGGATTAACCCCTCCACGTACGAATCTTAGAGTTTTATCCAGAAACTCCATCAGGTACCTACTGAACATGGGGGCCTCGTCCCAAATAATCAGGTCGAGTTCTGCAAGCTCTTTAGCGAGTTTAGATCCCTTTTGAATAGTAAGCGCCGTTTTATCTTCAGGATATAAAGGCAGCTTCATCCTTGAGTGCAAGGTGGTCCCGCCTGTGAGCAGGAGTGCTGCAATGCCAGATGAGGCGCAAGCAGTCACCTTGTAACCCTGACTGGCAAGCTTTCGTACTATCGCATTCATGAGATAAGTCTTGCCAGTGCCACCGGGTGCGTCCACAAAAAAGTTTTTACCCGCCTTCTGCCTCACAGAATCCAATACAGAGTCATAGAGCGCTCGCTGATTAGCATTTAGGGAGTTTTCGACAGCTAAAATTGACTCCAAGCTTTCTATGCTCTCATAGACAATCCCAATTCTCTCATTCTCCAGCACACCTACCCCCTCGTTTGTCCGTGGAAGGTTGCAACTATCCATTTTTGTGCCATAACTTATTAAGTAAACATAAACCCGATGCAGCGCCCTGTTGTATATGATATCCATATCAGTGTCGGGCTCTGTACGGGCTAAGTCATGTGACATACTGTCTCTGTGATCATTCCACAACAATAGGGCGTCACTCGGCTTCCAAAAGTGGATAAGCATGGCAAACATCCTCCGCATCTCACGCGAGCTCATCGAAATCTGAGCATCATGCAAAACCAAGCTGATTTCGTTATCAGCCTCCATAATCTGGAGGAAGACTGCAGCCTCTTTGAAGGTTGGAAAAACTTGATCGCCCACCGTTCTAAGATCAGTGTAGCATTTCGGCCCTTTTATTTTTAAAAGTAAAAGGTAAAGAGCGAAGGTTTCTTGATCTCCACCCGAATTGGGAAGAATGTTGGGCATGCGGGATATCTGATCACCCCGGGGCATGCTGAACTCAGGATCATTCTCGCCCAATACTCGACGCTTCCAAAACCTTTCTTGGACCATCCAGGCATAAAATTTTGGAATATCCAAATACAAGAAATTGTTTGCTTTTTTGTCTTCTCTATTTAGAGTGAAAAATTCTGTCAATTTCGTCTTGGCTAGTCTTTCCATGGTTTTCAGGTTGGGCTTACCTGACTTAGGATCATAAAAAACTTTTTGTTGACCTTCAAGGTGGATATCCAGTTTGACGACTGAGGGGTACATCCCGTATTGGCTCAGGCAGAGTATCGACCATATCGCCTCAACACTGGACATATACCTACCGTTGAGGTATATCTTAACTTCATCCTTTTCTTGATCATTCACAGGGTTCCCCTTGTCATCTGTGACCTTTTCAAGTTCGTAATTTATGTGATCAGAACCCTTCAGAATATACTTAAATATATATTGGAAAACGCTGACCGAACTTACAACTTCCAGGTTAATGTGGGACTGAAATATTATTCCTAGGTAGAGATTGTGTGGAACCACGTCCCTGCTGGTTACTACACACTTCTTTTTACCTGCTTGACAAATTTCGCCCTGTCCACCATTATTATTGGGTGTTCTACGCCTGTAATTAGGATAGTTTGCCGCGTTGAAATTTGTTACATTATTAAAATTCTTTGGAAACATCTTAGAGCAAGATGTTGTGTTTTTGATTGTTTTAGAGGGCTTCATGCAAGGACATCTGGGATTTATCATACCGCAAGGACCGTGAATCATTTTAGAAGTGACAAACTCATAGGCCAGCTTCTGGTTTTTGGAATCACCTACTGGGATTTCAGCGCTAATCAGGCGATCGACATCCTCTGCGGACAAAATCTTATCAGCCTGCGCCAACCAAATCAAACCGTGAACATGTGGGAGGCCTCTTTTCTGGAATTCTATTTTGTAACTGTAGGCCACACATTTACCAAAAATTCCTCTTTTTTTTATGTTCACATTGAAAAGAAGCCTCACCCGTTCCATGAAACTCCTGCATATAAGGTCAGGCCTATATTTATCAGGATTATCCTTGCGGTTGCGGGCCATTTCTTGTATTTCAGGTAATTTAGGATTGCAGGTCATGGTTACAAAGAGGTCTGGACATCCAAATTCTCTGACCAATGCCATTGAATCTCGGTATAGTTTTTTGTACCACTTAGGAGTCCCTGGAGTCGATTCCGAAAGAACGATACCGACTCCAACCTCTGCAGGATTTTTGCAATCATTCAAGGTGGTAACTGATTCTAACCTATGCGACCCCTTAATCTTTTCTTGGTGCTTTACTTGGTACTGGAAATTTAAATAATCCAGACGCATTTTCATGTCTATTGCATACTGGTGCAATAGATTACCGCTCAATATCAGAGGGTTGAAAAAATCGTCTCGGACCATGAAAAGATACTTAAGATACTGCATCAAAGTTTCTTTGTGGCCAGTTTTAAGTAAATGGTGCCAGCGGCTCCAACCTTTCTGCCCAAAATTAAAAATAAGAGGGTATCCAAGAGGTTCATAAAAAGGGCTTAGGAAGTCAACACGGACATATCCTTCTTCACCAGCCCTTTTTCGAACTAAAATGACCCTGCCGAGCTCCTTGATATCCTTCTCAAGGTAGAGCCCAGCTATTTCGGACACAGTCGGGAGTAGATGAGTTCTGTTGGCAGGCAGACAATCCCCCAACACCAGCCTATATTCGGGCATCTGTTCAAGCATTTCGTATCCCGTTTTGAATGTTTTTGACAGAATATTCTGATCCAGAATGAAATCACTGAAGATGGCCTGGATATAGTTCAGAATTGCACTATACCGATGTGCGAATTTAAATTTCTCCCTCTCAAGTTTCTGGGATACCTTATCAAATATGTGCACCTGAGCATATCTCGGTCTTGTGCCTGCCTGTGGCTCAAGCGGCGCCAATGTTTGATAGCAAAATCCATGAACTTTCATGCTCGGTTTCACTTCACCGATAGGGAGTTCAGTACAGTGCATATGACTGAAGGCAAATCCGGCATTCAGGACCCTTGCAAATTTAGCAAACATTTTTGCATATTCATCATTGCCCTCATACAAACTTTGTATTTCATCTCCTGGCCGTTCGAATTCAGGTATCTTAACCTTGCCATTCATGCAACACAATCCGGGTGGCTCTAAAGGCAATTTGTATGCCCCGCAGTGCTTACATGGATCGTCCTTATATTTGAGGTGGATTATCTCGGAGTCATAGTCCACTTCATCTAAGGGCTTGAAGGCAATTCTAAAGTATTTTGGGTCTAATTTAAAAGTCCTATTGTAGTAGGTCTCAGAGTGACCAACCCTATCCTGGTTCAATCTGAGCTCCCTTTCCTTAGGAGTCTCCGATTCACGTGTTGCTTCTTTAAGCTCCCTATCCTTTTTCAAGCGAAGATTCCTCTCTTCAGGAATCTCCGATTTGCGTGTTGCTTCTTTAAGCTCCCTATTCTTTTTCAAGCGAAGATTCCTCTCTTCAGAAATCTCCGATTCGCGTGTTGCTTCTTTAAGCTCCCTATCCTTTTTCAAGCGAAGATTCCTCTCTTCAGGAATCTCCGATTTGCGTGTTGCTTCTTTAAGCTCCCTATTCTTTTTCAAGCGAAGATTCCTCTCTTCAGAAATCTCCGATTCGCGTGTTGCTTCTTTAAGCTCCCTATCCTTTTTCAAGCGAAGATTCCTCTCTTCAGGAATCTCCGATTTGCGTGTTGCTTCTTTAAGCTCCCTATCCTTTTTCAAGCGAAGATTCCTCTCTTCTAGAGTCTCCAATTCACGGGTTGCTTCTTTATGTTCCCTATCATTTTTTAAGCGAAGATTTGTTTCCTCAAGGATCTCAGATTGCCGTGTCGCATCTTTATGCTTACGGTCTTTTTGCATTCTTTTCCAAGTTTTCTCCCCTGACTCGGACCGCCTAGATAGCTTTTTTTGCATTCTTTGTTTCTCTAATCGCGTTTGCTTCTGAAATGCGCTTTCATTGCATTTTTGTGCGTGCCTTCGCAAACCTTTTTTGGCAGAAGCTTCAGTGCATTTATGATTAGCCATATATTCTGCTACTAAAACTGGGTCTAAGTAATTTGATTTGCCTTTAGAATTTTTTGCAGATTTAAGAGGCGGCAGCAAAGTTTCTACCTGATGCGAAACTACTGCAGCTGGCAAAACTTCCACAGAATTTGCAAGCAATTTGTGATTTGTTTTAGGTATTTTAGGGCTTTTAGTGTCGTCTTCACTAATAATGGGGTCATAAACAGTTTGCACTGTAATTTTTTCTGCCTTTTTAGAAAAACAGGTTCCTGTTTGGACATAATTGTAATTTTTTAAATTAATAATCATTGATTGATGTTCAGCTAGCCCAGTTTTATTTAGTGTAGAAATAGTTTTACTAACAGGGTTGTAAACAAAAATCTCATCAAAAAGAATAGGATTTGAATTATCATTATATATTAGAAAGTCAGGCTCAAAAATTTCATTACAATTATAGCACGCTCTAAAATATTCCCGTAGAACAGTATTGGAAACATGAGTGGAAAAGCGAAATTTGGTTGGGTCTGAATTTAAGGCAAATATTAACGCATTTAAAATTGAATGCAACCCACAATCATTACTGTTAGGCTGCTGCTGCACATTTAGTACCCTACATCTAAAAATAAAATTGCTTTTATCGGAAAATGTTTTAAATGCATTTAAGATTCCGAATGTGTGCTTATTGTCCCTTAAAGCATCATTTAGATAAAAGACAATTTTATCAAAAAAGTTCACAGTTGAAATTAGTAATGAATCTGCAAGCTCAATCACAGGCAATGATTCCAAATAAGAAAATCTGAAAGTAACAAAATGATCGCCAGTGCATAATGATGCGACAGATGCACATTCATTAGGACCAATGGAATTTTCCATAAGAACTGAAGGGGTGAAGGCCATGAAAATTTTATTTGGAAGTTCCAATTGTGTCTCTATTTTTTTAAAGAAATGGCTCACTAATATGGTATTGTACCATTCGGTATTCGATTGGACAATATCAGCATCTTGGCGGTCCACAGGGAAAACAAATTCACGTGAATTATGTTTTAGAGATGAAAAAGTTCTAAGGAATTTGATGATGGGGTCCATTCTTATTGAAAAATTAATTTTTTTTCTGAATTTTAATTCTACTTTTAATCCAAGAAAAGTAAGTACACGGTCAAACTATAATACCCAGGGTCTTGGGTCAGTGATATTGCTTGTCCAAGACAATATTGCACCTGGGTACAGAATAAACAACTGTGGTTGTTGCACTACGGTTTCTAAGGGCAATTAACTGTTTCAGAGGGTGACTGCAGCTGTAGCACCACTATTTCTGAGGGAAACTGACTCTTTCTGAGGGCGGCTCTGCACGTGGCACTAAACTTTTAAAGCTAAGATAATTATTGAAAATATTTATTTGACTTCAGAAATAAGGTTTCTAGAGAAGCGTTTAAACCTATTTATTTAATTATTATTTTATAGTTATTTTGTCAACAGTGCTTATCAACGATACTACACATATTCCGTAGGTGGCAAGAGTGGCAGGCAGCAAAGGAGGCGCAGGCAGCAAAGGTGGTGAACTTTGTGTGTCTAAAAGAAAAAACAAGAGTCAAATTCTACTTATGCTTTTATTATTAAATATAGTAATAATTTTGTACTACATTAAGCTCAAATCTGCTTGATTGGACAGGTGGTCGTAAGGGAGATCAACAAATTTTGACCAAACTGGCCTGGAAAATTTGTTCTAGATATTTTTTTTATTTATATTATGATGGATTAATTAAAAAAATTACTGAAATGTTCGCTAAATAGTCAAATATATCATAAATTGGCAAAAGCTTTTATGAGATTTATGTTTAATTAAGTGAATTTGAACTTAATGTAGGTGAAGTCGAAGCAAATTAGATGATTCACGTATCAAATTATGTGGAAAAATCATAAGATTTAATTTTTGTTAAATTTGGCAGTTCTCAAAGATTAAAGACTGAAATTGACACCGAGATGCATTTAGTGACAAAATGCACACAGTTTACACATTGTAGGTTCATGAACCATAAAAGTTTAGCAAAGAACAGGAACAAAGTTTTTATTTTTCGTTTAACTACACATATGAAAATATTTTTTCCACGGTCCTATTTAATTAAATTTTGCACGTTAAAATAATGAAAATAATTAGATGGACTTAAATAGTTTATAATGAGTCGTGTATGAGTTTATAATGAGTCAGCATCTTTGAGTAACAATCTGAGCAGGAATGATGTTTAACCTTAGTTTGAACTTTTTTTATTTTAATGGCAGGATGTTTACAATAGAAATAAGGCATTTATCCGGTTTTCATATTATTGAATATTTTGTTCTCTTTAATTGTTATCACCGTTATACACTTGTAAAGGTGTACGAATTGAGTTTTTTCTTTTTTTTGGGGGGGGGGGGCGTAAGCATGTTTGTACTTAATTTATGATATATAGTCATATGCAGCTGCACTGACAGTAGTTTGATCATAATTGTCTCAAAAACAGATTTATGGGTCATGTATTTTGGATGCGCGGCTGGAATATAGCTTATTACTTGGGTGAAATATTTTTGATTTTATATCCTTTAGTTGCGTAAATAACTTTTGGCTCATTTTTTTTTGACGTAAATAACTTTTTGGCTCTTCCGACAGCAGAATACAATTCCTCACACCCGCTGCAGAATCAGCCGGTAGCCTCAGTGTTTTATTATTATATATCTATTTGTTGTGAAAGTAGAGGAAAATATTTACAAATACTCTGACAATGGAGTCAGCTTCCAAGCAAATATTCAAAACTTCCAAATAACGTGTATTCTATGTCCTCTTTAATTATTTGTTTGAAGCCAAGTTTCGATATATTTAAGTTAAGTGATTACCTAGAAAATGCAACAAACATTTTTTGAGCCAACGCGTGCGCAAAAAAAAAAACGACCTTATGACAAAATATAGCCACAATAAGTTATCATTTAGTAATATAATTTTATAATCCAGATTTCATTTTGTGATTCAAGGAGTGCTGAAAATTCGATATTTTAATTCTTTTTCTAATGAACAATGTAGATTCCACTTTATAGTGCAATTTTCTAAAATCTCTAATAACAATTGTAAACATGTCACTATCTCTAAAATGACCGGGTGTGATTTTTTTTGTAATCTAAACAATTTTGCTTTCAAATATAAATTTCAATGAAAATAGAATAGATAAGTATATTATGTAATTTATGTATTTGTATTCTCCGAAATATAAGTTATTAAAAAAAAAATTGTATCACTTTCAGGCATCCATACACGACTTTTTCACTGGAAGCCAGAAGTGCTCTCCAAAATTCCCTTCTGCCAAATTATCAATACCACAGAAAATAGTTTTATATACTTACACAGCAGATTTAAATAAGTATCTTCACCAGAAAGTAGGAAAACTGATCGATTAGAATTTTAATTAAAAATAAAAATCAGTTTTATCGTATTTTGGTGAATGCAATTGATTTATTACTTGTTAATATGACAGACTAAGTTATCCTCCCCTGCATTTCGTGTTTTTCGCTCGGATCAATGACCGAGCAGATTAAACGGTATAACGGATTGTTGCTAATCTTTAGTGTACAAACCTATTTTTGCTTGATACATAAGTATTTCAAAGAGTTTTCCGCTAAATTGAATTGGAACTGCGATTTTCAGAGTTTTTCATATGTGCAAGCACCATAGTTTGTTTTTATTATTTTGCTAATTACAGTTTGGCTCAGAGGAAATGATGTATTTTGTGTAAGCCATTCATGACAACAGAATATTGAGTACACTACTCCCATAAAAAAGATTGAAGGTGGGGAACAAACGTATATCATAATGCCCCCGCCCCCAGAAAAGGGTGGTAATGCCAGGGAGGAAGTATCATGATGATCTACTACACGGAATTAAATAAGCATAAACGGTTTAATCTTATTTAGGTAGTGGAATCTTTTTTATAATTGGAATTTCTTATTTTTATTGTGAAAAATATTTTGGTACTGTTCCAGATGAAGCGCCTAATTTCCGTGACTTCGCGTTGACAACAATTATGTCAATGTTTTTATAAGATAAAAAAAAGAAAAAATGATATTATTCCATCGGCGCTCGGGCGGCCCCGCGACATGCCCAATCGTTGTCGACGCGAAGTCACGGAAATTAGGCGCGTCATGTGGAACAGTACACATTTTGAAATAGATTAATTATTAACCAAATATAATTCATACGGTGCTTTTATCGATCCTGAATCAGCTGTCGTGACGTTCGACTCGGAAGCGTTCGGCTGTTCTACGGAAACGGCCGAGAGTTGCCGAGCTGAAGCAGCGAGCAGCCGACATTTTTGATACGGTGCTGCGTCCTATGATAATGTTTTGCTTGTTTTTTTTTGGGTTTAGGGTAAGGGATTTTTTAAAGAAACAAACAAAGGAACTTAAACATATTTACATGAAATGTTGTGAAAGAAACAGGAAAAAAAAACATAGCGAGGTTACTGTTATAAAATGAATACTGTATTTTTATTTACAAGGTATTTTTTTGAAGAAAAAAAAACCCTAAAAACGTACCAAAATTACTTTTATCACGACATATTTTTAAATTTTATTATTTATTCTTACTTGCTCGCGATGATACTGCAGTGCAAAGCTGTTCGTAATTCATTTTGGGTTTATTTTCTTAAAAAAAACTTCCTGACAAAAAATCCGAATTCGACAGCATTTATTTTCAATTTGTAACAAAATTATCGGCTGCTCGCTGCTTCGGCTCGTCAACACTCGGCCGTTTGTGTAGGACAGCCGAACGATTCCGAGTCGAACGTCACGACAGCTGGTTCAGGATCGATAAAAGTACCATTAATACAATCATAAAGTAATTAACAATATAACAGATAATAAATGCAAGCTTATTTAAAAAAAATTTTTTTTCTTAAAATTGTTTAAATATGTTACACATTCACATTGTTCATAGTAAGAACGTATCCTGTACAGAATGTGCCACCAATCTGGTGCTTCTACAGAATTTGAACCGAACCCAAATGACTTTTGCTGAAATAAATCTAAAACCTTGGTTATTTTTAGATTTAGTTTTTAAAAAAAGTTTGGTTCAAATTATGTAGAAGCAACAAACATATATTGACTTTCTCTTATTAACACAGGTGAAAGTTTGTGATTTGTTGGAGACGGAACGTTAAATATACTTTTTACGTTATTGTTTGATCAGTAAATTATTATCATAACCAAATAGTTTAAAAGTTTGATATCACCTAAACGAATTGGTTACTGTCCTAAAAAGTTACAATGGCCTGGAAGTGGTTGGTTTGCGAACTGTCCCTTTTTACTTGTGGATATGAATTTTATTTCGGGGGGGTAAAATACAATTTAAGACTAAATTAATAAATTTAATACAAACCGAGTGCGAAAATCAAAAATAAGCAATTAAATGTAAACAACAATGATAATACTCACGGTTCAGTGAAATTCAAACACTTTTTTAGATTTGGAAATTCTTATTGAAATTATGAAATAAAGTTTTTTCTTTTTGTTTAGTTCAAATCACCCGTCTTAGAAGACAAAATCTCATTGAAAAATTTTTTTTTAAATAATGAGTTTTGAATAAACATTCGACTCTGCTATTATTTTCTTCCGTTCAAAAACCTTGAAATTGTATTCAAGTAAAGAAAAATCACTTGTTGATCGTTGAAGAAACAATATTCAATGAAAAGCCGTCATCGCATATATCTGTACATGTTCATTGTCACGTGACACAAAATTACGCGCGTATTAATGAAGGTTTGAATTTGTTAAGAAATGATTTAAAATTTTTTTTTTACGTTATAGCATTCAACGTTAGAAAGTGATTCTGAAGCTTTTTAGATAAGGATTAGTAATTTGGATTATTCATACTACTACTCTCATCTTGGTTTTTGTATTCCCAACGTTTCGGCCGAGGTAAAATCCGACCGGCTTCTATAGGTTAAAGGCGATAACTTACGAAATTAAGTATAGAGTTCTAAAAATGTAATAAAATAATTTTTTCAATCATTAATCGTCATGATTCTATATATATAAAAAGTAAGCTTGTATATTAAATAAAAAAGAGGAAAAAAATCAAATACATTTAGTCAAATTGAATAAAAGGAATTTCTATTTTTTTACGAAGAAATCAATGAAATGTTTTTGTTTTATTTACCTTACAAACTTATTTTAAACTATTTATAGCTGCGCAAAAAAAAAAAAAAATTGGATGAATCACTTTAATTCCTATGTTTGTCACGTAAATTATTTAGAGTGCACTGGTTTTTGTAATTAATACAATCATAAAGTAATTAACAATATAACAGATAATAAATGCAAGCTGATTTAAAAAAAAAAATTTTCTTAAAATTGTTTAAATATGTTACACATTCACATTGTTCATAGTAAGAACGTATCCTGTACAGAATGTGCCACCAATCTGGTGCTTCTACAGAATTTGAACCGAACCCAAATGACTTTTGCTGAAATAAATCTAAAACCTTGGTTATTTTTAGATTTAGTGTTTTAAAAAAAGTTTGGTTCAAATTATGTAGAAGCAACAAACATATATTGACTTTCTCTTATTAACACAGGTGAAAGTTTGTGATTTGTTGGAGACGGAACGTTAAATATACTTTTTACGTTATTGTTTGATCAGTAAATTATTATCATAACCAAATAGTTTAAAAGTTTGATATCACCTAAACGAATTGGTTACTGTCCTAAAAAGTTACAATGGCCTGGAAGTGGTTGGTTTGCGAACTGTCCCTTTTACTTGTGGATATGAATTTTATTTCGGGGGGGGGGGGGGGTAAAATACAATTTAAGACTAAATTAATAAATTTAATACAAACCGAGTGCGAAAATCAAAAATAAGCAATTAAATGTAAACAACAATGATAATACTCACGGTTCAGTGAAATTCAAACACTTTTTTAGATTTGGAAATTCTTATTGAAATTATGAAATAAAGTTTTTTCTTTTTGTTTAGTTCAAATCACCCGTCTTAGAAGACAAAATCTCATTGAAAAATTTTTTTTTAAATAATGAGTTTTGAATAAACATTCGACTCTGCTATTATTTTCTTCCGTTCAAAAACCTTGAAATTGTATTCAAGTAAAGAAAAATCACTTGTTGATCGTTGAAGAAACAATATTCAATGAAAAGCCGTCATCGCATATATCTGTACATGTTCATTGTCACGTGACACAAAATTACGCGCGTATTAATGAAGGTTTGAATTTGTTAAGAAATGATTTAAAATTTTTTTTTTACGTTATAGCATTCAACGTTAGAAAGTGATTCTGAAGCTTTTTAGATAAGGATTAGTAATTTGGATTATTCATACTACTACTCTCATCTTGGTTTTTGTATTCCCAACGTTTCGGCCGAGGTAAAATCCGACCGGCTTCTATAGGTTAAAGGCGATAACTTACGAAATTAAGTATAGAGTTCTAAAAATGTAATAAAATAATTTTTTCAATCATTAATCGTCATGATTCTATATATATAAAAAGTAAGCTTGTATATTAAATAAAAAAGAGGAAAAAAATCAAATACATTTAGTCAAATTGAATAAAAGGAATTTCTATTTTTTTACGAAGAAATCAATGAAATGTTTTTGTTTTATTTACCTTACAAACTTATTTTAAACTATTTATAGCTGCGCAAAAAAAAAAAAAAAATTGGATGAATCACTTTAATTCCTATGTTTGTCACGTAAATTATTTAGAGTGCACTGGTTTTTGTAATTAATACAATCATAAAGTAATTAACAATATAACAGATAATAAATGCAAGCTGATTTAAAAAAAATTTTTTTCTTAAAATTGTTTAAATATGTTACACATTCACATTGTTCATAGTAAGAACGTATCCTGTACAGAATGTGCCACCAATCTGGTGCTTCTACAGAATTTGAACCGAACCCAAATGACTTTTGCTGAAATAAATCTAAAACCTTGGTTATTTTTAGATTTAGTGTTTTAAAAAAAGTTTGGTTCAAATTATGTAGAAGCAACAAACATATATTGACTTTCTCTTATTAACACAGGTGAAAGTTTGTGATTTGTTGGAGACGGAACGTTAAATATACTTTTTACGTTATTGTTTGATCAGTAAATTATTATCATAACCAAATAGTTTAAAAGTTTGATATCACCTAAACGAATTGGTTACTGTCCTAAAAAGTTACAATGGCCTGGAAGTGGTTGGTTTGCGAACTGTCCCTTTTACTTGTGGATATGAATTTTATTTCGGGGGGGGGGGGTAAAATACAATTTAAGACTAAATTAATAAATTTAATACAAACCGAGTGCGAAAATCAAAAATAAGCAATTAAATGTAAACAACAATGATAATACTCACGGTTCAGTGAAATTCAAACACTTTTTTAGATTTGGAAATTCTTATTGAAATATTGAAATAAAGTTTTTTCTTTTTGTTTAGTTCAAATCACCCGTCTTAGAAGACAAAATCTCATTGAAAATTTTTTTTTTAAATAATGAGTTTTGAATAAACATTCGACTCTGCTATTATTTTCTTCCGTTCAAAAACCTTGAAATTGTATTCAAGTAAAGAAAAATCACTTGTTGATCGTCGAAGAAACAATATTCAATGAAAAGCCGTCTTCGCATATATCTGTACATGTTCATTGTCACGTGACACAAAATTACGCGCGTATTAATGAAGGTTTGAATTTGTTAAGAAATGATTTAAAAATTTTTTTTTACGTTATAGCATTCAACGTTAGAAAGTGATTCTGAAGCTTTTTAGATAAGGATTAGTAATTTGGATTATTCAGACTACTACTCTCATCTTGGTTTTTGTATTCCTAACGTTTCGACCGAGGTAAAATTTGATCGGGTTCAGGTTAATTGTTATGTTTTTAAATTATTCGGACTACTATTCTCATCTCGTTATATTATAAGATATGAAGATGTTTACATTCGTAGGCGCGTATAAATAAAAATTTGAACCCTTTAAAAAGTTAATTCTTAAAAATTGCAATTTTCACTAAGCACTTTAATATGACAATGTTAGAAATATATTTTATTAATATCTGCAATGAAAGAGGGTGTCGAAACTGTCTACGTTATAGTGTTCAACGTTAGAAAGTGATTGTGAAACTTTTTAGATGAGGATTGAAAATTGGATTATTCGGACTACTATTCTCATCAGTTAGAATAAGAGAAAAAAAAAGAAATAATATCTACTCCTCCCCTAAATTTCTTTTTGTACTCTTCCCCATGAATAGTTATATTTTCAGTTAGAAACAGAAAAAAAAGAAATTTTTTTTAACTCCCCCACCCCCAAAAAAGAAAAGATATTTGTCACCCTTCCCCATGAATAGTAATATTTTCAGTTAGAAAAAGAAAAAAAGTTTTTACCCCCCTCCCACCAAATTTTTTTATTTTACCCTTCCCCATGAATAGGAATTGTATTTAAGTTAAAAATAAAAAAGAAATAAAAATTTTTTTTACACCCCCCCCCCAAAAATTTTTTGTAGTTACCTTTCCCCATGAATAGTAATATTTTCAGTTGGAAAAAGGAAAAAAACATTCCCCCCCCCCAATTTTTTTTTGTTACCCTTCCACATGAATAGTAATATTTTCAGTTAGAAAAAGAGAAAAAAAAAAATTTTCCCCCCCCCAAAAATTTTTTTTTGTTACCCTTCCCCATGAGTAGTAATATTTTCAGTAAGAAAAAAAAAAAAAAAAAAAAAATTTTTACCGCCCCCCCCCCCCCAAATTTTTTTTTGTTACCCGTCCCCATGAATAGTAATATTTTCAGTTAGAAAAAGAAAAAAAAAAAAAAAAATTTTACCCCCCCCACCCCAAAAAAAATTTTTTTTTGTTACCCTTCCCCATGAGTAGTAATATTTTCAGTAAGCAAACAAAAAAAAAAAAAAAAATTTTTTCCCCCCCCCCCACTCAAAAAAAAAATTTTTTTTGTTACCCTTCCCCATGAGTAGTAATATTTTCAGTTAGAAAAAGAAAAAAAAAAAAAATTTTTTACCCCCCCCTTACCCAAAAAAAAAATTTTTTTTGTTACCCTTCCCCATGAGTAGTAATATTTTCAGTAAGATAAAAAAAAAAAAAAAATTTCCCCCCCCCACCCAAAAAAAAAATTTTTTTTGTTACCCTTCCCCATGAGTAGTAATATTTTCAGTTAGAAAAAGAAAAAGAAAAAAAAAATTTTTACCCCCCCACCCGAAAAAAAAAAAAAATTTTGTTACCCTTCCCCATGAGTAGTAATATTTTCACTTAGAAAAAGAAAAAAAAAAAAAAAATTGTCCCCCCCCACCCCAAAAAAAATTTTTTTTTGTTACCCTTCCCCATGAGTAATAATATTTTCAGTAAGAAAAAGAAAAAAAAAAAATTTTTTACCCCCCCACCCGAAAAAAAAAAAAAAATTTTGTTACCCTTCCCCATGAGTAGTAATATTTTCAGTTAGAAAAAGAAAAAAAAAAAAATTTTCCCCCCCCCCCAAAAAAAATTTTTTTTGGTTACCCTTCCCCATGAATAGTAATATTGTAATTGAGAAAAAGAAAACATTTTTTTACCCTCCCCCATGCATAGTTAAAATAATGTAACCAAATTAGTAGGCGCCTCGGTCATATCAAAGAACTAATGTTTAAATATGCTATTGAAGGCGCCTACGTCATATCAAAGAACCAGTTTTGTTATTTTTCCAAAACGGTTACCCATTTAGTAATGGCCGAGATATTTGTTGCTTAACTTCCTATTTACAATAAAACACCTTTGCTTATAAACGTAATGAATGTAAAGACTGATAATGTGAAAAGATCCTCTCAAAATGACGTCACTTCCGGTCCAACCGGAAAGATGATTCAGCAATTTAGGTTTCCTAAATGGTCACCGATTTATGAATGGCTCGGATATGCCTTGTTTACTTTTAACTTATAGTAAAAAACATTCTCTTAACAACGTAATGTAAATAATGAATGAAAACTGTAAACAAATCCTCTCACGATGACGTCACTACCGGATAAACCGGAAGTATGAGTCAGCAATTTAGTTTTCCTGAATGGTCACCGATTTACTAATAGCTCGGATATGCCTTGTTTACTTTTAACATTTAGTAGAAAACATTCGCTTAACAACGTAATGTAAATAATGAATGAAAACTGTGAAAAAAATCCTCTCACAATGACGTCACTAAAGAGGGGAGGAGAAGCCTGGGAGGGTGGACCTCCTAGAAATGCAAAGGACAGACTCGTAGACCGGCGTAAATGAAGACCCGAAGGCCAAGACAATACCAGTGAAGACCCGAAAGCCAAGACAATACCAGTCTATGTGGTTCAGTATTCATCGGAACAGATACTACACTTTGATCTTAGCCAAAAGGCCGAGAAAGACTTGAAATTTTAACAATAATCGCCATTGGAAGTATGATTGGGAAAACACGCTGGTTGATGAAGAAAATGGCTGTAATTAATAGTATTAATAATTTTTATTAATATCCCCTTATCGGAACGTATTGTGAATACATATGGAAACTTGATAATAGCAGTTATAAGTGTATATTTGTAAATCTGAATTTAATGGAAGGTTAAAAGGAATGTATTATGTAAATGAGGAAGCCCGTCTAATGTCTAAACGACATTTATTAAGGGTATAAAAGGCCGTTGAAATCTCTTAATTTTAGTATGATTCCTGCCACGTTTTCACTTCTAATCGCTTCCTCGTCTTGAAATTTCGTTCTTCTCCAATCTAATATTGTTATTTAATGTTAACTAATGTAAATTTAATTAATTAATAATAGTTTCCTAATTCTACAGGTATACAAATATTATGAACGCCTACTTGAAAAGCTTAATTAATTAAATCTTAATTACCCGAGACCCCCCCCCTCTCTTCTGTTTACAAAAATTCCCCAGGACGGACAGACAGACAGACAGACAGACTGACAGACTGACAGACAGAGAAGGTGCTCGTTATATTATAAGTGGACTAGCTAAAATAGCCTCCCTACGGTGGTCTAGTAAACCGATGGAGACTCAGTCATATTTCGTGGGTGGGTAGATATCGATTTTCTATGTTTCTAACCAAGAATATTTTTAGTTTAAAAACAAATAAAACATGTTTAAAACATTTTTTTACCCACTCTCTCCAAAAGTTTTTTTCACCCTCCCCCAAGAATACTAATATTTTCAGTTTAAAAAAAAGGTCGCCCCCCCCAAGTTTATTTTTTGCCCTTATCCGTAATAGTAATATTTTCAGTTAGAAAAAGAGAAAAAAAAAGAAATAATATCTACCCCTCGCCTAAATTTCTTGTTGTACTCTTCCCCATGAATAGTTATATTTTCAGTTAGAAAAAGAAAAAAAGTTTTTACCCCCCTCCCACCAAATTTTTTTATTTTACCCTTCCCCATAAATAGTAATTGTATTTAAGTTAAAAGAAAAAATAAATAAAAAAGATTTTTACCCCCCCCCCCCAAAATTTTTTTTTAGTTACCTTTCCCCATGAATAGTAATATTTTCAGTTAGAAAAAGGAAAAAAAACATTCCCCCCCCCAAAATTTTTTTTTGTTACCCTTTCCCATGAATAGTAATATTTTCAGTTAGAAAAAGAGAAAAAAAAAATTTTTTTTACCCCCCCCCCCAAAAAAATTTTTTTATTACCCTTCCCCATGAGTAGTAATATTTTCAGTAAGAAATAGAAAAAAAAAAAAAATTTTTTATCCCCCCCACCCAAAAAAAAATTTTTTTTTGTTACCCTTCCCCATGAATTGGGATGTTTTCAGTTCAAAAAAAAAAAAAAAATTTTACCCCCCCCCCAAAAAAAATTTTTTTTGTTACCCTTCCCCATGAATAGTAATATTTTCAGTTAGATAAAGAAAAAAAAAAAAAAAAAATTTCAGTTAGAAAAAGGAAAAAAAAAAATTCCCCACCCCCCCCAAATTTTTTTTTTGTTACCCTTCCCCATGAATAGTAATATTTTCAGTTAGAAAAAGAGAAAAAAAATTTTTTTTTTACCCCCCCCCCCCCAAATTTTTTTTTGTTACCCTTCCCCATGAATTGGGATGTTTTCAGTTCAAAAAAAATAAAAAAATAAAAAAATTTTACCCCACCCCCACCCCCAAAAAAATTTTTTTTTGTTACCCTTCCCCATGAGTAGTAATATTTTCAGTAAGAAAAAGAAAAAAAAAAATTTATCCCCCCCACCCAAAAAAAAAAATTTTTTTGTTACTCTTCCCCATGAGTAGTAATATTTTCAGTTAGAAAAAGAAAAAAAAAAATGCTTTTACCCCCCCCCTTACCCCCCCCCCAAAAAAAAATTTTGTTACCCTTCCCCATGAATTGGGATGTTTTTAGCCCCCCCCCCCGCAAAAAATTTTTTTTGTTACCCTTCCCCATGAATAGTAATATTTTCAGTTAGGAAAAAAAAAAAAATTTTACCCCCCCCCACCCAAAAAAAAAAATTTTTTTTGTTACCCTTCCCCATGAGAAGTAATATTTTCAGTAAGAAAAAGAAAAAAAAAAAAAAAATTTTTACCCCCCCACCCGAAAAAAAGAAAAAATTTTGTTACCCTTCCCCTTGAGTAGTAATATTTTCAGTGAGAAAAAGAAAAAGAAAAAAACATTTTTTTACCCCATGCATAGTTAAAATAATGTAACCAAATTAGTAGGCGCCTCGGTCATATCAAAGAACTAATGTTTAAATATGCTATTGAAGGCGCCTACGTCATATCAAAGAACCAGTTTTGTTATTTTTCCAAAACGGTTACCCATTTAGTAATGGCCGAGATATTTGTTGCTTAACTTCCTATTTACAATAAAACACCTTTGCTTATAAACGTAATGAATGTAAAGACTGATAATGTGAAAAGATCCTCTCAAAATGACGTCACTTCCGGTCCAACCGGAAAGATGATTCAGCAATTTAGGTTTCCTAAATGGTCACCGATTTATGAATGGCTCGGATATGCCTTGTTTACTTTTAACTTATAGTAAAAAACATTCTCGGTACAACGTAATGTAAATAATGAATGAAAAAATCCTCTCACGATGACGTCACTACCGGATAAACCGGAAGTATGAGTCAGCAATTTAGTTTTCCTGAATGGTCACCGATTTACTAATAGCTCGGATATGCCTTGTTTACTTTTAACATTTAGTAGAAAACATTCTCTTAACATTGTAATGTAAATAATGAATGAAAACTGTGAAAAAAATCGTCTCACAATGACGTCACTAAAGAGGGGAGGCGAAGCCTGGGAGGGTGGACCTCCTAGAACTGCACAGGACAGTCCCGTAGACCGGCGTAAATGAAGACCCGAAGGCCAAGACAATAGCAGTGAAGACCCGAAAGCCAAGACAATACCAGTCTATGTGGTTCAGTATTCATCGGAACAGATACTACACTTTGATCTTAGCCAAAAGGCCGAGAAAGACTTGAAATTTTAACAATAATCGCGATTGCAAGTATGGTTGAGAAAACACGCTGAGAAAATGAGAAAAGTGCTTTAATTAATTGTATTAATAAGTTTTATTAATATCACCTTACTGGAACGTATTGTGAATACATATGGAAACTTGATAATAGCAGTTATAAGTGTATATTTGTAAATCTGAATTTAATGGAAGGTTAAAAGGAATGTATTATGTAAATGAGGAAGCCCGTCTAATGTCTAAACGACGTTTACTAAGGGTATAAAAGGCCGTTGAAATCTATTAATTTTAATGTGATTCTTGCCACGTGTTCACTTCCAATCGCAGCCTCGACTTGAAATTTCTTTCTTCTCCCATCTAATAAGGTTATTTAATGTTATCTCATGTAAATTTAATTAATTAATAATAGTTTCCTAATTCTACAGGTATACAAATATTATGAACGCCTACTTGAAAAGTTTAATCAATTAAATCTTAATTACCCGAGACCCCCCACCTCTCTTCTGTTTACAAAAATTCCCCAGGACGGACAGACAGACAGACAGACAGACTGACAGACAGACAGAGAAGTGCTCGTTATATTATAAGTGGACTAGCGAAAATAGACTCCCTAACGGTCGTCTATTTTTGCTAGGCTGCCGCGTCGGAAATGAACGCTCACCAGTAAACCGATGGAGACTCAGTCATATTTCTTGGGTGGGTAGACATCGATTTTCTTTGTTTCTAACCAAGAATATTTTTAGTTTAAAAACAAATAAAACATTTTTAAAACATTTTTTTACCCACTCCCTCCAAAAGTTTTTTTCACCATCCCCCAAGAATACTAATATTTTCAGTTAAAAAAAAAGGTCGCCCCCCCACAAATTTATTTTTTGCCCTTATCCGTAATAGTAATATTTTCAGTTAGAAAAAGAGAAAAAAAAGAAATAATATCTACCCCCCCTAAATTTCTTTTTGTACTCTTCCCCATGAATAGTTATATTTTCAGTTAGAAACAGAAAAAAAAGAAAAAAAAATTTACCCCCCCACCCCAAAAAAAAGAAAAGATATTTGTCACCCTTCCCCATGAATAGTAATATTTTCAGTTAGAAAAAGAAAAAAAAAAAAAAAATTTTTTACCCCCCCCACCCCAAAAAATTTTTTTGTTACCCTTCCCCATGAATAGTAATATTTTCAGTTAGAAAAAAAAAAAAAAAAAAAAAATTTTTACCCCCCCACCCAAAAAATTTTTTTTTTTGTTACCCTTCCCCATGAGTAGTAATATTTTCAGTAAGAAAAAGAAAAAAAAAAAAAAAATTTCCCCCCCCCACCCCAAAAAAAAAATTTTTTTGTTACCCTTCCCCATGAGTAGTAATATTTTCAGTAAGAAAAAGAAAAAAAAAAAAAAAATTCCCCCCCCCCACCACCAAAAAAAAAATTTTTTTTGTTACCCTTCCCCATGAATAGTAATATTTTCAGTTAGAAAAAGAAAAAAAAAAAAATTTTTTACCCCCCCCCCACCCAAAAAAAAAAAAAAATTTTGTTACCCTTCCCCATGAGTAGTAATATTTTCAGTTAGAAAAAGAAAAAAAAAAATTTTACCCCCCCCCCCACCTAAAAAAAAAAAAAAAATTTTGTTACCCTTCCCCATCAATTAGAATGTTTTCAGTTGAAAAAAAAAAAAAAAAAAAAAAAATTTACCCCCCCTCCCCCCCAAATTTTTTTTTTTTGTTACCCTTCCCCATGAATAGTAATATTGTAAGTGAGAAAAAGAAAAAGAAAACATTTAACCAAATTAGTAGGCGCCTCGGTCATATCAAAGAACTAATGTTTAAATATGCTATTGAAGGCGCCTACGTCATATCAAAGAACCAGTTTTGTTATTTTTCCAAAACGGTTACCCATTTAGTAATGGCCGAGATATTTGTTGCTTAACTTCCTATTTACAATAAAACCCCTTTGCTTATAAACGTAATGAATGTAAAGACTGATAATGTGAAAAGCTCCTCTCAAAATGACGTCACTTCCTGTCCAACCGGAAAGATGATTCAGCAATTTAGGTTTCCTAAATGGTCACCGATTTATGAATGGCTCGGATATGCCTTGTTTACTTTTAACTTATAGTAAAAAACATTCTCGGTACAACGTAATGTAAATAATGAATGAAAACTGTGAAAAAATCCTCTCACGATGACGTCACTACCGGATAAACCGGAAGTATGAGTCAGCAATTTAGTTTTCCTGAATGGTCACCGATTTACTAATAGCTCGGATATGCCTTGTTTACTTTTAACATTTAGTAAAAAACATTCTCTTAACAATGTAATGTAAATAATGAATGAAAACTGTGAAAAAAATCCTCTCACAATGACGTCACTAAAGAGGGGAGGAGAAGCCTGGGAGGGTGGACCTCCTAGAAATGCAAAGGACAGACTCGTAGACCGGCGTAAATGAAGACCCGAAGGCCAAGACAATAGCAGTGAAGACCCGAAAGCCAAGACAATACAAGTCTATGTGGTTCAGTATTCATCGGAACAGATACTACACTTTGATCTTAGCCAAAAGGCCGAGAAAGACTTGAAATTTTAACAATAATCGCCATTGGAAGTTTGGTTGAGAAAACACGCTGGTTGATGAAGAAAATGGGTTTAATCAATTGTATTAATAATTTTTATTAATATCACCTTATCGGAACGTATTGTGAATACATATGGAAACTTGATAATAGCAGTTACAAGTGTATATTTGTAAATCTGAATTTAATGGAAGGTTAAAAGGAATGTATTATGTAAATGAGGAAGCCCATCTAATGTCTAAACGAAGTTTATTAAGGGTATAAAAGGCTGTTGAAATCTATTAATTTTAGTTGTATTCTTGCCACGTTTTCACTTCTAATCGCCGCCTCGACTTGAAATTTCGTTCTTCTCTAATCTAATAAGGTTATTTAATGTTATCTAATGTAAATTTAATTAATTAATAATAGTTTCTTAATTCTACATGTATACAAATATTATGAACGCCTACTTGAAAAGCTTAATTAATTAAATCTTAATTACCCGAGACCCCCCCTCTCTTCTGTTTACAAAAATTTCCCAGGACGGACAGACAGACAGACATCCTGACAGAGAAGTGCTCGTTATATTATAAGTGGACTAGCCAAAATAGCCTCCCTACGGTCGTCTATTTTTGCTAGGCTGCCGCGTCGGAAATGAACGCTCACCAGTAAACCAGTCATATTTCGTGGGTGGGTAGACATCGATTTTCTATGTTTCTAACCAAGAATATTTTTAGTTTAAAAACAAATAAAACATGTTTAAAACATTTTTTTACCCACTCTCTCCAAAAGTTTTTTTCACCCTCCCCCAAGAATACTAATATTTTCAGTTTAAAAAAAAGGTCGCCCCCCACCCAAATTTATTTTTTGCCCTTATCCGTAATAGTAATATTTTCAGTTAGAAAAAGAGAAAAAAAAAAAATAATATCTACCCCCCCCCCAAATTTCTTTTTGTACTCTTCCCCATGAATAATTATATTTTCAGTTAGAAACAGAAAAAAAGAAAAAAATTTTAACCCCCCCACCCCAAAAAAAGAAAAGATATTTGTCACCCTTCCCCATGAATAGTAATATTTTCAGTTAGAAAAAGGAAAAAAGTTTTTACCCCCCTCCCACCAAAATTTTTTATTTTACTCTTCCCCATGAATAGGAATTGTATTTAAGTTAAAAAAAAAAAAAATAAATAAATTTTTTACCCCCCCCCCCAAAAAAAATTTTTTTTAGTTACCTTTCCCCATGAATAGTAATATTTTCAGTTAGAAAAAGGAAAAAAACATTTTCCCCCCCCCCCCAAATTTTTTTTTGTTACCATTCCCCATGAATAGTAATATTTTCAGTTAGAAAAAGAGAAAAAAAAAATTGTTTTTTACCCCCCCCACCCCCCCCCCAAAAAAATTTTTTTGTTACCCTTCCCCATGAGTAGTAATATTTTCAGTTAGAAAAAAAAAAAAAAAAAAAATTTTTTTACCCCCCCACCCGAAAAAAAAAAAAATTTTGTTACCCTTCCCCATGAGTAGTAATATTTTCAGTTAGAAAAAGAAAAAAAAAAAATTTGACCCCCCCCCAAAAAAAATAATTTTTTTTTTGTTACCCTTCCCCATCAATAGTAATATTGTAAGTGAGAAAAAGAAAAAGAAAAAAACATTTTTTTACCCCATGCATAGTTAAAATAATGTGACCAAATTAGTAGGCGCCTCGGTCATATCAAAGAACTAATGTTTAAATATGCTATTGAAGGCGCCTACGTCATATCAAAGAACCAGTTTTGTTATTTTTCCAAAACGGTTACCCATTTAGTAATGGCCGAGATATTTGTTGCTTAACTTCCTATTTACAATAAAACCCCTTTGCTTATAAACGTAATGAATGTAAAGACTGATAATGTGAAAAGATCCTCTCAAAATGACGTCACTTCCGGTCCAACCGGAAAGATGATTCAGCAATTTAGGTTTCCTAAATGGTCACCGATTTATGAATGGCTCGGATATGCCTTGTTTACTTTTAACTTATAGTAAAAAACATTCTCGGTACAACGTAATGTAAATAATGAATGAAAACTGTGAACAAATCCTCTCACGATGACGTCACTACCGGATAAACCGGAAGTATGAGTCAGCAATTTAGTTTTCCTAGATGGTCACCGATTTATGAATGGCTCGGATATGCCTTGTTTACTTTTAACTTATAGTAAAAAACATTCTCGGTACAACGTAATGTAAATAATGAATGAAAACTGTGAAAAAAATCCTCTCACAATGACGTCACTAAAGAGGGGAGGAGAAGCCTGGGAGGGTGGACCTCCTAGAAATGCAAAGGACAGACCCATAGACCGGCGTAAATGAAGACCCGAAGGCCAAGACAATACCAGTCGAGACCCGAAGGCCAATACAATACCAGTCTATGTGGTTCAGTATTCATCGGAACAGATACTACACTTTGATCTTAGCCAAAAGGCCGAGAAAGACTTGAAATTTTAACAATAATCCCCATTGGAAGTATGGTTGGGAAAACACGCTGGTTGAGGAAGAAAATGGCTGTAATTAATAGTATTAATAATTTTTATTAATATCCCCTTATCGGAACGTATTGTGAATACATATGGAAACTTGATAATAGCAGTTATAAGTGTATATTTGTAAATCTGAATTTAATGGAAGGTTAAAAGGAATGTATTATGTAAATGAGGAAGCCCGTCTAATGTCTAAACGACATTTATTAAGGGTATAAAAGGCCGTTGAAATCTATTAATTTTAGTATGATTCTTGCCACGTTTTCACTTCTAATCGCTTCCTCGTCTTGAAATTTCGTTCATTCTCCCATCTAATAAGGTTATTTAATGTTATCTAATGTAAATTTAATTAATTAATAATAGTTTCCTAATTCTACAGGTATATAAATATTATGAACGCCTACTTGAAAAGCTTAATTAATTAAATCTAAATTACCCGAGACCCCCCCCCCTCTCTTCTGTTTACAAAAATTCCCCAGGACGGACAGACAGACAGACAGACAGACAGACTGACAGACAGACAGAGAAGTGCTCGTTATATTATAAGTGGACTAGCCAAAATAGCCTCCCTACGGTCGTCTATTTTTGCTAGGCTGCCGCGTCGGAAATGAACGCTCACCAGTAAACCGATGGAGACTCAGTCATATTTCGTGGGTGGGTAGACATCGATTTTCTATGTTTCTAACCAAGAATATTTTTAGTTTAAAAACAAATAAAACATGTTTAAAACATTTTTTTACCCACTCTCTCCAAAAGTGTTTTTCACCCTCCCCCAAGAATACTAATATTTTCAGTTTAAAAAAAAGGTCGCCCCCGCCCCCAAAATTTATTTTTTGCCCTTATCCGTAATAGTAATATTTTCAGTTAGAAAAAGAGAAAAAAAAAAAAATAATATCTACCCCCCCCACCCTAAATGTCTTTTTGTACTCTTCCCCATGAATAGTTATATTTTCAGTTAGAAACAGAAAAAAAAAAAAAATTTTTACCCCCCCACCCCAAAAAACAGAAAAGATATTTGTCACCCTTCCCCATGAATAGTAATATTTTCAGTTAGAAAAAGAAAAAAAGTTTTTACCCCCCTCCCACCAAAATTTTTTATTTTACCCTTCCCCATGAATAGGAATTGTATTTAAGTTAAAAAAATAAATAAATAAAAAAATTCCCCCCCCCCCAAATTTTTTTGTAGTTACCTTTCCCCATGAATAGTAATATTTTCAGTTAGAAAAAGGAAAAAAACATTTCCCCCCTCCCCCCCCCAATTTTTTTTTTGTTACCCTTCCCCATGAATAGTAATATTTTCAGTTAGAAAAAGAGAAAAATACAAAAAAATTTTTCCCCCCCCACCCCCCCCCCAAAATTTTTTTGTTACCCTTCCCCATGAGTAGTAATATTTTCAGTAAGAAAAAAAAAAAAAAAATTTTTTTACCCCCCCCTCACCCCCCAAAAAAATTTTTGTTACCCCTCCCCATGAATTGGGATGTTTTCAGTTCAAAATAAAAAAAAAAAAATTTTACCCCCCCCCCCCCAAAAAAAATTTTTTGTTACCCTTCCCCATGAATAGTAATATTTTCAGTTAGAAAAAGAAAAAAAAAAAAAAATGTTTACCCCCCCACCCAAAAAAAAATTTTTTTTGTTACCCAAAAAAAAATTTTTTTTTGTTACCCTTCCCCATGAGTAGTAATATTTTCAGTTAGAAAAAGGAAAGAAAAAAAAATTTTTTTACCCCCCCCACCCGAAAAAAAAAAAAAATTTGTTACCCTTCCCTATGAGTAGTAATATTTTCAGTTAGAAGAAAAAAAAAAAAAAAATTTTTACACCCCCCCACCCGAAAAAAAAAAAAAATTTTGTTACCCCTCCCCATGAATTGGAATGTTTTCAGTTGAAAAAAAAAAAAAAAAAATTTTTACCCCCCCCCCTAAAAAAATTTTTTTTTTTGTTACCCTTCCCCAGTAATAGTAATATTGTAAGTGAGAAAAAGAAAAAGAAAAAAACATTTTTTTACCCCATGCATAGTTGTTACCCTTCCCCATGAATAGTAATAATGTAACCAAATTAGTAGGCGCCTCGGTCATATCAAAGAACTAATGTTTAAATATGCTATTGAAGGCGCCTACGTCATATCAAAGAACCAGTTTTGTTATTTTTCCAAAACGGTTACCCATTTAGTAATGGCCGAGATATTTGTTGCTTAACTTCCTATTTACAATAAAACCCCTTTGCTTATAAACGTGATGAATGTAAAGACTGATAATGTGAAAAGATCCTCTCAAAATGACGTCACTTCCTGTCTAACCGGAAAGATGAGTCAGCAATTTAGTTTTCCAAAATGGTCATCGATTTACTAATGGCTCGTATATGCCTTGTTTACTTGTAATTTATAGTAAAAAACATTCTCGGTACAACGTAATGTAAATAATGAATGAAAACTGTGAAAAAATCCTCTCACGATGACGTCACTACCGGATAAACCGGAAGTATGAGTCAGCAATTTAGTTTTCCTGAATGGTCACCGATTTACTAATAGCTCGGATATGCCTTGTTTACTTTTAACTTTTAGTAGAAAACATTCTCTTAACAACGTAATGTAAATAATGAATGAAAACTGTGGAAAAAATCCTCTCACAATGACGTCACTAAAGAGGGGAGGAGAAGCCTGGGAGGGTGGACCTCCTAGAAATGCAAAGGACAGACCCGTAGACCGGCGTAAATGAAGACCCGAAGGCCAAGACAATAGCAGTGAAGACCCGAAAGCCAATACAATACCAGTCTATGTGGTTCAGTATTCATCGGAACAGATACTACACTTTGATCTTAGCCAAAAGGCCGAGAAAGACTTGAAATTTTCACAATAATCGCCATTGGAAGTATGGTTGGGAAAACACGCTGGTTGATGAAGAAAATGGCTGTAATTAATAGTATTAATAATTTTTATTAATATCCCCTTATCGGAACGTATTGTGAATACATATGGAAACTTGATAATAGCAGTTATAAGTGTATATTTGTAAATCTGAATTTAATGGAAGGTTAAAAGGAATGTATTATGTAAATGAGGAAGCCCGTCTAATGTCTAAACGACATTTATTAAGGGTATAAAAGGCCGTTGAAATCTAATTATTTTAGTATGATTCTTGCCACGTTTTCACTTCTAATCGCTTCCTCGTTTTGAAATTTCGTTCTTCTCCAATCTAATAATGTTATTTATTGTTATCTAATGTAAATTTAATTAATTAATAATAGTTTCCTAATTCTACAGGTATACAAATATTATGAACGCCTACTTGAAAAGCTTAATTAATTAAATCTTAATTACCCGAGACCCCCCCCCTCTCTTCTGTTTACAAAACTTCCCCAGGACGGACAGACAGACAGACAGACAGACAGACAGACTGACAGACAGACAGAGAAGTGCTCGTTATATTATAAGTGGACTAGCCAAAATAGCCTCCCTACGGTCGTCTATTTTTGCTAGGCTGCCGCGTCGGAAATGAACGCTAACTCGTTAACCGATGGAGACTCAGTCATATTTATTGACTGGGTAGACATCGATTTTCTTTGTTTCTAACCAAGAATATTTTTAGTTTAAAAACAAATAAAACATTTTTAAAATATTTTTTACCCACTCCCTCCAAAAGTTTTTTTCATGAATACTAATATTTTCGGTTTAAAAAAAAGGTCGCCCTCCAAAATTTATTTTTTGCCCTTCTCCGTAATAGTAATATTTTCAGTTAGATAAAGAGAAAAAAAAGAGGAAAAATCCCCCCCCCTAAATTTTTTAACCCCCCCCCCACCCAAAAAAAAATTTTTTTTTGTTACCCTTCCCCATGAATTGGGATGTTTTCAGTTCAAAAAAAAAAAAATTTATCCCCCCCCACTCAAAAATTTTTTTTGTTACCTTTCCCCATGAATAGTAATATTTTCAGTTAGGAAAAAAAAAAAAAATTTTTACCCCCCTTACTCAAAAAAAAAATTTTTTTGTTACCCTTCCCCATGAATAGTAATATTTTCAGTTAGAAAAAAAAAAAAAATTAACCCCCCCCCCACCCAAAAAAAATTTTTTTTTGTTACCCTTCCCCATGAGTAGTAATATTTTCAGTAAGAAAAAGAAAAAAAAAAAATTTTTAACCCCCCCACCCCAAAAAAAATTTTTTTTTGTTACCCTTCCCCATGAATTGGGATGTTTTCAGTTCAAAAAAAAAAAAAAAAAATTTTATCCCCCCCCCTCAAAAAAAAATTTTTTTGTTACCCTTCCCCATGAATAGTAATATTTTCAGTTAGAAAAACAAAAAAAAAAAAAATTTTTACCCCCCCCCCCACTCAAAAAAAAAATTTTTTTGTTACCCTTCCCCATGAATAGTAATATTTTCAGTTAGAAAAAGAAAAAAAAAAAAAAAAATTTTACCCCCCCCCACCCCAAAAAAAAATTTTTTTTGTTACCCTTCCCATGAGTAGTAATATTTTCAGTAAGAAAAAAGAAAAAAAAAAAAAAAATCCCCCCCCACCCAAAAAAAAAATTTTTTTTGTTACCCTTCCCTATGAGTAGTAATATTTTCAGTTAGAAAAAGAAAAAAAAAAAAAAAATTTTACCCCCCCCCTTACCCGGAAAAAAAAATTTTTGTTACCCTTCCCCATGAGTAGTAATATTTTCAGTTAGAAAGAGAAAAAAAAAAAAAAAATTTTACGCACCCCCCCCACCCGAAAAAAAAAAAATTTTTGTTACCCTTCCCCATGAATTGGAATGTTTTCAGTTGAAAAAAAAAAAAAAATTTTACCCCCCCCCCCAAAAAAAATTTTTTTTTGTTACCCTTCCCCATGAATAGTAATAATGTAACCAAATTAGTAGGCGCCTCGGTCATATCAAAGAACTAATGTTTAAATATGCTATTGAAGGCGCCTACGTCATATCAAAGAACCAGTTTTGTTATTTTTCCAAAACGGTTACCCATTTAGTAATGGCCGAGATATTTGTTGCTTAACTTCCTATTTACAATAAAACCCCCTTGCTTATAAACGTAATGAATGTAAAGACTGATAATGTGAAAAGATCCTCTCAAAATGACGTCACTTCCTGTCTAACCGGAAAGATGAGTCAGCAATTTAGTTTTCCTAAATGGTCATCGATTTACTAATGGCTCGTATATGCCTTGTTTACTTGTAACTTATAGTAAAAAACATTCTCGGTACAACGTAATGTAAATAATGAATGAAAACTGTGAAAAAATCCTCTCACGATGACGTCACTACCGGATAAACCGGAAGTATGAGTCAGCAATTTAGTTTTCCTGAATGGTCACCGATTTACTAATAGCTCGGATATGCCTTGTTTACTTTTAACATTTAGTAAAAAACATTCTCTTAACAATGTAATGTAAATAATGAATGAAAACTGTGAAAAAAATCCTCTCACAATGACGTCACTAAAGAGGGGAGGAGAAGCCTTGGAGGGTGGACCTCCTAGAAATGCAAAGGACAGACTCGTAGACCGGCGTAAATGAAGACCCGAAGGCCAAGACAATAGCAGTGAAGACCCGAAAGCCAATACAATACCAGTCTATGTGGTTCAGTATTCATCGGAACAGATACTACACTTTGATCTTAGCCAAAAGGCCGAGAAAGACTTGAAATTTTAACAATAATCGCCATTGGAAGTATGGTTGGGAAAACACGCTGGTTGATGAAGAAAATGGGTTTAATTAATTGTATTAATAATTTTTATTAATATCACCTTATCGGAACGTATTGTGAATACATATGGAAACTTGATAATAGCAGTTATAAGTGTATATTTGTATATCTGAATTTAATGGAAGGTTAAAAAGAATGTATTATGTAAATGAGGAAGCCCGTCTAATGTCTAAACGACGTTTATTAAGGGTATAAAAGGCTGTTGAAATCTATTAATTTTAGTTGTATTCTTGCCACGTTTTCACTTCTAATCGCAGCCTCGACTTGAAATTTCTTTCTTCTCCAATCTATTTAATGTTAATTTAATTAATTAATAATAGTTTCCTAATTCTACATGTATACAAATATTATGAACGCATACTTGAAAAGTTTAATTAATTAAATCTAAATTACCCGAGACCCCCCCCGCCTCTCTTCTGTTTACAAAAATTCCCCAGGACGGACAGACAGACAGACAGACAGACAGACAGAGAAGTGCTCGTTATATTATAAGTGGACTAGCCAAAATAGCCTCCCTACGGTCGTCTATTTTTGCTAGGCTGCCGCGTCGGAAATGAACGCTCACCAGTAAACCGATGGAGACTCAGTCATATTTCGTGGGTGGGTAGACATCGATTTTCTATGTTTCTAACCAAGAATATTTTTAGTTTAAAAACAAATAAAACATGTTTAAAACATTTTTTTACCCACTCTCTCCAAAAGTTTTTTTCACCCTCCCCCAAGAATACTAATATTTTCAGTTTAAAAAAAAGGTCGCCCCCCCCAAATTTTATTTGCTCTTATCCGTAATAGTAATATTTTCAGTTAGAAAAAGAGAAAAAAAAAAGAAATAATATCTACCCCCCCCTAAATTTCTATTTGTACTCTTCCCCATGAATAGTTATATTTTCAGTTAGAAACAGAAAAAAAAGAAAAATTTTTTTACCCCCCCACCCCCAAAAAAGAAAAGATATTTGTCACCCTTCCCCATGAATAGTTATATTTTCAGTTAGAAACAGAAAAAAAGTTTTTACCCCCCTCCCACCAAAATTTTTTATTTTACCCTTCCCCATGAATAGGAATTGTATTTAAGTTAAAAAAAAAAATAAATAAAAAATTTTTTTACCCCCCCCCCAAAAAAATTTTTTTTAGTTAACTTTCCCCATGAATAGTAATATTTTCAGTTAGAAAAAAGAAAAAAACATTTCCCCCCCCGCAAAAATTTTTTTTTTGTTACCCTTCCCCATGAATAGTAATTTTTTCAGTTAGAAACAGAGAAAAAAAAATTTTTTTACCCCCCCCACCCCAAAAAAAAATTTTTTTTGTCACCCTTCCCCATGAGTAGTAATATTTTCAGTAAGAAAAAGAAAATAAAAAAAATTTTTTTTACCCCCCCCTTCACCCCCCCCAAAAAAATTTTGTTACCCTTCCCCATGAATAGTAATATTTTCAGTTAGAAAAAGAAAAAAAAAAAAAAAATTTTTTACCCCCCCACCCCAAAAAAAAATTTTTTTGTTACCCTTCCCCATGAGTAGTAATATTTTCAGTAAGAAAAAGAAAAAAAAAAAAAAATTTCCCACTCCCCACCCCCAAAAAAATTTTTTTTTGTTACCCTTCCCCATGAGTAGTAATATTATCAGTAAGAAAAAAAAAAAAAAAAAAAAAGTTCCCCCCCACCCCAAAAAAAATTTTTTTTTGTTACCCTTCCCCATGATTAGTAATATTTTCAGTTAGAAAAACAAAAAAATAAAAATATTTTTACCACCCCCCCACCCGAAAAAAAAAAAATTTTGTTACCCTTCCCCATGAATTGGAATGTTTTCAGTTAAAAAAAGAAAAAAAAAAAAATTATACCCCCCCCCCCCCAAAAAAATTTTTTTTTTTGTTACCCTTCCCCATGAATAGTAATATTGTAAGTGAGAAAAAGAAAAAGAAAAAAACATTTTTTTACCCCATGCATAGTTAAAATAATGTAACCAAATTAGTAGGCGCCTCGGTCATATCAAAGAACTAATGTTTAAATATGCTATTGAAGGCGCCTACGTCATATCAAAGAACCAGTTTTGTTATTTTTCCAAAACGGTTACCCATTTAGTAATGGCCGAGATATTTGTTGATTAACTTCCTATTTACAATAAAACACCTTTGCTTATAACCATAATGAATGTAAAGACTGATAATGTGAAAAGATCCTCTCAAAATGACGTCACTTCCGGTCCAACCGGAAAGATGATTCAGCAATTTAGGTTTCCTAAATGGTCACCGATTTATGAATGGCTCGGATATGACTTGTTTACTTTTAACTTATAGTAGAAAACATTCTCGGTACAACGTAATGTAAATAATGAATGAAAACTGTGAAAAAATCCTCTCACAATGACGTCACTACCGGATAAACCGGAAGTATGAGTCAGCAATTTAGTTTTCCTCAATGGTCACCGATTTACTAATAGCTCGGATATGCCTTGTTTACTTTTAACATTCAGTAGAAAACATTCTCTTAACAATGTAATGTAAATAATGAATGAAAACTGTGGAAAAAATCCTCTCACAATGACGTCACTAAAGAGGGGAGGAGAAGCCTGGGAGGGTGCACCTCCTAGAAATGCAAAGGACAGACTCGTAGACCGGCGTAAATGAAGACCCGAAGGCCAAGACAAACCAGTGAAGACCCGAAAGCCAAGACAATACCAGTCTATGTGGTTCAGTATTCATCGGAACAGATACTACACTTTGATCTTAGCCAAAAGGCCGAGAAAGACTTGAAATTTTAACAATAATCGCCATTGGAAGTATGGTTGGGAAAACACGCTGGTTGATGAAGAAAATGGGTTTAATTAATTGTATTAATAATTTTTCTTAATATCACCTTATCGGAACGTATTGTGAATACATATGAAAACTTGATAATAGCAGTTATAAGTGTATATTTGTAAATCTGAATTTAATGGAAGGTTAAAAGGAATATATTATGTAAATGAGGAAGCCCGTCTAATGTCTAAACGACATTTATTAAGGGTATAAAAGGCCGTTGAAATCTATTAATTTTAGTATGATTCTTGCCACGTTTTCACTTCTAATCGCAGCCTCGACTTGAAATTTCGTTCTTCTCTAATTTAATAATGTTATTTAATGTTATCTAATGTAAATTTAATTAATTAACAATAGTTTCCTAATTCTACATGTATACAAATATTATGAACGCTGACTCGAAAAGCTTAATTAATTAAATCTTAATTACTCGAGCCCCCCCCCCCCACCTCTCTTCTGTTTACAAAAATTCCCCAGGACAGACAGACAGACAGACAGACAGACATCCTGACAGAGAAGTGCTCGTTATATTATAAGTGGACTAGCCAAAATAGCCTCCCTACGGTCGTCTATTTTTGCTAGGCTGCCGCGTCGGAAATGAACGCTCACCAGTAAACCGATGGAGACTCAGTCATATTTCGTGGGTGGGTAGACATCGATTTTCTATGTTTCTAACCAAGAATATTTTTAGTTTAAAAACAAATAAAACATGTTTAAAACATTTTTTTACCCACTCTCTCCAAAAGTTTTTTTCTACCCTCCCCCAAGAATACTAATATTTTCAGTTTAAAAAAAAGGTCGCCCCCCCACCAAATTTATTTTTTGCCCTTATCCGTAATAGTAATATTTTCAGTTAAAAAAAGAGAAAAAAAAAGAAATAATATCTACCCTTCCCCTATGAATAGGAATTGTATTTAAGTTAAAAAAAAAAATAAATAAATTTTTTACCCCCCCCCCAAAAAAAATTTTTTTAGTTACCTTCCCCATGAATAGTAATATTTTCAGTTAGAAAAAGGAAAAAAACATTTCCCCCCCCTCCCCCCCCAAAAAAATGTTTTTTTGTTACCCTTTCCCATGAATAGTAATATTTTCAGTTAGAAAAAGAGAAAAAAAAAAAAAATTTTACCCAGCCCCCACCCCCCACCCCAAAAATTTTTTTGTTACCCTTCCCCATGAGTAGTAATATTTTCAGTAAGAAAAAAAAAAAAAAAAAAAAAAATTTACCCCCCCCCCCTCACCCCCCAAAAAAATTTTTTTGTTACCCTTCCCCATGGATTGAAATGTTTTCAGTTCAAAAAAAAAAAAAAAAATTTTTACCCCCCCCCCACCCCCCAAAAAAATTTTTTTTGTTACCCTTCCCCATGAGTAGTAATATTTTCAGTAAGAAAAAAGAAAAAAAAAAAAAAAAATTTCCCCCCCACCCAAAAAAAAAAATTTTTTTGTTACCCTTCCCCATGAGTAGTAATATTTTCAGTAAGAAAAAAGAAAAAAAAAAAAAAAAATTTCCCCCCCCCACCCAAAAAAAAATTTTTTTTGTTACCCTTCCCCATGAGTAGTAATATTTTCAGTTAGAAAAAGAAAAAAAAAAAAAATTTTTACCCACCCCCCCCCCACCCGAAAAAAAAATTTTTTTTTGTTACCCTTCCCCATGAATTGGAATGTTTTCAGTTAAAAATAAAAAAAAAAATTTTTACCCCCCCCCAAAAAAGAAATTTTTTTTTTGTTACCCTTCCCCATGAATAGTAATAATGTAACCAAATTAGTAGGCGCCTCGGTCATATCAAAGAACTAATGTTTAAATATGCTATTGAAGGCGCCTACGTCATATCAAAGAACCAGTTTTGTTATTTTTCCAAAACGGTTACCCATTTAGTAATGGCCGAGATATTTGTTGCTTAACTTCCTATTTACAATAAAACCCCTTTGCTTATAAACGTAATGAATGTAAAGACTGATAATGTGAAAAGATCCTCTCAAAATGATAGCAGTTATAAGTGTATATTTGTAAATCTGAATTTAATGGAAGGTTAAAAAGAATGTATTATGTAAATGAGGAAGCCCGTCTAATGTCTAAACGACGTTTATTAAGGGTATAAAAGGCTGTTGAAATCTATTAATTTTAGTTGTATTCTTGCCACGTTTTCACTTCTAATCGCAGCCTCGACTTGAAATTTCGTTCTTCTCCCACCTAATAATGTTATTTAATGTTGTCTAATGTAAATTTAATTAATTAATAATAGTTTCCTAATTCTACAGGTATACAAATATTATGAACGCCTACCTGAAAAGCTTAATTAATTAAATCTTAATTACCCACTCCCTCCAACAGTTTTTTTTCACCCTCCCCCAAGAATACTAATATTTTCTGTTTAAAAAAAAGTTCGCCCCCACCAAAAAAAATTTATTTTTTGCCCTTTTCCGTAATAGTAATATTTTCAGTTGGAAAAAGAGAAAAAAAAAGAAATAATATCTACCCCCCCCCTAAATTTCTTTTTGTACTCTTTCCCATGAATAGTTATATTTTCAGTTAGAAACAGAAAAAAAAGAAAAAAATTTTAACCCCCCCACCCCAAAAAAAAGAAAAGATATTTGTCACCCTTCCCCATGAATAGTAATATTTTCAGTTAGAAAAAGAAAAAAGGTTTTTACCCCCCTCCCATCAAAATTTTTTATTTTACCCTTCCCCATGAATAGAAATTGTATTCAAGTTAAAAATAAAAATAAATAAATAAATTTTTTACCCCCCCCCCCAAAATTTTTTTTTAGTTACCTTTCCCCATGAATAGTAATATTTTCAGTTAGAAAAAGAATAAAAAAAAAAAAAATTTTTTTTACCCCCCCCACCCAAAAAATTTTTTTTTTGTTACCCTTCCCCATGAGTAGTAATATTTTCAGTAAGAAAAAGAAAAAAAAAAAACAAATTTTCCCCCCCCCACCACCCAAAAAAAAAAAATTTTTGTTACCCTTCCCCATGAGTAGTAATATTTTTAGTTAGAAAAAGAAAAAAAAAAAAATTTTTTTACCCCCCCACCCGAAAAAAAAAAAATTTTGTTACCCTTCCCCATGAGTAGTAATATTTTCAGTTAGAAAAATGAAAAAAAAAAAATTTTTTTTACACCCCCCCCCACCCGAAAAAAAAAAAAATTTTGTTACCCTTCCCCATGAATTGGAATGTTTTCAGTTGAAAAAAAAAAAAAAAAAATTTTACCCCCCCTCCCAAAAAATTTTTTTTTGTTACCCTTCCCCATGAATAGTAATATTGTAAGTGAGAAAAAGAAAAAGAAAAAAACATTTTTTTACCCCATGCATAGTTAAAATAATGTAACCAAATTAGTAGGCGCCTCGGTCATATCAAAGAACTAATGTTTAAATATGCTATTGAAGGCGCCTACGTCATATCAAAGAACCAGTTTTGTTATTTTTCCAAAACGGTTACCCATTTAGTAATGGCCGAGATATTTGTTGCTTAACTTCCTATTTACAATAAAACACCTTTGCTTATAAACGTAATGAATGTAAAGACTGATAATGTGAAAAGATCCTCTCAAAATGACGTCACTTCCGTTCCAACCGGAAAGATGATTCAGCAATTTAGGTTTCCTAAATGGTCACCGATTTATGAATGGCTCGGATATGCCTTGTTTACTTTTAACTTATAGTAAAAAACATTCTCGGTACAACGTAATGTAAATAATGAATGAAAACTGTGAAAAAATCCTCTCACGATGACGTCACTACCGGATAAACCGGAAGTATGAGTCAGCAATTTAGTTTTCCTGAATGGTCACCGATTTACTAATAGCTCGGATATGCCTTGTTTACTTTTAACATTTAGTAGAAAACATTCTCTTAACAATGTAATGTAAATAATGAATGAAAACTGTGAAAAAAATCCTCTCACAATGACGTCACTAAAGAGGGGAGGAGAAGCCTGGGAGGGTGGACCTCCTAGAAATGCAAAGGACAGACCCGGATATGCCTTGTTTACTTGTAATTTATAGTAAAAAACATTCTCTTAACAACGTAATGTAAATAATGAATGAAAACTGTGAAAAAATCCTCTCACGATGACGTCACTTCCGGATTAACCAGAAGGATTCTCACAATGACGTCACTAAGGGGAGGAGAAGCCTGGGAGGGTGGACCTCCAAGAACTGCAAAGGACAGTCCCGTAGACCGGCGTAAATGAAGACCCGAAGGCCAAGACAATAGCAGTGAAGACCCGAAAGCCAATACAATACCAGTCTATGTGGTTCAGTATTCATCGGAACAGATACTACACTTTGATCTTAGCCAAAAGGCCGAGAAAGACTTGAAATTTTAACAATAATCGCGATTGCAAGTATGGTTGAGAAAACACGCTGAGAAAATGAGAAAATGGCTTTAATTAATTGTATTAATAATTTTTATTAATATCACCTTACTGGAACGTATTGTGAATACATATGGAAACTTGATAATAGCAGTTATAAGTGTATATTTGTAAATCTGAATTTAATGGAAGGTTAAAAGGAATGTATTATGTAAATGAGGAAGCCCGTCTAATGTCTAAACGACGTTTACTAAGGTTATAAAACGCCGTTGAAATCTTGTAATTTTAGTTGTATTCTTGCCACGTTTTCACTTCTAATCGCCGCCTCGACTTGAAATTTCTTTCTACTCCAATCTAATAAGGTTATTTAAAGTTATCTAATGTAAATTTAATTAATTAATAATAGTTAATTAATAATAGTTTCCTAATTCTACAGGTATACAAATATTATGAACGCCTACTTGAAAAGCTTAATTAATTAAATCTTAATTACCCGAGACCCCCCCCTCTCTTCTGTTTACAAAAATTCCCCAGGACGGACAGACAGACAGACAGACAGACAGGCAGACAGAGAAGTGCTCGTTATATTATAAGTGGACTAGCCAAAATAGACTCCCTAACGGTCGTCTATTTTTGCTAGGCTGCCGCGTTCTTGGGTGGTTAGACAGAGGAAATGAAAAAAATTTGTCTCCGAATACCTTTTTTGTTTAAAAAGGAAAAAAAAAATTTTTTTTTTTTTTTTTTTTATTAGGCGGAAAAAAAATTTTTTTTTTTTTTGGCGGGAAATTTTTTTTTTTTTTCGCGCCAAAATTTTTTTTTTTTCGCGCCAAAAAAAAAAATGGAAAAAAAAAATTTAGGGGGGGGGAATTACCCCCCCCCCTTCGTGTCCCCTCCCCCCCTAAAACAATCGAGTGCGAACGCAGACCCAATCTATTTCCAATGAACAGTTATACGATCATCCATTTGTAACTGGAAGAAGTTGAAAAAAAACGGATTCTTTATCATTTAAAATTAAGAAGATTATATCACTTGTCGTGGTGGAGCAGATGATAGTGCGTTCGGCAGTTAGCGTCAAGGTTGCGAGTTCGAATCGTAGTCTCGGCGCTTAAATTATTTATTGTTTATTTCTGAAATTACGTTTACAAAAATTCCCCAGGACGGACAGACAGACAGACAGACAGACAGACAGAGAAGTGCTCGTTATATTATAAGTGGACTAGCGAAAATAGACTCCCTAACGGTCGTCTATTTTTGCTAGGCTGCCGCGTTCTTGGGTGGTCAGACAAAAGAATGACAAAAATTTGTCTCCGAATAATGTTTTTGTTTAAAAAGGAAAAAAAAAATTTTTTTTTTTTTTTTTTATGAGGCGGAAAAATTTTTTTTTTTTTTTGGCGGGAAAACTTTTTTTTTTTCGCGCCAAATTTTTTTTTTTTTTTCGCGCCAAAAAAAAAATGAAAAAAAAAAATTGGGGGGGGGGGGAATTTCATTCCCCCCCCCTAAAACAATCGAGTGCGAACGCAGACCCAATGTATTTCCAATGAACAGTTATACGATCATCCATTTGTAACTGGAAGAAGTTGAAAAAAAAACGGATTCTTTATCATTTAGAATTCTAAATGATAAAGAATCCGTTTATATCACTTGTCGTTGTGGGGCAGATGATAGCGCGTTCGGCAGTTAGTGTTAAGGTTGCGAGTTCGAATCGTAGTCTCGGCGCTTAAATTATTTATTGTTTATTTCTGAAATTACGTTTACAAAAATTCCCCAGGACAGACAGACAGAGAAGTGCTCGTTATATTATAAGTGGACTAGCGAAAATAGACTCCCTAACGGTCGTCTAGTTTTGCTAGGCTGCGCGTTCTTGGGTGGTTAGACAAAAGAAATGAAAAAAATTTGTCTCAGAATACTATTTTTGTTTAAAAAGGAAAAAAAACATTTTTTATTTTTTTTATTTATTAGGCAGAAAATTTTTTTTTTTTTTGGCTGGAAAATTTATAAACCAATGCGTTTCCAATGAACAGTTATACGATCATTCATTTGTAACTGGAAGTTGAAAATAAAAACGAATTCTATTATCATTTAAAATTAATATGATTATATCACTTGTCTTGGTGGTGCAGAGGTTAGCGCGTCCGGCCGTCAGCGTCAAGGTTGCGAGTTATTAATGTTTTGAGGCATGTCCGTCCGTCCGCCCGTCCGGATTTTTCTCCGCAACCATCCATTGAATTTTTCTGAAATTTTGCATGAAGTTGTAACTTTGGTTAGGTTAGAACGTGACATTCTCCGATTTTTGAAAAAAAATCTGGTTAGCCCTCCAGAGGGTCAAAAGTCCCCGAAATAGCAAAAAATGACATTTTTTGTCCCATAACTTTTCATCCATCCATTCGATTTCTCTGAAACTTGGCCAAAATTTGGAGGCTAATAGAAAATAAGTATAGCTGACCTTGGAATTAATCTGGTTCGAGCCCCCAGGGGGCCAAAGAGGGGTCAAAAATGCCCCAAATTACCCAAATTTATTGCATTTTACACTCGCCACATCGAGTCACATACAGAGGGGGACCATGCATGTGCGGCTTGTTTAGATTCTCTAACCTTTCTTTCTATAGGGAACACACAAACATTACACAGACATTGAGTTTTATATATGGATAGAAGAACCCTTATACAAAATTAATGCCACGATTAGATGCATCATAAAATTTGGACCTGAAAGTTGGTTAATCTTGGTATAGTAAAAAAAACTTTTTAATTGAGCAGACACCTCACAGATATGGTACAGATTCCGAAAAAAAAAATTTTGGAACCCTAATTTTAAAAATCTTTGTTCATTTATCACTGGAGCAAAAAAATGTGGATTAATTATTTTGGTAAAGTTTTATGATTAATGTTTTATTTTTTTCAGATTCTTGTCAAGGTCTTCCTTACACAACGGACATGTCACTTATGAAGTCGAACCATCCCTTACTCATTATGGTACCTTGTCTTATTTACTAATCAGGATTAAATTGGAATTGATATTCTTAAAATGCATCCATTCAATTTGCACGTTTAGATGGACCACTGAAAATGCTATTTTCAACTTAAGCATGACTGACCAACGAAATGCTATTCTTACTTCCTTTTTTCACACACCTGTCAATTACACCCCCTTTCTGTTACACACTCACTACTTAACCTTTCACCAATTATTTTTCATATACACAATGCTCTACCTACTACCAACCTCATTTCTCGAGTTAATAGATTTAGCTTTTATTAAAATCTGCCTTGACAATAACTTTTCAAATTGATAAAGGAAAGTAAATTCGTATGACTCAGAATGGCACAACTTTGTGGACCGGTTTGATTCTGTTGTCGGCATTCTTGCAGGATGGACCATGTAATGGTTGCCAACATCCCTAAGTGAAAGTGGTATTATGGAATCGACTGGATTCGAACATGGCACACCCAGGTCGTCTGTCCGCATCGTTAACCACCGTCACCTCCATTGATATTTTTAAAATGCAGAGAAGAATATTTTTAAATGTCCATCACTGTTAAAAATGCCATTAATTATGATTTAAATTTTAATTAAATTGCCTCTCATTCTTCTCTCTAATAAAGTAGCTAATACTAATTTTTTCAACTTTTTACTTATTTAGTTTTGTCACACTTCTTACAATCTCAATATTACATTCCAATTTCTAGACTTATCTGGCATAATCTATGTGAGATCTTACTGGACCTTTTTTCTTTTTGGTAGGTGGACAATAAACGGGAAGAGTTGTTGGCTCATCCTGTTGTCATTCAACTGCTAAACTACAAATGGTTTTCCTTTGGAGCTGTATTTTACTACCTAAACTTTCTTTTCTATGCAGTTTTTTTAGTCGTCTTCAGCGGATACATCCTAGAAGCAAACCCACCTGAAATGTAAGTTTTTAACATTTTTGTGCTTTTCAAAACAATATCTGATAATAAAATACATCAATTCAAAATATACATATCTCTAGCTTTACAAAGTTAGGTATGTCTATGTTTTTATATTTGTATATATAGGATTCACTCCTAAACTCTGATCATTATGAATTTTGGAACACAGCTGCAAGGCATAAGGGTGGCTAATGTGGTCTATATTTAATTTAATCTAGTTTTATGCAAAGGAGGCAAAAAGTGGTTTGAAAGCTCTTTCTGAAAATTCAGTTATCTCCGATTTTTGTGAAATTCGAACAATAGGTATTAGACACTGTAAAATGCCACAATCAATGATCCACCATTTTGTGAAATTCTAGCAATAGGTATTAGGCACTGTAAAATGCAACAATCAATGATCCACCATTTTGTGAAATTCTAACAATAGGTATTAGACACTGTAAAATGCAACAATCAATGATCCACCATTTTATGAAATTCTAACAATAGGTATTAGACACTGAAAAATGCAACAATCAATGATCCACCATTTTGTGAAATTCTAACAATAGGTATTAGACACTGTAAAATGCAACAATCAATGATCCACCATTTTGTGAAATTCTAACAATAGGTATTAGACACTGTAAAATGTAACAATCAATGATCCACCATTTTGTGAAATTCTAACAATAGGTATTAGACACTGTAAAATGCAACAATCAATGATCCACCATTTTGTGAAATTCTAACAATAGGTATTAGACACTGTAAAATGCAACAATCAATGATTCACCATTTTGTGAAATTCTAACAATAGGTATTAGACACTGTAAAATGAAACAATCAATGATCCACCATTTTGTGAAATTCTAACAATAGGTATTAGACACTTTAAAATGCAACAATCAATGATCCACCATTTTGTGAAATTCTAACAATAGGTATTAGACACTGTAAAATGCAACAATCAATGATCCACCATTTTGTGAAATTCTAACAATAGGTATTAGACACTTTAAAATGCAACAATCAATGATTCACCATTTTGTGAAATTCTAACAATAGGTATTAGTCACTGTAAAATGCAACAATCAATGATCCACCATTTTGTGAAATTCTAGCAATAGGTATTAGACACTGTAAAATGAAACAATCAATGATTCACCATTTTGTGAAATTCTAACAATAGGTATTAGACACTGTAAAATGCAACAATCAATGATCCACCATTTTGTGAAATTCTAACAATAGGTATTAGACACTGTAAAATGCAACAATCAATGATCCACCATTTTGTGAAATTCTAACTGTGACATGATGAACTCTTCAATTAATAAGAGTTCTCTCCCCCTTGTATTAATATCGGTGTAGTTCTCCAATATGGCTGAAACAATAAACATGGTAAATCTATACCTCGTGTTATCGTTCGTTACTTATGACTAACAAGCCACTAGAAAACATTCAGAATAAGAATATAGCGCAGGCACCCCCACGACTGCAAAGAATGTTATTAAGATTGCAACCGTACGATGCACAGATAAAATATAAACCAGGAAAAGAAATGTGTATCCCAGACTACTTGTCAAGAAATCAACCAACATTAGGTAAGGAAATCGAGCTTGATGTAAACATACACACTGTTGACATTACAGCTCAGAAACAGACCGAACTACAAAATGCAACTGAAGCAGATGATGAACACAGAACACTTAAAGAGATGATACTAAATGGATGGCCAGATGACGTAAAAAATACTCCTAAGATAATTAGAAATTATTGGTCACTGAAAGAATGCCTATCCGTACAAGATGGTATGATCACAAAGGGGCAATCCATAGTCATACCCAAAAGTATGCAACAGATGGTATTAATGAGGATCCACGATGCTCACCAAGGCATCGAAAAATGTCAACTCAAGGCACAAAATAGTGTATTCTGGAGAGGAATGTCCAAGGACATAGAGGAGCTAGTAAGGACATGCGAGATCTGCAGAGAATATCAAAGGAAAAATCAAAAGGAAACTATGATTATCAAAGAACATGCAACACGACCGTTTCAGTATGTTGCTGCAGATATTTTTGATTTTAACAATCAACAATTCCTACTGATTGCTGATCAATATAGCAAAATGCCCTTTGTCAAGACGCTGAAAAGCACAACAAGCTTAAATTGCATAGAATACTTCAAAGCAATATTCGCTGTTCATGGCATACCTGAAAGGCTATACACAGACAATGCAAGATATTTTGTCTCCAACGAATTCCACAATTTTGCCACAGAGTGGGAATTCACTCACATCACATCAAGCCCCAGGTACCCACAATCAAACGGGTTCATAGAACGAATGGTCCAAACTGTAAAAAGAACATTCACAAAAGCCAAACAATCTAGAATGGATTGTCAAATGGCCCTTCTATGCCTCCGATCAACCCCACTTGACAGCCAGTTACCATCCCCGGCAGAAATCCTATACAATAGGAAAATAAGAACAAGGATACCAACCTTGCTAAATTCATATACCCCAAAGGATGAGGAGATCAGACAAAGATTGTGCAGCAAAAGCAAAAAACAACAACAATATTATAACAAGAGCGCAAGAGATCTCCCAGAATTAACTATTGGTGGAAAAGTGTCAGTCCTACAGGAGGATGACACCTGGCAACCGGCGATAGTGGTCGACAGATGCACAGAACCACGCAGCTACATTGTCAAGATGCAAGGAGATGGAAGGCTACTGAGGCGCAACAGACGACACTTACAAGAGTTGTACAACCCTCAGAGACAAACAGCTATCAACGCATCCGCCCAAAATACCAGTTGGGACCATATAACATCACTCCCCAACAACACACAAACTCATCAGAAATCGACACTCTATCTAATATCGACGACAGAGAAATTCCATCAGCCAACCAAAGACAACCAGTGGAGGCAAACCAACGACCCACAAGAACAAGGCGAACCCCCCTCAAGTACAAGGACTACATAATGTATAAATAAAAGACAAAATAAATAAATCAATACAAATCGAAAACATCTATCTGAGAAGAGGGATGTGACATGATGAACTCTTCAATTAATAAGAGTTCTCTCCCACTTGTATTAATATCGGTGTAGTTCTCCAATATGGCTGAAACAATAAACATGGTAAATCTATACCTCGTGTTATCGTTCGTTACTTATGACTAACAAGTAAAATAAAACATCTCACTAACAATAGGTATTAGACACTGTAAAATGCAACAATCAATGATCCACCATTTTGTGAAATTCTAACAATAGGTATTAGACACTGTAAAATGCAACAATCAATGATCCACCATTTTGTGAAATTCTAACAATAGGTATTAGACACTTTAAAGTGCAACAATCAATGATTAACCATTTTGTGAAATTCTAACAATAGGTATTAGACACTGTAAAATGCAACAATCAATGATCCACCATTTTGTGAAATTCTAGCAATAGGTATTTGACACTGTAAAATGCAGAAATCAATGATCCACCATTTTGTGAAATTATAGCAATAGGTATTAGACACTGTAAAATACAACAATCAATGATTCACCATTTTGTGAAATTCTAACAATAAGTATTAGACACTTTAAAGTGCAACAATCAATGATTAACCATTTTGTGAAATTCTAACAATAAGTATTAGACACTTTAAAGTGCAACAATCAATGATTAACCATTTTGTGAAATTATAGCAATAGGTATTAGACACTGTAAAATACAACAATCAATGATCCACCATTTTGTGAAATTCTAACAATAAGTATTAGACACTGTAAAATGCAAAAATCAATGATCTACCATTTTGTGAAATTATAGCAATAGGTATTAGACACTGTAAAATACAACAATCAATGATCCACCATTTTGTGAAATTCTAACGATAAGTATTAGACACTGTAAAATGCAAAAATCAATGATCTACCATTTTGTGAAATTCTAACAATAGGTATTAGACACTGTAAAATGCAACAATCAATGATCCACCATTTTGTGAAATTCGAGCAATAGGTATTAAACACTGTAAAATGCAACAATCAATGATCCACAATTTTGTGAAATTCTAACAATAGGTATATGACACTGTAAAATGCAACAATCAATGATTCAACATTTTTGTGAAATTCTACAATAGGTATTAGACACTGTAAAATGCAACAATCAATGACCCACCATTTTGTGAAATTCTAACAATAAGTATTAGACACTTTAAAATGCAACCATCAATGATCCACTATTTTGTGAAATTCTAACAATAGGTATTAGACACTGTAAAATGCAACAATCAATGATCCCCCATTTTGTGAAATTCTAACAATAGTTATTAGACACTTTAAAATGCAACAATCAATGATTCACCATTTTGTGAAATTCTAACAATAGGTATTAGACACTGTAAAATGAAACAATCAATGATTCACCATTTTGTGAAATTCTAACAATAGGAATTAGACACTGTAAAATGCAACAATCAATGATCCACAATGTTGTGAAATTCTTGCAATAGGAATTAGACACTGTAAAATGCAACAATCAATGATCCACCATTTTGTGAAATTCTAACAATAGGTATTAGACACTGTAAAATACTACAATCAATGATCCACCATTTTGTGAAATTCTAACAATAGGTATTAGACACTGTAAAATGCAACAATCAATGATCCACCATTTTGTGAAATTCTAACAATAAGTATAAGACACTGTAAAATGCAACAATCAATGATCAACCATTTTGTGAAATTCTAACAATAGGTATTAGACACTGTAAAATGCAACAATCAATGATCCACCATTTTGGAAAATTCTAGCAATAGGTATTAGACACTGTAAAATGCAACAATCAATGATCCACCATTTTGTGAAATTCTAACAATAAGTATAAGACACTGTAAAATGCAACAATCAATGATCAACCATTTTGTGAAATTCTAACAATAGGTATTAGACACTGTAAAATGCAACAATCAATGATTCACCATTTTGTGAAATTCTAACAATAGGTATTAGTCACTGTAAAATGCAACAATCAATGATCCACAATTTTGTGAAATTCTTGCAATAGGTATTAGACACTGTAAAATGCTACAATCAATGATCCACCTTTTTGTGAAATTCTAACAATAGGTATTAGACACTGTTAAATGCAACAATCAATGATCCACCATTTTGTGAAATTCTAACAATAGGTATTAGACACTGTAAAATGAAACAATCAATGATTTATCACTTTGTGAAATTCGAACAATAGGTATTAGACACTGTAAAATGCAACAATGAATGATTCACTATTTTGTGAAATTCTAACCATAGGTATTTGACACTGTAAAATGCAACAATCAATGATACAGCATTTTGGGAAATTCTAGCAATATGTATTAGACACTGCAAAATGCAACAATCAATGATCCACAATTTTGTGAAATTCTTGCAATAGGTATTAGACACTGTAAAATGCAACAATCAATGATCCACCATTTTGTGAAATTCTAACAATAGGTATTAGACACTGTAAAATGCTACAATCAATGATCCACCATTTTGTGAAATTCTAACAATAAGTATTAGACACTGTAAAATGCAACAATCAATGATCCACTATTTTGTGAAATTTTAACAATAGGTATTAGAATCTGTTAAATGCAACAATCAATGATCCACCATTTTGTGAAATTCTAACAATAGGTATTAGACACTATAAATTCAACAATCCATGATTCACCATTTTGTGAAATTCTAACAATAAGTATTAGACACTGTAAAATGCAACAATCAATGATCCACCATTTTGTGAAATTCTAACAATAGGTATTAGACACTGTTAAATGCAACAATCAATGATCCACCATTTTGTGAAATTCTAACAATAGGTATTAGACACTGTAAAATGCAACAATCAATGATTCACCATTTTGTGAAATTCTAACCATAGGTATTAGACACTGTAAAATGCAACAATCAATGATCCACCATTTTGTGAAATTCTAACAATAGGTATTAGACACTGTTAAATGCAACAATCAATGATCCACCATTTTGTGAAATTCTAACAATAGGTATTAGACACTTTACAATGCAACAATCAATGATTCACCATTTTGTGAAATTCTAACAATAGGTATTAGACACTGTAAAATGCAACAATCAATGATCCACAATGTTGTGAAATTCTTGCAATAGGTATTAGACACTGTAAAATGCAACAATCAATGATCCACAATGTTGTGAAATTCTTGCAATAGGTATTAGACACTGTAAAATGCAACAATCAATGATCCACCATTTTGTGAAATTCTAACAATAGGTATTAGACACTGTAAAATGCAACAATCAATGATCCACCATTTTGGGAAATTCTAACAATAGGTATTAGACACTGTTAAATGCAAAAATCAATGATCCACTATTTTGTGAAATTCTAACAATAGGTATTAGACACTTTAAAATGCAACAATCAATGATCCACCATCTTGTGAAATTCTAACAATAGGTATTAGACACTGTAAAATGCAACAATCAATGATCCACAATTTTGTGAAATTCTTGCAATAGGTATTAGACACTGTTAAATGCAACAATCAATGATCCACCATTTTGTGAAATTCTAACAATAGGTATTAGACACTGTAAAATGCAACAATCAATGATCAACCATTTTGTGAAATTCTAACTATAGGTATTAGACACTGTAAAATGCAACAATCAATGATCCACCATTTTGTGAAATTTTAGTAATAAGTATTAGACACTGTAAAATGCAAGAATCAATGATCCACCATTTTGTGAAATTCTAACAATAAGTATTAGACACTGTAAAATGCTACAATCAATGATTCACCATTTTGTGAAATTCTAACAATAGGTATTAGACACTGTAAAATGCAACAATCAATGATCCCCCATTTTGTGAATTTCTAACAATAAGTATTAGACACTGGAAAATGCAACAATCAATGATCCACTATTTTGTGAAATTCTAACAATAGGTATTAGACAGTGTTAAATGCAACAATCAATGATCCACCATTTTGTGAAATTCTAACAATAAGTAGTAGACACTTTAAAATGCAACAATCAATGATATACCATTTTGTGAAATTCTAACAATAATTATTAGACACTGTAAAATGCAACAATCAATGATCCACAATTTTGTGAAATTCTAACAATAAGTATTAGACACTTTAAAATGCAACAATCAATGATATACCATTTTGTGAAATTCTAACAATAAGTATTAGACACTTTAAAGTGCAACAATCAATGATTAACCATTTTGTGAAATTCTAACAATAAGTATTAGACACTTTAAAGTGCAACAATCAATGATTAACCATTTTGTGAAATTATAGCAATAGGTATTAGACACTGTAAAATACAACAATCAATGATCCACCATTTTGTGAAATTCTAACAATAAGTATTAGACACTGTAAAATGCAAAAATCAATGATCTACCATTTTGTGAAATTATAGCAATAGGTATTAGACACTGTAAAATACAACAATCAATGATCCACCATTTTGTGAAATTCTAACGATAAGTATTAGACACTGTAAAATGCAAAAATCAATGATCTACCATTTTGTGAAATTCTAACAATAGGTATTAGACACTGTAAAATGCAACAATCAATGATCCACCATTTTGTGAAATTCGAGCAATAGGTATTAAACACTGTAAAATGCAACAATCAATGATCCACAATTTTGTGAAATTCTAACAATAGGTATATGACACTGTAAAATGCAACAATCAATGATTCAACATTTTTGTGAAATTCTACAATAGGTATTAGACACTGTAAAATGCAACAATCAATGACCCACCATTTTGTGAAATTCTAACAATAAGTATTAGACACTTTAAAATGCAACCATCAATGATCCACTATTTTGTGAAATTCTAACAATAGGTATTAGACACTGTAAAATGCAACAATCAATGATCCCCCATTTTGTGAAATTCTAACAATAGTTATTAGACACTTTAAAATGCAACAATCAATGATTCACCATTTTGTGAAATTCTAACAATAGGTATTAGACACTGTAAAATGAAACAATCAATGATTCACCATTTTGTGAAATTCTAACAATAGGAATTAGACACTGTAAAATGCAACAATCAATGATCCACAATGTTGTGAAATTCTTGCAATAGGAATTAGACACTGTAAAATGCAACAATCAATGATCCACCATTTTGTGAAATTCTAACAATAGGTATTAGACACTGTAAAATACTACAATCAATGATCCACCATTTTGTGAAATTCTAACAATAGGTATTAGACACTGTAAAATGCAACAATCAATGATCCACCATTTTGTGAAATTCTAACAATAAGTATAAGACACTGTAAAATGCAACAATCAATGATCAACCATTTTGTGAAATTCTAACAATAGGTATTAGACACTGTAAAATGCAACAATCAATGATCCACCATTTTGGAAAATTCTAGCAATAGGTATTAGACACTGTAAAATGCAACAATCAATGATCCACCATTTTGTGAAATTCTAACAATAAGTATAAGACACTGTAAAATGCAACAATCAATGATCAACCATTTTGTGAAATTCTAACAATAGGTATTAGACACTGTAAAATGCAACAATCAATGATTCACCATTTTGTGAAATTCTAACAATAGGTATTAGTCACTGTAAAATGCAACAATCAATGATCCACAATTTTGTGAAATTCTTGCAATAGGTATTAGACACTGTAAAATGCTACAATCAATGATCCACCTTTTTGTGAAATTCTAACAATAGGTATTAGACACTGTTAAATGCAACAATCAATGATCCACCATTTTGTGAAATTCTAACAATAGGTATTAGACACTTTAAAATGCAACAATCAATGATTCACCATTTTGTGAAATTCTAACAATAGGTATTAGACACTGTAAAATGCAACAATCAATGATCAACCATTGTGTGAAATTCTAACAATAGTTATTAGACACTTTAAAATGCAACAATCAATGGTCCACCATTTTGTGAAATTCTAACAATAAGTATTACACACTGTAAAATGCAACAATCAATGATCAACCATTTTGTGAAATTCTAACGATAGGTATTAGACACTGTAAAATGCAACAATCCATGATTCACCATTTTGTGAAATTCTAACAATAGGTATTAGACACTGTAAAATGCAACAATCAATGATTCACCATTTTGTGAAATTCTAACAATAGGTATTAGACACTGTAAAATGCAACAATCAATGATCCACCTTTTTGTGAAATTCTAACAATAAGTATTAGACACTCTAAAATGCAACAATCAATGATTTATCACTTTGTGAAATTCGAACAATAGGTATTAGACACTGTAAAATGCAACAATGAATGATTCACTATTTTGTGAAATTCTAACCATAGGTATTTGACACTGTAAAATGCAACAATCAATGATACAGCATTTTGGGAAATTCTAGCAATATGTATTAGACACTGCAAAATGCAACAATCAATGATCCACAATTTTGTGAAATTCTTGCAATAGGTATTAGACACTGTAAAATGCAACAATCAATGATCCACCATTTTGTGAAATTCTAACAATAGGTATTAGACACTGTAAAATGCTACAATCAATGATCCACCATTTTGTGAAATTCTAACAATAAGTATTAGACACTGTAAAATGCAACAATCAATGATCCACTATTTTGTGAAATTTTAACAATAGGTATTAGAATCTGTTAAATGCAACAATCAATGATCCACCATTTTGTGAAATTCTAACAATAGGTATTAGACACTATAAATTCAACAATCCATGATTCACCATTTTGTGAAATTCTAACAATAAGTATTAGACACTGTAAAATGCAACAATCAATGATCCACCATTTTGTGAAATTCTAACAATAGGTATTAGACACTGTTAAATGCAACAATCAATGATCCACCATTTTGTGAAATTCTAACAATAGGTATTAGACACTGTAAAATGCAACAATCAATGATTCACCATTTTGTGAAATTCTAACCATAGGTATTAGACTCTGTAAAATGCAACAATCAATGATCCACCATTTTGTGAAATTCTAACAATAGGTATTAGACACTGTTAAATGCAACAATCAATGATCCACCATTTTGTGAAATTCTAACAATAGGTATTAGACACTTTACAATGCAACAATCAATGATTCACCATTTTGTGAAATTCTAACAATAGGTATTAGACACTGTAAAATGCAACAATCAATGATCCACAATGTTGTGAAATTCTTGCAATAGGTATTAGACACTGTAAAATGCAACAATCAATGATCCACAATGTTGTGAAATTCTTGCAATAGGTATTAGACACTGTAAAATGCAACAATCAATGATCCACCATTTTGTGAAATTCTAACAATAGGTATTAGACACTGTAAAATGCAACAATCAATGATCCACCATTTTGGGAAATTCTAACAATAGGTATTAGACACTGTTAAATGCAAAAATCAATGATCCACTATTTTGTGAAATTCTAACAATAGGTATTAGACACTTTAAAATGCAACAATCAATGATCCACCATCTTGTGAAATTCTAACAATAGGTATTAGACACTGTAAAATGCAACAATCAATGATCCACAATTTTGTGAAATTCTTGCAATAGGTATTAGACACTGTTAAATGCAACAATCAATGATCCACCATTTTGTGAAATTCTAACAATAGGTATTAGACACTGTAAAATGCAACAATCAATGATCAACCATTTTGTGAAATTCTAACTATAGGTATTAGACACTGTAAAATGCAACAATCAATGATCCACCATTTTGTGAAATTTTAGTAATAAGTATTAGACACTGTAAAATGCAAGAATCAATGATCCACCATTTTGTGAAATTCTAACAATAAGTATTAGACACTGTAAAATGCTACAATCAATGATTCACCATTTTGTGAAATTCTAACAATAGGTATTAGACACTGTAAAATGCAACAATCAATGATCCCCCATTTTGTGAATTTCTAACAATAAGTATTAGACACTGGAAAATGCAACAATCAATGATCCACTATTTTGTGAAATTCTAACAATAGGTATTAGACAGTGTTAAATGCAACAATCAATGATCCACCATTTTGTGAAATTCTAACAATAAGTATTAGACACTTTAAAATGCAACAATCAATGATATACCATTTTGTGAAATTCTAACAATAATTATTAGACACTGTAAAATGCAACAATCAATGATCCACAATTTTGTGAAATTCTAACGATAGGTATTAGACACTGTAAAATGCAACAATCAATGATCCACCATTTTGTGAAATTCTAACAATAGGTATTGGACACTGTAAAATGCTACAATCAATGATCCACAATTTTGTGAAATTCTAACAATAAGTATTAGACACTGTAAAATGCAACAATCAATGATCCACTATTTTGTGAAATTTTAACAATAGGTATTAGAATCTGTTAAATGCAACAATCAAAGATCCACCATTTTGTGAAATTCTAACAATAGGTATTAGACACTATAAATTCTACAATCAATGATCCACCATTTTGTGAAATTCTTACAATAAGTATTAGACACTGTAAAATGCAACAATCAATGATCCACCATTTTGTGAAATTCTAACAATAGGTATTAGACACTGTTAAATGCAACAATCAATGATCCACCATTTTGTGAAATTCTAACAATAGGTATTAGACACATTAAAATGCAACAATCAATGATACACCATTTTGTGAAATTCTAACAATAGGTATTAGACACTGTAAAATGCAACAATCAATAATCCACCATTTTGTTAAATTCAAACAATATGTATAAGACACTGTAAAATGCAACAATCAATGATCCACCATTTTGTGAAATTCTAACAATAGGTATTAGACACTGTAAAATGCAACAATCAATGTTTTACCATTTTCTGAAATTCTAACAATAGGTATTAGACACTGTAAAAGGCAACAATCAATGATACACCATTTTGTGAAATTCTAACAATAGGTATTAGACACTGTAAAATGCTACAATCAATGATCCACCATTTTGTGAAATTCTAACAATAGGTATTAGACACTTGTAAATGCAACAATCAATGATCCACCATTTTGTGAAATTCTAACAATAGGTATTAGACACTGTAAAATGCAACAATACATAATCCACCATCTTGTGAAATTCTAACAATAGGTATTAGACACTGTAAAATGCAACAATCAATGATCCACAATTTTGTGAAATTCTTGCAATAGGTATTAGACACTGTTAAATGCAACAATCAATGATCCACCATTTTGTGAAATTCTAACAATAGGTATTAGACACTGTAAAATGCAACAATCAATGATCAACCATTTTGTGAAATTCTAACTATAGGTATTAGACACTGTAAAATGCAACAATCAATGATCCACCATTTTGTGAAATTTTAGTAATAAGTATTAGACACTGTAAAATGCAAGAATCAATGATCCACCATTTTGTGAAATTCTAACAATAAGTATTAGACACTGTAAAATGCTACAATCAATGATTCACCATTTTGTGAAATTCTAACAATAGGTATTAGACACTGTAAAATGCAACAATCAATGATCCCCCATTTTGTGAATTTCTAACAATAAGTATTAGACACTGGAAAATGCAACAATCAATGATCCACTATTTTGTGAAATTCTAACAATAGGTATTAGACAGTGTTAAATGCAACAATCAATGATCCACCATTTTGTGAAATTCTAACAATAAGTATTAGACACTTTAAAATGCAACAATCAATGATATACCATTTTGTGAAATTCTAACAATAATTATTAGACACTGTAAAATGCAACAATCAATGATCCACAATTTTGTGAAATTCTAACGATAGGTATTAGACACTGTAAAATGCAACAATCAATGATCCACCATTTTGTGAAATTCTAACAATAGGTATTGGACACTGTAAAATGCTACAATCAATGATCCACAATTTTGTGAAATTCTAACAATAAGTATTAGACACTGTAAAATGCAACAATCAATGATCCACTATTTTGTGAAATTTTAACAATAGGTATTAGAATCTGTTAAATGCAACAATCAAAGATCCACCATTTTGTGAAATTCTAACAATAGGTATTAGACACTATAAATTCTACAATCAATGATCCACCATTTTGTGAAATTCTTACAATAAGTATTAGACACTGTAAAATGCAACAATCAATGATCCACCATTTTGTGAAATTCTAACAATAGGTATTAGACACTGTTAAATGCAACAATCAATGATCCACCATTTTGTGAAATTCTAACAATAGGTATTAGACACATTAAAATGCAACAATCAATGATACACCATTTTGTGAAATTCTAACAATAGGTATTAGACACTGTAAAATGCAACAATCAATAATCCACCATTTTGTTAAATTCAAACAATATGTATAAGACACTGTAAAATGCAACAATCAATGATCCACCATTTTGTGAAATTCTAACAATAGGTATTAGACACTGTAAAATGCAACAATCAATGTTTTACCATTTTCTGAAATTCTAACAATAGGTATTAGACACTGTAAAAGGCAACAATCAATGATACACCATTTTGTGAAATTCTAACAATAGGTATTAGACACTGTAAAATGCTACAATCAATGATCCACCATTTTGTGAAATTCTAACAATAGGTATTAGACACTTGTAAATGCAACAATCAATGATCCACCATTTTGTGAAATTCTAACAATAGGTATTAGACACTGTAAAATGCAACAATACATAATCCACCATTTTGTGAAATTCAAACAATATGTATGAGACACTGTAAAATTCAACAATCAATGATCCACCATTTTGTGAAATTCTAACAATAGGTATTAGACACTGTAAAATGCAACAATCAATGATATACCATTTTGTGAAATTCTAACAATAATTATTAGACACTGTAAAATGCAACAATCAATGATCCACCATTTTGTGAAATTCTAACGATAGGTATTAGACACTGTAAAATGCAACAATCAATGATCCACCATTTTGTGAAATTCGAACAATAGGTATTAGACACTGTAAAATGCAACAATCAATGATCCACCATTTTGTGAAATTCTAACAATAGGTATTAGACACTGTAAAATACTACAATCAATGATCCACCATTTTGTGAAATTCTAACAATAGGTATTAGACACTGTAAAATGCAACAATCAATGATACACCATTTTGGGAAATTCTAGCAATAGGTATTAGACACTGTAAAATGCAACAATCAATTATCCACCATTTTGTGAAATTCTAACAATAAGTATAAGACACTGTAAAATGCAACAATCAATGATCAACCATTTTGTGAAATTCTAACAATAGGTATTAGACACTGTAAAATGCAACAATCAATGATTCACCATTTTGTGAAATTCTAACAATAGGTATTAGTCACTGTAAAATGCAACAATCAATGATTCACCATTTTGTGAAATTCTAACAATAGGTATTAGACACTGTTAAATGCTACAATCAATGATCCACCTTTTTGTGAAATTCTAACAATAGGTATTAGACACTGTGAAATGCAACAATCAATGATCCACCATTTTGTGAAATTCTAACAATAGGTATTAGACACTTTAAATGCAACAATCAATGATTCACATTTTGTGAAATTCAAACAATAGGTATTAGACACTGTTAAATGCAACAATCAATGATCCACCATTGTGTGAAATTCTAACAATAAGTATTAGACACTTTAAAATGCAACAATCAATGGTCCACCATTTTGTGAAATTCAAACAATAAGTATTACACACTGTAAAATGCAACAATCAATGATCAACCATTTTGTGAAATTCTAACGATAGGTATTAGACACTGTAAAATGCAACAATCCATGATTCACCATTTTGTGAAATTCTAACAATAGGTATTAGACACTGTAAAATGCAACAATCAATGATTCACCATTTTGTGAAATTCTAACAATAGGTATTAGACACTTTAAAATGCATTACCCAATGAAACACCATTTTGTGAAATTCTAACAATAGGTATTAGACACTGGTAAATGCAACAATCAATGATACACCATTTTGTGAAATTCTAGCAATAGGTATTAGACACTGTAAAATGCAACAATCAATGATCCACCATTTTGTGAAATTCTTGCAATAGGTATTAGACACTGTAAAATGCAACAATCAATGATCCACCATTTTGTGAAATTCAAACAATGGGTATTAGACACTGTAAAATGCAACAATCAATGATTCACCATTTTGTGAAATTCTAACAATAGGTATTAGACACTGTAAAATGCAACAATCAATGATCAACCATTTTGTGAAATTCTAACAATAGGTATTAGACACTGTTAAATTCAACAATCAATCATCCACTATTTTGTGAAATTCTAACAATAGGTATTAGACACTGTAAAATGCAAGAATCAATGATCCACCATCTTGTGAAATTCTAACAATAGGTATTAGACACTGTAAAATGCAACAATCAATGATCCACAATTTTGTGAAATTCTTGCAATAGGTATTAGACACTGTAAAATGCAACAATCAATGATCCACCATTTTGTGAAATTCTAACAATAGGTATTAGACACTGTAAAATGCAACAATCAATGATCAACCATTTTGTGAAATTCTAACTATAGGTATTAGACACTGTAAAATGCAACAATCAATGATCCACCATTTTGTGAAATTTTAACAATAAGTATTAGACACTGTAAAATGCAAGAATCAATGATCCACCATTTTGTGAAATTCTAACAATAGGTATTAGACACTGTAAAATGCTACAATCAATGATTCACCATTTTGTGAAATTCTAACAATAGGTATTAGACACTGTAAAATGCAACAATCAATGATCCCCCATTTTGTGAAATTCTAACAATAAGTATTAGACACTGTAAAATGCAACAATCAATGATCCACTATTTTGTGAAATTCTAACAATAGGTATTAGACACTGTTAAATGCAACAATCAATGATCCACCATTTTGTGAAATTCTAACAATAGGTATTAGACACTTTAAAATGCAACAATCAATGATATACCATTTTGTGAAATTCTAACAATAATTATTAGACACTGTAAAATGCAACAATCAATGATCCACCATTTTGTGAAATTCTAACGATAGGTATTAGACACTGTAAAATGCAACAATCAATGATCCACCATTTTGTGAAATTCTAACAATAGGTATTAGACACTGTAAAATGCTACAATCAATGATCCACCATTTTCTGAAATTCTAACAATAAGTATTAGACACTGTAAAATGCAACAATCAATGATCAACTATTTTGTGAAATTTTAACAATAGGTATTAGAATCTGTTAAATGCAACAATCAATGATCCACCATTTTGTGAAATTCTAACAATAGGTATTAGACACTATAAATTCAACAATCCATGATTCACCATTTTGTGAAATTCTAACAATAAGTATTAGACACTGTAAAATGTAACAATCAATGATCTACCATTTTGTGAAATTCTAACAATAGGTATTAGACACTGTTAAATGCAACAATCAATGATCCACCATTTTGTGAAATTCTAACAATAGGTATTAGACACTTTAAAATGCAACAATCAATGATACACCATTTTGTGAAATTCTAACAATAGGTATTAGACACTGTAAAATGCAACAGTCAATAATCCACCATTTTGTGAAATTCAAACAATATGTATAAGACACTGTAAAATGCAACAATCAATGATCCACCATTTTGTGAAATTCTAACAATAGGTATTAGACACTGTAAAATTCAACAATCAATGAGTTACCATTTTGTGAAATTCTAACAATAGGTATTAGACACTGTAAAAGGCAACAATCAATGATCCACCATTTTGTGAAATTCTAACAATAGGTATTAGACACTGTAAAATGCAACAATCAATGATCCACCATTTTGTGAAATTCTAACAATAAGTATTAGACACTGTAAAATGCAACAATCAATGATCAACCATTTTGTGAAATTCTAACAATAGGTATTAGACACTGTAAAATGCAACAATCAATGATTAACCATTTTGTGAAATTCTAACATTAGGTATTAGACACTGTAAAATGCAACAATCAATGATTCACCATTTTGTGAAATTCTTGCAATAGGTATTAGACACTGTAAAATGCAACAATCAATGATCCACCGCTTTGTGAAATTCTAACAATAGGTATTAGACACTGTAAAATGCAACAATCAATGATTCACCACTTTGTGAAATTCTAACAATAGGTATTAGACACTGTAAAATGCAACAATTAATGATACACCATTTTGTGAAATTCTAGCAATAGGTATTAGACACTGTAAAATGCAACAATCAATGATCCACGATTTTGTGAAATTCTAACAATAAGTATAAAACACTGTAAAATGCAACAATCAATGATCCACCATTTTGTGAAATTCTAACAATAGGTATTAGACACTGTAAAATGCAACAATAAATGATTCACCATTTTGTGAAATTCTAACAATAGGTATTAGACACTGTAAAATGCAACAATCAATGATTCACCATTTTGTGAAATTCTAACCATAGGTATTAGACACTGTAAAATGCAACAATCAATGATCCACCATTTTGTGAAATTCTAACAATAGGTATTAGACACTGTTAAATGCTACAATCAATGATCCACCATTTTGTGAAATTCTAACAATAGGTATTAGACACTTTAAAATGCAACAATCAATGGTTCACCATTTTGTGAAATTCTAACAATAGGTATTAGACACTGTAAAATGCAACAATCAATGATCCACAATGTTGTGAAATTCTTGCAATAGGTATTAGACACTGTAAAATGCAACAATCAATGATCAACCATTTTGTGAAATTCTAACGATAGGTATTAGACACTGTAAAATGCAACAATCCATGATTCACCATTTTGTGAAATTCTAACAATAGGTATTAGACACTGTAAAATGCAACAATCAATGATTCACCATTTTGTGAAATTCTAACAATAGGTATTAGACACTTTAAAATGCATTACCCAATGAAACACCATTTTGTGAAATTCTAACAATAGGTATTAGACACTGGTAAATGCAACAATCAATGATACACCATTTTGTGAAATTCTAGCAATAGGTATTAGACACTGTAAAATGCAACAATCAATGATCCACCATTTTGTGAAATTCTTGCAATAGGTATTAGACACTGTAAAATGCAACAATCAATGATCCACCATTTTGTGAAATTCAAACAATGGGTATTAGACACTGTAAAATGCAACAATCAATGATTCACCATTTTGTGAAATTCTAACAATAGGTATTAGACACTGTAAAATGCAACAATCAATGATCAACCATTTTGTGAAATTCTAACAATAGGTATTAGACACTGTTAAATTCAACAATCAATCATCCACTATTTTGTGAAATTCTAACAATAGGTATTAGACACTGTAAAATGCAAGAATCAATGATCCACCATCTTGTGAAATTCTAACAATAGGTATTAGACACTGTAAAATGCAACAATCAATGATCCACAATTTTGTGAAATTCTTGCAATAGGTATTAGACACTGTAAAATGCAACAATCAATGATCCACCATTTTGTGAAATTCTAACAATAGGTATTAGACACTGTAAAATGCAACAATCAATGATCAACCATTTTGTGAAATTCTAACTATAGGTATTAGACACTGTAAAATGCAACAATCAATGATCCACCATTTTGTGAAATTTTAACAATAAGTATTAGACACTGTAAAATGCAAGAATCAATGATCCACCATTTTGTGAAATTCTAACAATAGGTATTAGACACTGTAAAATGCTACAATCAATGATTCACCATTTTGTGAAATTCTAACAATAGGTATTAGACACTGTAAAATGCAACAATCAATGATCCCCCATTTTGTGAAATTCTAACAATAAGTATTAGACACTGTAAAATGCAACAATCAATGATCCACTATTTTGTGAAATTCTAACAATAGGTATTAGACACTGTTAAATGCAACAATCAATGATCCACCATTTTGTGAAATTCTAACAATAGGTATTAGACACTTTAAAATGCAACAATCAATGATATACCATTTTGTGAAATTCTAACAATAATTATTAGACACTGTAAAATGCAACAATCAATGATCCACCATTTTGTGAAATTCTAACGATAGGTATTAGACACTGTAAAATGCAACAATCAATGATCCACCATTTTGTGAAATTCTAACAATAGGTATTAGACACTGTAAAATGCTACAATCAATGATCCACCATTTTCTGAAATTCTAACAATAAGTATTAGACACTGTAAAATGCAACAATCAATGATCAACTATTTTGTGAAATTTTAACAATAGGTATTAGAATCTGTTAAATGCAACAATCAATGATCCACCATTTTGTGAAATTCTAACAATAGGTATTAGACACTATAAATTCAACAATCCATGATTCACCATTTTGTGAAATTCTAACAATAAGTATTAGACACTGTAAAATGTAACAATCAATGATCTACCATTTTGTGAAATTCTAACAATAGGTATTAGACACTGTTAAATGCAACAATCAATGATCCACCATTTTGTGAAATTCTAACAATAGGTATTAGACACTTTAAAATGCAACAATCAATGATACACCATTTTGTGAAATTCTAACAATAGGTATTAGACACTGTAAAATGCAACAGTCAATAATCCACCATTTTGTGAAATTCAAACAATATGTATAAGACACTGTAAAATGCAACAATCAATGATCCACCATTTTGTGAAATTCTAACAATAGGTATTAGACACTGTAAAATTCAACAATCAATGAGTTACCATTTTGTGAAATTCTAACAATAGGTATTAGACACTGTAAAAGGCAACAATCAATGATACACCATTTTGTGAAATTCTAACAATAGGTATTAGACACTGTAAAATGCTACAATCAATAATCCACCATTTTGTGAAATTCTAACAATAGGTATTAGACACTGTAAAATGCAACAATCAATGATCCACCATTTTGTGAAATTCTAACAATAGGTATTAGACACTGTAAAATGCAACAATCAATGATCCACCATTTTGTGAAATTCTAACAATAAGTATTAGACACTGTAAAATGCAACAATCAATGATCAACCATTTTGTGAAATTCTAACAATAGGTATTAGACACTGTAAAATGCAACAATCAATGATTAACCATTTTGTGAAATTCTAACATTAGGTATTAGACACTGTAAAATGCAACAATCAATGATTCACCATTTTGTGAAATTCTTGCAATAGGTATTAGACACTGTAAAATGCAACAATCAATGATCCACCGCTTTGTGAAATTCTAACAATAGGTATTAGACACTGTAAAATGCAACAATCAATGATTCACCACTTTGTGAAATTCTAACAATAGGTATTAGACACTGTAAAATGCAACAATTAATGATACACCATTTTGTGAAATTCTAGCAATAGGTATTAGACACTGTAAAATGCAACAATCAATGATCCACGATTTTGTGAAATTCTAACAATAAGTATAAAACACTGTAAAATGCAACAATCAATGATCCACCATTTTGTGAAATTCTAACAATAGGTATTAGACACTGTAAAATGCAACAATAAATGATTCACCATTTTGTGAAATTCTAACAATAGGTATTAGACACTGTAAAATGCAACAATCAATGATTCACCATTTTGTGAAATTCTAACCATAGGTATTAGACACTGTAAAATGCAACAATCAATGATCCACCATTTTGTGAAATTCTAACAATAGGTATTAGACACTGTTAAATGCTACAATCAATGATCTACCATTTTGTGAAATTCTAACAATAGGTATTAGACACTTTAAAATGCAACAATCAATGGTTCACCATTTTGTGAAATTCTAACAATAGGTATTAGACACTGTAAAATGCAACAATCAATGATCCACAATGTTGTGAAATTCTTGCAATAGGTATTAGACACTGTAAAATGCAACAATCAATGATCCAACATTTTGTGAAATTCTAACAATAGGTATTAGACACTGTAAAATGCAACAATCAATGATCCACCATTTTAAGAAATTCTAACAATAGGTATTAGACACTGTTAAATGCAACAATCAATGATCCACTATTTTGTGAAATTCTAACAATAGGTATTAGACACTTTAAAATGCAACAATCAATGATCCACCATCTTGTGAAATTCTAACAATAGGTATTAGACACTGTAAAATGCAACAATCAATGATCCACCATTTTGTGAAATTCTAACAATAGGTATTAGACACTGTAAAATGCAACAATCAATGATCAACCATTTTGTGAAATTCTAACTATAAGTATCAGACACTGTAAAATGCAACAATCGATGATCCACCATTTTGTGAAATTTTAGTAATAAGTATTAGACACTGTAAAATGCAAGAATCAATGATCCACCATTTTGTGAAATTCTAACAATAGGTATTAGACACTGTAAAATGCAACAATCAATGATTCACCATTTTGTGAAATTCTAACAATAGGTATTAGACACTGTAAAATACAACAATCAATGATCCCCCATTTTGTGAAATTCTAACAATAAGTATTAGACACTGTAAAATGCAACAATCAATGATCCACTATTTTGTGAAATTCTAACAATAGGTATTAGACACTGTTAAATGCAACAATCAATGATCCACCATTTTGTGAAATTCTAACAATAAGTATTAGACACTTTAAAATGCAACAATCAATGATTCACCATTTTGTGAAATTCTTGCAATAGGTATTAGACACTGTAAAATGCAACAATCAATGATTCACCATTTTGTGAAATTCTAACGATAGGTATTAGACACTGTAAAATGCAACAATCAATGATCCACCATTTTGTGAAATTCTAACGATAGGTATTAGACACTGTAAAATGCAACAATCAATGATCCACTATTTTGTGAAATTTTAACAATAGGTATTAGAATCTGTTAAATGCAACAATCAATGATCCACCATTTTGTGAAATTCTAACAATAGGTATTAGACACTATAAATTCTACAATCAATGATCCACCATTTTGTGAAATTCTAACGATAGGTATTAGACACTGTAAAATGCAACAATCAATGATCCACTATTTTGTGAAATTTTAACAATAGGTATTAGAATCTGTTAAATGCAACAATCAATGATCCACCATTTTGTGAAATTCTAACAATAGGTATTAGACACTATAAATTCTACAATCAATGATCCACCATTTTGTGAAATTCTTACAATAAGTATTAGACACTGTAAAATGCAACAATCAATGATCCACCATTTTGTGAAATTCTAACAATAGGTATTAGACACTGTTAAATGCAACAATCAATGATCCACCATTTTGTGAAATTCTAACAATAGGTATGAGACACTTTAAAATGCAACAATCAATGATCCACCATTTTGTGAAATTCTAACAATAGGTATTAGACACTGTAAAATGCAACAATCTATAATCCACCATTTTGTGAAATTCAAACAATATGTATAAGACACTGTAAAATGCAACAATCAATGATCCACCAATTTGTGAAATTCTAACAATAGGTATTAGACACTGTAAAATGCAACAATCAATGATTAACCATTTTGTGAAATTCTAACAATAGGTATTAGACACTGTAAAATGCAACAATCAATGATTCACCATTTTGTGAAATTCTTGCAATAGGTATTAGACACTGTAAAATGCAACAATCAATGATCCACCATTTTGTGAAATTCTAACAATAAGTATTAGACACTGTAAAATGCAACAATCAATGATTCACCACTTTGTGAAATTCTAACAATAGGTATTAGACACTGTAAAATGCAACAATCAATGATACACCATTTTGTGAAATTCTAGCAATACGTATTAGACACTGTAAAATGCAACAATCAATGATCCACCATTTTGTGAAATTCTAACAATAAGTATAAGACACTGTCAAATGCAACAATCAATGATCAACCATTTTGGGAAATTCTAACAATAGGTATTAGACACTGTAAAATGCAACAATCAATGATTCACCATTTTGTGAAATTCTAACAATAGGTATTAGACACTGTAAAATTCAACAATCAATGATTCACCATTTTGTGAAATTCTAACAATAGGTATTAGACACTGTAAAATGCAACAATCAATGATCCACCATTTTTTGAAATTCTAACAATAGGTATTAGACACTGTTAAATGCAACAATCAATGATCCACCATTTTGTGAAATTCTAACAATAGGTATTAGACACTTTAAAATGCAACAATCAATGATTCACCATTTTGTGAAATTCTAACAATAGGTATTAGACACTGTAAAATGCAACAATCAATGATCCACAATGTTGTGAAATTCTTGCAATAGGTATTAGACACTGTAAAATGCAACAATCAATGATCCACCATTTTGTGAAATTCTAACAATAGGTATTAGACACTGTAAAATGCAACAATCAATGATCCACCATTTTGGGAAATTCGAACAATAGGTATTAGACACTGTTAAATGCAACAATCAATGATCCACTATTTTGTGAAATTCTAACAATAGGTATTAGACACTGTCAAATGCAACAATTAATGATCCACCATCTTGTGAAATTCTAACAATAGGTATTAGACACTGTAAAATGCAACAATCAATGATCCACAATTTTGTGAAATTCTTGCAATAGGTATTAGACACTGTAAAATGCAACAATTAATGATCCACCATTTTGTGAAATTCTAACAATAGGTATTAGACACTGTAAAATGCAACAATCAATGATCAACCATTTTGTGAAATTCTAACTATAGGTATTAGACACTGTAAAATGCAACAATCAATGATCCACCATTTTGTGAAATTTTAGTAATAAGTATTAGACACTGTAAAATGCAAGAATCAATGATCCACCATTTTGTGAAATTCTAACAATAGGTATTAGACACTGTAAAATGCAACAATCAATGATTCACCATTTTCTGAAATTCTAACAATAGGTATTAGACACTGTAAAATGCAACAATCCATGATTCACCATTTTGGGAAATTCTAACAATAGGTATTAGACACTGTAAAATGCAACAATCAATGATTCACCATTTTGTGAAATTCTAACAATAGGTATTAGACACTGTAAAATGCAACAATCAATGATTCACCATTTTGTGAAATTCTAACAATAGGTATTAGACACTGTAAAATGCAACAATCAATGATCCACCATTTTTTGAAATTCTAACAATAGGTATTAGACACTGTTAAATGCAACAATCAATGATCCACAATGTTGTGAAATTCTTGCAATAGGTATTAGACACTGTAAAATGCAACAATCAATGATCCACCATCTTGTGAAATTCTAACAATAGGTATTAGACACTGTAAAATGCAACAATCAATGATCCACCATTTTGGGAAATTCTAACAATAGGTATTAGACACTGTTAAATGCAACAATCAATGATCCACTATTTTGTGAAATTCTAACAATAGGTATTAGACACTGTAAAATGCAACAATTAATGATCCACCATCTTGTGAAATTCTAACAATAGGTATTAGACACTGTAAAATGCAACAATCAATGATCCACAATTTTGTGAAATTCTTGCAATAGGTATTAGACACTGTAAAATGCAACAATTAATGATCCACCATTTTGTGAAATTCTAACAATAGGTATTAGACACTGTAAAATGCAACAATCAATCATAAACCATTTTGTGAAATTCTAACTATAGGTATTAGACACTGTAAAATGCAACAATCAATGATCCACCATTTTGTGAAATTTTAGTAATAAGTATTAGACACTGTAAAATGCAAGAATCAATGATCAACCATTTTGTGAAATTCTAACAATAGGTATTAGACACTGTAAAATGCAACAATCAATGATCAACCATTTTGTGAGATTCTAACGATAGGTATTAGACACTGTAAAATGCAACAATCCATGATTCACCATTTTTCTGAAATTCTAACAATAGGTATTAGACACTATAAATTCTACAATCAATGATTCACCATTTTGTGAAATTCTAACAATAGGTATTAGACACTGTAAAATGCAACAATCAATGATCCCCCATTTTGTGAAATTCTAACAATAAGTATTAGACACTGTAAAATGAAACAATCAATGATTCACCATTTTGTGAAATTCTAACAATAGGTATTAGACACTGTCCAATGCAACAATCAATGATCCACCATTTTGTGAAATTCTAACAATAGGTATTAGACACTTTAAAATGCAACAATCAATGATACACCATTTTGTGAAATTCTAACAATAGGTATTAGACACTGTAAAATGCAACAATCAATAATCCACCATTTTGTGAAATTCAAACAATATGTATAAGACACTGTAAAATGCAACAATCAATGATCCACCATTTTGTGAAATTCTAACAATAGGTATTAGACACTGTAAAATTCAACAATCAATGATTTACCATTTTGTGAAATTCTAACAATAGGTATTAGACACTGTAAAAGGCAACAATCAATGATACACCATTTTGTGAAATTCTAACAATAGGTATTAGACACTGTAAAATGCAACAATCAATGATCCACCATTTTGTGAAATTCTAACAATAGGTATTAGACACTTGTAAATGCAACAATCACTGATACACCATTTTGTGAAATTCTAACAATAGGTATTAGACACTGTAAAATGCAACAATCAATGATCCACCATTTTGTGAAATTCTAACGATAGGTATTAGACACTGTAAAATGCAACAATCAATGATCCACCATTTTGTGAAATTCTTGCAATAGGTATTAGACACTGTAAAATGCAACAATCAATGATCCACCATTTTGTGAAATTCTAACAATGGGTATTAGACACTGTAAAATGCAACAATCAATGATCCACCATTTTGGGAAATTCTAACAATAGGTATTAGACACTGTTAAATGCAACAATCAATGATCCACTATTTTGTGAAATTCTAACAATAGGTATTAGACACTTTAAAATGCAACAATTAATGATCCACCATTTTGTGAAATTCTAACAATAGGTATTAGACACTGTAAAATGCAACAATCAATGATCAACCATTTTGTGAAATTCTAACTATAGGTATTAGACACTGTAAAATACAACAATCAATGATCCACCATTTTGTGAAATTTTAGTAATAAGTATTAGACACTGTAAAATGCAAGAATCAATGATCCACCATTTTGTGAAATTCTAACAATAGGTATTAGACACTGTAAAATGCTACAATCAATGATTCACCATTTTGTGAAATTCTAACAATAGGTATTAGACACTGTAAAATGCAACAATCAATGATCCCCCATTTTGTGAAATTCTAACAATAAGTATTAGACACTGTAAAATGAAACAATCAATGATCCACTATTTTGTGAAATTCTAACAATAGGTATTAGACACTGTTAAATGCAACAATCAATGATCCACCATTTTGTGAAATTCTAACAATAGGTATTAGACACTTTAAAATGCAACAATCAATGATACACCATTTTGTGAAATTCTAACAATAGGTATTAGACACTGTAAAATGCAACAATCAATAATCAACCATTTTGTGAAATTCAAACAATATGTATAAGACACTGTAAAATGCAACAATCAATGATCCACCATTTTGTGAAATTCTAACAATAGGTATTAGACACTGTAAAATGCAACAATCAATGATTTACCATTTTGTGAAATTCTAACAATAGGTATTAGACACTGTAAAAGGCAACAATCAATGATACACCATTTTGTGAAATTCTAACAATAGGTATTAGACACTGTAAAATGCTACAATCAATTATCCACCATTTTGTGAAATTCTAACAATAGGTATTAGACACTTGTAAATGCAACAATCAATGATACACCATTTTGTGAAATTCTAACAATAGGTATTAGACACTGTAAAATGCAACAATACATAATCCACCATTTTGTGAAATTCAAACAATATGTATGAGACACTGTAAAATTCAACAATCAATGATCCACCATTTTGTGAAATTCTAACAATAGGTATTAGACACTGTAAAATGCAACAATCAATGATATACCATTTTGTGAAATTCTAACAATAATTATTAGACACTGTAAAATGCAACAATCAATGATCCACCATTTTGTGAAATTCTAACGATAGGTATTAGACACTGTAAAATGCAACAATCAATGATCCACCATTTTGTGAAATTCGAACAATAGGTATTAGACACTTGTAAATGCAACAATCAATGATCCACCATTTTGTGAAATTCTAACAATAGGTATTAGACACTGTAAAATACTACAATCAATGATCCACCATTTTGTGAAATTCTAACAATAGGTATTAGACACTGTAAAATGCAACAATCAATGATCCACCATTTTGTGAAATTCTAACAATAGGTATTAGACACTTTAAAATGCAACTATCAATGATACACCATTTTGTGAAATTCTAACAATAGGTATTAGACACTGTAAAATGCAACAATCAATGATCCACCATTTTGGGAAATTCTAGCAATAGGTATTAGACACTGTAAAATGCAACAATCAATGATCCACCATTTTGTGAAATTCTAACAATAAGTATAAGACACTGTAAAATGCAACAATCAATGATCAACCATTTTGTGAAATTCTAACAATAGGTATTAGACACTGTTAAATGCAACAATCAATGATCCACCATTTTGTGAAATTCTAACAATAGGTATTAGACACTTTAAAATGCAACTATCAATGATACACCATTTTGTGAAATTCTAACAATAGGTATTAGACACTGTAAAATGCAACAATCAATAATCCACCATTTTGTGAAATTCAAACAATATGTATAAGACACTGTAAAATGCAACAATCAATGATCCACCAATTTGTGAAATTCTAACAATAGGTATTAGACACTGTAAAATGCAACAATCAATGATTTACCATTTTGTGAAATTCTAACAATAGGTATTAGACACGGTAAAAGGCAACAATCAATGATACACCATTTTTTGAAATTCTAACAATAGGTATTAGACACTGTAAAATGCTACTATCAATGATTCACCATTTTGTGAAATTCTAACAATAGGTATTAGACACTGTAAAATGCAACAATCAATGATTAACCATTTTGTGAAATTCTAACAATAGGTATTAGACACTGTAAAATGCAACAATCAATGATTCACCATTTTGTGAAATTCTTGCAATAGGTATTAGACACTGTAAAATGCAACAATCAATGATCCACCATTTTGTGAAATTCTAACAATAAGTATAAGACACTGTCAAATGCAACAAGCAATGATCAACCATTTTGGGAAATTCTAACAATAGGTATTAGACACTGTAAAATGCAACAATCAATGATTCACCATTTTGTGAAATTCTAACAATAGGTATTAGACACTGTAAAATGCAACAATCAATGATTCACCATTTTGTGAAATTCTAACAATAGGTATTAGACACTGTAAAATGCAACAATCAATGATCCACCATTTTGTGAAATTCTAACAATAGGTATTAGACACTGGTAAATGCAACAATCAATGATCCACCATTTTGTGAAATTCTAACAATAGGTATTAGACACTTTAAAATGCAACAATCAATGATTCACCATTTTGTGAAATTCTAACAATAGGTATTAGACACTGTAAAATGACCCAATCAATGATCCACAATGTTGTTAAATTCTTGCAATAGGTATTAGACACTGTAAAATGCAACAATCAATGATCCACCATTTTGTGAAATCTAACAATAGGTATTAGACACTGTAAAATGCAACAATCAATGATCCACCATTTTGTGAAATTCTAACAATAGGTATTAGACACTGTTAAATGCAACAATCAATGATCCACTATTTTGTGACATTCTAACAATAGGTATAAGACACTTTAAAATGCAACAATTAATGATCCACTATTGTGTGAAATTCTAACAATAGGTATTAGACACTGTAAAATGCAACAATCAATGATCCACAATTTTGTGAAATTCTTGCAATAGGTATTAGACACTGTAAAATGCAACAATTAATGATCCACCATTTTGTGAAATTCTAACAATAGGTATTAGACACTGTAAAATGCAACAATCAATGATCAACCATTTTGTGAAATTCTAACTATAGGTATTAGACACTGTAAAATGCAACAATCAATGATCCACCATTTTGTGAAATTTTAGTAATAAGTATTAGACACTGTAAAATGCAAGAATCAATGATCAACCATTTTGTGAAATTCTAACAATAGGTATTAGACACTGTAAAATGCTACAATCAATGATTCACCATTTTGTGAAATTCTAACAATAGGTATTAGACACTGTAAAATGCAACAATCAATGATCCCCCATTTTGTGAAATTCTAACAATAAGTATTAGACACTGTAAAATGAAACAATCAATGATCCACTATTTTGTGAAATTCTAACAATAGGTATTAGACACTGTTAAATGCAACAATCAATGATCCACCATTTTGTGAAATTCTAACAATAGGTATTAGACACTTTAAAATGCAACAATCAATGATACACCATTTTGTGAAATTCTAACAATAGGTATTAGACACTGTAAAATGCAACAATCAATAATCCACCATTTTGTGAAATTCAAACAATATGTATAAGACACTGTAAAATGCAACAATCAATGATCCACCATTTTCTGAAATTCTAACAATAGGTATTAGACACTGTAAAATGCAACAATCAATGATTTACCATTTTGTGAAATTCTAACAATAGGTATTGGACACTGTAAAAGGCAACAATCAATGATACACCATTTTGTGAAATTCTAACAATAGGTATTAGACACTGTAAAATGCTACAATCAATGATCCACCATTTTGTGAAATTCTAACAATAGGTATTAGACACTTGTAAATGCAACAATCAATGATACACCATTTTGTGAAATTCTAACAATAGGTATTAGACACTGTAAAATGCAACAATACATAATCCACCATTTTGTGAAATTAAAACAATATGTATGAGACACTGTAAAATTCAACAATCAATGATACACCATTTTGTGAAATTCGAACAATAGGTATTAGACACTGTAAAATGCAACAATCAATGATATACCATTTTGTGAAATTCTAACAATAATTATTAGACACTGTAAAATGCAACAATCAATGATCCACCATTTTGTGAAATTCTAACGATAGGTATTAGACACTGTAAAATGCAACAATCAATGATCCACCATTTTGTGAAATTCGAACAATAGGTATTAGACACTGTAAAATGCAACAATCAATGATCCACCATTTTGTGAAATTCTAACAATAGGTATTAGACACTGTAATATACTACAATCAATGATCCACCATTTTGTGAAATTCTAACAATAGGTATTAGACACTGTAAAATGCAACAATCAATGATACACCATTTTGGGAAATTCTAGCAATAGGAATTAGACACTGTAAAATGCAACAATCAATGATCCACCATTTTGTGAAATTCTGACAATAAGTATAAGACACTGTAAAATGCAACAATCAATGATCAACCATTTTGTGAAATTCTAACAATAGGTATTAGACACTGTAAAATGCTACAATCAATGATCCACCTTTTTGTGAAATTTTAACAATAGGTATTAGACACTGTTAAATGCAACAATCAATGATCCACCATTTTGTGAAATTCTAACAATAGGTATTAGACACTTTAAATGCAACAATCAATGATTCACCATTTTGTGAAATTCTAACAATAGGTATTAGACACTGTTAAATGCAACAATCAATGATCCACCATTGTGTGAAATTCTAACAATAGGTATTAGACACTTTAAAATGCAACAATCAATGATACACCATTTTGTGAAATTCTAACAATAGGTATTAGACACTGTAAAATGCAACAATCAATAATCCACCACTTTGTGAAATTCAAACAATATGTATAAGACACTGTAAAATGCAACAATCAATGATCCACCATTTTGTCAAATTCTAACAATAGGTATTAGACACTGTAAAATGCAACAATCAATGATTTACCATTTTGTGAAATTCTAACAATAGGTATTAGACACTGTAAAAGGCAACAATCAATGATCCACCATTTTGTGAAATTCTAACAATAGGTATTAGACACTGTAAAATGCTACAATCAATGATCCACCATTTTGTGAAATTCTAACAATAGGTATTAGACACTTGTAAATGCAACAATCAATGATACACCATTTTGTGAAATTCTAACAATAGGTATTAGACACTGTAAAATGCAACAATACATAATCCACCATTTTGTGAAATTCAAACAATATGTATGAGACACTGTAAAATTCAACAATCAATGATCCACCATTTTGTGAAATTCTAACAATAGGTATAAGACACTGTAAAATGCAACAATCAATGATATACCATTTTGTGAAATTCTAACAATAATTATTAGACACTGTAAAATGCAACAATCAATGATCCACCATTTTGTGAAATTCTAACGATAGGTATTAGACACTGTAAAATGCAACAATCAATGATCCACAATTTTGTGAAATTCGAACAATAGGTATTAGACACTGTAAAATGCAACAATCAATGATCCACCATTTTGTGAAATTATAACAATAGGTATTAGACACTGTAATATACTACAATCAATGATCCACCATTTTGTGAAATTCTAACAATAGGTATTAGACACTGTAAAATGCAACAATCAATGATACACCATTTTGGGAAATTCTAGCAATAGGTATTAGACACTGTAAAATGCAACAATCAATGATCCACCATTTTGTGAAATTCTAACAATAAGTATAAGACACTGTAAAATGCAACAATCAATGATCAACCATTTTGTGAAATTCTAACAATAGGTATTAGACACTGTAAAATGCTACAATCAATGATCCACCTTTTTGTGAAATTTTAACAATAGGTATTAGACACTGTTAAATGCAACAATCAATGATCCACCATTTTGTGAAATTCTAACAATAGGTATTAGACACTTTAAATGCAACAATCAATGATTAACCATTTTGTGAAATTCTCACAATAGGTATTAGACACTGTTAAATGCAACAATCAATGATCCACCATTTTGTGAAATTTTAGTAATAAGTATTAGACACTGTAAAATGCAAGAATCAATGATCAACCATTTTGTGAAATTCTAACAATAGGTATTAGACACTGTAAAATGCTACAATCAATGATTCACCATTTTGTGAAATTCTAACAATAGGTATTAGACACTGTAAAATGCAACAATCAATGATCCCCCATTTTGTGAAATTCTAACAATAAGTATTAGACACTGTAAAATGAAACAATCAATGATCCACTATTTTGTGAAATTCTAACAATAGGTATTAGACACTGTTAAATGCAACAATCAATGATCCACCATTTTGTGAAATTCTAACAATAGGTATTAGACACTTTAAAATGCAACAATCAATGATACACCATTTTGTGAAATTCTAACAATAGGTATTAGACACTGTAAAATGCAACAATCAATAATCCACCATTTTGTGAAATTCAAACAATATGTATAAGACACTGTAAAATGCAACAATCAATGATCCACCATTTTCTGAAATTCTAACAATAGGTATTAGACACTGTAAAATGCAACAATCAATGATTTACCATTTTGTGAAATTCTAACAATAGGTATTGGACACTGTAAAAGGCAACAATCAATGATACACCATTTTGTGAAATTCTAACAATAGGTATTAGACACTGTAAAATGCTACAATCAATGATCCACCATTTTGTGAAATTCTAACAATAGGTATTAGACACTTGTAAATGCAACAATCAATGATACACCATTTTGTGAAATTCTAACAATAGGTATTAGACACTGTAAAATGCAACAATACATAATCCACCATTTTGTGAAATTAAAACAATATGTATGAGACACTGTAAAATTCAACAATCAATGATACACCATTTTGTGAAATTCGAACAATAGGTATTAGACACTGTAAAATGCAACAATCAATGATATACCATTTTGTGAAATTCTAACAATAATTATTAGACACTGTAAAATGCAACAATCAATGATCCACCATTTTGTGAAATTCTAACGATAGGTATTAGACACTGTAAAATGCAACAATCAATGATCCACCATTTTGTGAAATTCGAACAATAGGTATTAGACACTGTAAAATGCAACAATCAATGATCCACCATTTTGTGAAATTCTAACAATAGGTATTAGACACTGTAATATACTACAATCAATGATCCACCATTTTGTGAAATTCTAACAATAGGTATTAGACACTGTAAAATGCAACAATCAATGATACACCATTTTGGGAAATTCTAGCAATAGGAATTAGACACTGTAAAATGCAACAATCAATGATCCACCATTTTGTGAAATTCTGACAATAAGTATAAGACACTGTAAAATGCAACAATCAATGATCAACCATTTTGTGAAATTCTAACAATAGGTATTAGACACTGTAAAATGCTACAATCAATGATCCACCTTTTTGTGAAATTTTAACAATAGGTATTAGACACTGTTAAATGCAACAATCAATGATCCACCATTTTGTGAAATTCTAACAATAGGTATTAGACACTTTAAATGCAACAATCAATGATTCACCATTTTGTGAAATTCTAACAATAGGTATTAGACACTGTTAAATGCAACAATCAATGATCCACCATTGTGTGAAATTCTAACAATAGGTATTAGACACTTTAAAATGCAACAATCAATGATACACCATTTTGTGAAATTCTAACAATAGGTATTAGACACTGTAAAATGCAACAATCAATAATCCACCACTTTGTGAAATTCAAACAATATGTATAAGACACTGTAAAATGCAACAATCAATGATCCACCATTTTGTCAAATTCTAACAATAGGTATTAGACACTGTAAAATGCAACAATCAATGATTTACCATTTTGTGAAATTCTAACAATAGGTATTAGACACTGTAAAAGGCAACAATCAATGATCCACCATTTTGTGAAATTCTAACAATAGGTATTAGACACTGTAAAATGCTACAATCAATGATCCACCATTTTGTGAAATTCTAACAATAGGTATTAGACACTTGTAAATGCAACAATCAATGATACACCATTTTGTGAAATTCTAACAATAGGTATTAGACACTGTAAAATGCAACAATACATAATCCACCATTTTGTGAAATTCAAACAATATGTATGAGACACTGTAAAATTCAACAATCAATGATCCACCATTTTGTGAAATTCTAACAATAGGTATAAGACACTGTAAAATGCAACAATCAATGATATACCATTTTGTGAAATTCTAACAATAATTATTAGACACTGTAAAATGCAACAATCAATGATCCACCATTTTGTGAAATTCTAACGATAGGTATTAGACACTGTAAAATGCAACAATCAATGATCCACAATTTTGTGAAATTCGAACAATAGGTATTAGACACTGTAAAATGCAACAATCAATGATCCACCATTTTGTGAAATTATAACAATAGGTATTAGACACTGTAATATACTACAATCAATGATCCACCATTTTGTGAAATTCTAACAATAGGTATTAGACACTGTAAAATGCAACAATCAATGATACACCATTTTGGGAAATTCTAGCAATAGGTATTAGACACTGTAAAATGCAACAATCAATGATCCACCATTTTGTGAAATTCTAACAATAAGTATAAGACACTGTAAAATGCAACAATCAATGATCAACCATTTTGTGAAATTCTAACAATAGGTATTAGACACTGTAAAATGCTACAATCAATGATCCACCTTTTTGTGAAATTTTAACAATAGGTATTAGACACTGTTAAATGCAACAATCAATGATCCACCATTTTGTGAAATTCTAACAATAGGTATTAGACACTTTAAATGCAACAATCAATGATTAACCATTTTGTGAAATTCTCACAATAGGTATTAGACACTGTTAAATGCAACAATCAATGATCCACCATTGTGTGAAATTCTAACAATAGGTATTAGACACTTGAAAATTCAACAATCAATGGTCCACCATTTTGTGAAATTCTAACAATAAGTATTACACACTGTAAAATGAAACAATCAATGATACACCATTTTGTGAAATTCTAACAATAGGTATTAGACACTGTAAAATGCAACAATCAATGATCCACCATTTTGTGAAATTCTAACGATAGGTATTAGACACTGTAAAATGCAACAATCAATGATCCACCATTTTGTGAAATTCTAACGATAGGTATTAGACACTGTAAAATGCAACAATCAATGATCCACCATTTTGGGAAATTCTAGCAATAGGTATTAGACACTGTAAAATGCAACAATCAATGATCCACAATTTTGTGAAATTCTTGCAATAGGTATTAGACACTGTAAAATGCAACAAACAATAATTCAACATTTTGTGAAATTCAAACAATAGGTATTAGACACTGTAAAATGCAACAATCAATGATTCACCATTTTGTGAAATTCTAACAATAGGTATTAGACACTGTAAAATGCTACAATCAATGATCCACAATTTTGTGAAATTCAAACATAAGGTATTAGACACTTTAAAATGCAACAATCAATGATACACCATTTTGTGAAATTCTAACAATAGGTATTAGACACTGTAAAATGCAACAATCAATAATCCACCATTTTGTGAAATTCAAACAATATGTATGAGACACTGTAAAATGCAACAATCAATGATCCACCATTTTGTGAAATTCTAACAATAGGTATTAGACACTGTAAAATGCAACAATCAATGATCCACCATTTTGTGAAATTCTAACAATAGGTATTAGACACTTTAAATGCAACAATCAATGATTCACCATTTTGTGAAATTCTAACAATAGGTATTAGACACTTTAAATGCAACAATCAATGATTCACCATTTTGTGAAATTCTAACAATAGGTATTACACACTTTAAAATGCAACAATCAATGATTCACCATTTTGTGAAATTCTAACGATAGGTATTAGACACTGTAAAATGCAACAATCCATGATTCACCATTTTGTGAAATTCTAACAATAGGTATTAGACACTGTAAAATGCAACAATCAATGATTCACCATTTTGTGAAATTCTAACACTAGGTATTAGACACTGTAAAATGCAACAATCAATGATCCATTATTTTGTGAAATTCTAACAATAAGTATTAGACACTCTATAATGCAACAATCAATGATTCACAACTTTGTGAAATTCGAACAATAGGTATTAGACACTGTAAAATCCTACAATCAATGATTCACCATTTTGTGAAATTCTAACAATAAGTATTTGACACTGTAAAATGCAACAATCAATGATACACCATTTTGGGAAATTCTAGCAATAGGTATTAGACACTGCAAAATGCAACAATCAATGATCCACAATTTTGTGAAATTCTTGCAATAGGTATTAGACACTGTAAAAAACAACAATCAATGATCCACCATTTTGTGAAATTCAAACAATAGGTATTAGACACTGTAAAATGCAACAATCAATGATTCACCATTTTGTGAAATTCTAACAATAGGTATTAGACACTGTAAAATGCAACAATCAATGATCCACCATTTTGTGAAATTCTCACGATAGGTATTAGACACTGTAAAATGCAACAATCAATGATCCACCATTTTGTGAAATTCTAACAATAGGTATTAGACACTGTAAAATCTACAATCAATGATTCACCATTTTGTGAAATACTAAGAATAGGTATTAGACACTGTAAAATGCAACAATCAATGATCCACTATTTTGTGAAATTCTAACAATAGGTATTAGACACTGTTAAATGCAACAATCAATGATCCACCATTTTGTGAAATTCTAACAATAGGTATTAGACACTTTAAAATGCAACAATCAATGATACACTATTTTGTGAAATTCTAACAATAGGTATTAGACACTGTAAAATGCAACAATCAATGATCCACCATTTTGTGAAATTCTAACGATAGGTATTAGACACTGTAAAATGCAACAATCAATGATCCACCATTTTGTGAAATTCTAACGATAGGTATTAGACACTGTAAAATGCAACAATCAATGATCCACCATTTTGGGAAATTCTAGCAATAGGTATTAGACACTGTAAAATGCAACAATCAATGATCCACAATTTTGTGAGAGTCTTGCAATAGGTATTAGACACTGTAAAATGCAACAAACAATGATTCACCATTTTGTGAAATTCAAACAATAGGTATTAGACACTGTAAAATGCAACAATCAATGATCCACCATTTTGTGAAATTCTAACGATAGGTATTAGACACTGTAAAATGCTACAATCAATGATCCACCATTTTGTGAAATTCTAAGAATAGGTATTAGACACTGTAAAATGCAACAATCAATGATCCACTATTTTGTGAAATTCTAACAATAGGTATTAGACACTGTTAAATGCAACAATCAATGATCCACCATTTTGTGAAATTCTAACAATAGGTATTAGACACTTTAAAATGCAACAATCAATGATACACCATTTTGTGAAATTCTAACAATAGGTATTAGAAACTGTAAAATGCAACAATCAATGATCCACCATTTTGTGAAATTCTCACGATAGGTATTAGACACTGTAAAATGCAACAATCAATGATCCACCATTTTGGGAAATTCTAGCAATAGGTATTAGACACTGTAAATAGCAACAATCAATGATCCACAATTTTGTGAAATTCTAACAATAGGTATTAGACACTGTAAAATGCAACAAACAATGATTCACCATTTTGTGAAATTCAAACAATAGGTATTAGACACTGTAAAATGCAACAATCAATGCTTCACCATTTTGTTAAATTCTAACAATAGGTATTAGACACTGTAAAATGCTACAATCAATGATCCACAATTTTGTGAAATTCTAACATAAGGTATTAGACACTTTAAAATGCAACAATCAATGATACACCATTTTGTGAAATTCTAACCATAGGTATTAGACACTGTAAAATGCAACAATCAATAATCCACCATTTTGTGAAATTCAAACAATATGTATGAGACACTGTAAAATGCAACAATCAATGATCCACCATTTTGTGAAATTCTAACAATAGGTATTAGACACTGTAAAATGCAACAATCAATGATTCACTATTTTGTGAAATTCTAACAATAGGTATTAGCCACTTTAAAATGCACCACCCAATGAAACACCATTTTGTGAAATTCTAACAATAGGTATTCGACACTTTAAAATGCAACAATCAATGATACACCATTTTGTCAAATTCTAACAATAGGTATTAGACACTGTAAAATGACACAATCAATGATCCACAATTTTGTGAAATTCTAACAATAAGTATTAGACACTGTAAAATTCAAAAATCAATGATTCACCACTTTGTGAAATTCTAACAATAGGTATTAGACACTGTAAAATGCAACAATCAATGATTCACCATTTTGTGAAATTCTAACAATAGGTATTAGACACTGTAAAATGCAACAATCAATGATACACCATTTTGGGAAATTCTAGCAATAGGTATTAGACACTGTAAAATGCAACAATCAATGATCCTCCATTTTGTGAAATTCTTGCAATAGGTATTAGACACTGTAAAATGCAACAATCAATGATTCACCATTTTGTGAAATTCAAACATAGGTATTAGACACTGTAAAATGCAACAATCAATGATTCACCATTTTGTGAAATTCTAACAATAGGTATTAGACACTGTAAAATGCAACAATCAATGATCCACCATTTTGTGAAATTCTAACAATAGGTATTAGACACTGTAAAATGCAACAATCAATGATCCACTTTTTTGTGAAATTCTAACAATAGGTATTAGACACTTTAAAATGCAACAATCAATGATCCACCATCTTGTGTAATTCTAACAATAGGTATTAGACACTGTAAAATGCAACAATCAATGATCCACAATTTTGTGAAATTCTTGCAATAGGTATTAGACACTGTAAAATGCAACAATCAATGATCCACCATTTTGTGAAATTCTAACAATAGGTATTAGACACTGTAAAATGCAACAATCAATGATCAACCATTTTGTGAAATTCTAACTATAGGTATTAGACACTGTAAAATGCAACAATCAATGATCCACCATTTTGTGAAATTTTAACAATAAGTATTAGACACTGTAAAATGCAAGAATCAATGATCCACCATTTTGTGAAATTCTAACAATAGGTATTAGACACTGTAAAATGCTACAATCAATAATTCACCATTTTGTGAAATTCTAACAATAGGTATTAGACACTGTAAAATGCAACAATCAATGATCCACCATTTTGTGAAATTCTAACAATAAGTATAAGACACTGTAAAATGCAACAATCAATGATCCACTATTTTGTGAAATTCTAACAATAGGTATTAGACACTGTTAAATGCAACAATCAATGATCCACCATTTTGTGAAATTCTAACAATAGGTATTAGACACTTTAAAATGCAACAATCAATGATATACCATTTTGTGAAATTCTAACAATAATTATTAGACACTGTAAAATGCAACAATCAATGATCCACCATTTTGTGAAATTCTAACGATAGGTATTAGACACTGTAAAATGCAACAATCAATGATCCACCATTTTGTGAAATTCTAACAATAGGTATTAGACACTGTAAAATGCTACAATCAATGATCCACCATTTTGTGAAATTCTAACAATAAGTATTAGACACTGTAAAATGCAACAATCAATGATCCACTCTTTTGTGAAATTCTAACAATAGGTATTAGACACTGTTAAATGCAACAATCAATGATCCACCATTTTGTGAAATTCTAACAATAGGTATTAGACACTTTAAAATGCAACAATCAATGATCCACCATTTTGTGAAATTCTAACAATAGGTATTAGACACTGTAAAATGCAACAATCAATGATTCACTATTTTGTGAAATTCTAACAATAGGTATTAGACACTTTAAAATGCACCACCCAATGAAACACCATTTTGTGAATTTCTAACAATAGGTATTCGACACTTTAAAATGCAACAATCAATGATACACCATTTAGTGAAATTCTAACAATAGGTATTAGACACTGTAAAATGACACAATCAATGATCCACAATTTTGTGAAATTCTAATAATAAGTATTAGACACTGTAAAATGCAACAATCAATGATTCACCACTTTGTGAAATTCTAACAATAGGTATTAGACACTTTAAATGCAACAATCAATGATTCACCATTTTGTGAAATTCTAACAATAGGTATTAGACACTGTTAAATGCAACAATCAATGATCCACCATTGTGTGAAATTCTAACAATAGGTATTAGACACTTTAAAATGCAACAATCAATGATACACCATTTTGTGAAATTCTAACAATAGGTATTAGACACTGTAAAATGCAACAATCAATAATCCACCACTTTGTGAAATTCAAACAATATGTATAAGACACTGTAAAATGCAACAATCAATGATCCACCATTTTGTCAAATTCTAACAATAGGTATTAGACACTGTAAAATGCAACAATCAATGATTTACCATTTTGTGAAATTCTAACAATAGGTATTAGACACTGTAAAAGGCAACAATCAATGATCCACCATTTTGTGAAATTCTAACAATAGGTATTAGACACTGTAAAATGCTACAATCAATGATCCACCATTTTGTGAAATTCTAACAATAGGTATTAGACACTTGTAAATGCAACAATCAATGATACACCATTTTGTGAAATTCTAACAATAGGTATTAGACACTGTAAAATGCAACAATACATAATCCACCATTTTGTGAAATTCAAACAATATGTATGAGACACTGTAAAATTCAACAATCAATGATCCACCATTTTGTGAAATTCTAACAATAGGTATAAGACACTGTAAAATGCAACAATCAATGATATACCATTTTGTGAAATTCTAACAATAATTATTAGACACTGTAAAATGCAACAATCAATGATCCACCATTTTGTGAAATTCTAACGATAGGTATTAGACACTGTAAAATGCAACAATCAATGATCCACAATTTTGTGAAATTCGAACAATAGGTATTAGACACTGTAAAATGCAACAATCAATGATCCACCATTTTGTGAAATTATAACAATAGGTATTAGACACTGTAATATACTACAATCAATGATCCACCATTTTGTGAAATTCTAACAATAGGTATTAGACACTGTAAAATGCAACAATCAATGATACACCATTTTGGGAAATTCTAGCAATAGGTATTAGACACTGTAAAATGCAACAATCAATGATCCACCATTTTGTGAAATTCTAACAATAAGTATAAGACACTGTAAAATGCAACAATCAATGATCAACCATTTTGTGAAATTCTAACAATAGGTATTAGACACTGTAAAATGCTACAATCAATGATCCACCTTTTTGTGAAATTTTAACAATAGGTATTAGACACTGTTAAATGCAACAATCAATGATCCACCATTTTGTGAAATTCTAACAATAGGTATTAGACACTTTAAATGCAACAATCAATGATTAACCATTTTGTGAAATTCTCACAATAGGTATTAGACACTGTTAAATGCAACAATCAATGATCCACCATTGTGTGAAATTCTAACAATAGGTATTAGACACTTGAAAATTCAACAATCAATGGTCCACCATTTTGTGAAATTCTAACAATAAGTATAACACACTGTAAAATGAAACAATCAATGATACACCATTTTGTGAAATTCTAACAATAGGTATTAGACACTGTAAAATGCAACAATCAATGATCCACCATTTTGTGAAATTCTAACGATAGGTATTAGACACTGTAAAATGCAACAATCAATGATCCACCATTTTGTGAAATTCTAACGATAGGTATTAGACACTGTAAAATGCAACAATCAATGATCCACCATTTTGGGAAATTCTAGCAATAGGTATTAGACACTGTAAAATGCAACAATCAATGATCCACAATTTTGTGAAATTCTTGCAATAGGTATTAGACACTGTAAAATGCAACAAACAATAATTCAACATTTTGTGAAATTCAAACAATAGGTATTAGACACTGTAAAATGCAACAATCAATGATTCACCATTTTGTGAAATTCTAACAATAGGTATTAGACACTGTAAAATGCTACAATCAATGATCCACAATTTTGTGAAATTCAAACATAAGGTATTAGACACTTTAAAATGCAACAATCAATGATACACCATTTTGTGAAATTCTAACAATAGGTATTAGACACTGTAAAATGCAACAATCAATAATCCACCATTTTGTGAAATTCAAACAATATGTATGAGACACTGTAAAATGCAACAATCAATGATCCACCATTTTGTGAAATTCTAACAATAGGTATTAGACACTGTAAAATGCAACAATCAATGATCCACCATTTTGTGAAATTCTAACAATAGGTATTAGACACTTTAAATGCAACAATCAATGATTCACCATTTTGTGAAATTCTAACAATAGGTATTAGACACTTTAAATGCAACAATCAATGATTCACCATTTTGTGAAATTCTAACAATAGGTATTACACACTTTAAAATGCAACAATCAATGATTCACCATTTTGTGAAATTCTAACGATAGGTATTAGACACTGTAAAATGCAACAATCCATGATTCACCATTTTGTGAAATTCTAACAATAGGTATTAGACACTGTAAAATGCAACAATCAATGATTCACCATTTTGTGAAATTCTAACACTAGGTATTAGACACTGTAAAATGCAACAATCAATGATCCATTATTTTGTGAAATTCTAACAATAAGTATTAGACACTCTATAATGCAACAATCAATGATTCACAACTTTGTGAAATTCGAACAATAGGTATTAGACACTGTAAAATCCTACAATCAATGATTCACCATTTTGTGAAATTCTAACAATAAGTATTTGACACTGTAAAATGCAACAATCAATGATACACCATTTTGGGAAATTCTAGCAATAGGTATTAGACACTGCAAAATGCAACAATCAATGATCCACAATTTTGTGAAATTCTTGCAATAGGTATTAGACACTGTAAAAAACAACAATCAATGATCCACCATTTTGTGAAATTCAAACAATAGGTATTAGACACTGTAAAATGCAACAATCAATGATTCACCATTTTGTGAAATTCTAACAATAGGTATTAGACACTGTAAAATGCAACAATCAATGATCCACCATTTTGTGAAATTCTCACGATAGGTATTAGACACTGTAAAATGCAACAATCAATGATCCACCATTTTGTGAAATTCTAACAATAGGTATTAGACACTGTAAAATCTACAATCAATGATTCACCATTTTGTGAAATACTAAGAATAGGTATTAGACACTGTAAAATGCAACAATCAATGATCCACTATTTTGTGAAATTCTAACAATAGGTATTAGACACTGTTAAATGCAACAATCAATGATCCACCATTTTGTGAAATTCTAACAATAGGTATTAGACACTTTAAAATGCAACAATCAATGATACACTATTTTGTGAAATTCTAACAATAGGTATTAGACACTGTAAAATGCAACAATCAATGATCCACCATTTTGTGAAATTCTAACGATAGGTATTAGACACTGTAAAATGCAACAATCAATGATCCACCATTTTGTGAAATTCTAACGATAGGTATTAGACACTGTAAAATGCAACAATCAATGATCCACCATTTTGGGAAATTCTAGCAATAGGTATTAGACACTGTAAAATGCAACAATCAATGATCCACAATTTTGTGAGAGTCTTGCAATAGGTATTAGACACTGTAAAATGCAACAAACAATGATTCACCATTTTGTGAAATTCAAACAATAGGTATTAGACACTGTAAAATGCAACAATCAATGATCCACCATTTTGTGAAATTCTAACGATAGGTATTAGACACTGTAAAATGCTACAATCAATGATCCACCATTTTGTGAAATTCTAAGAATAGGTATTAGACACTGTAAAATGCAACAATCAATGATCCACTATTTTGTGAAATTCTAACAATAGGTATTAGACACTGTTAAATGCAACAATCAATGATCCACCATTTTGTGAAATTCTAACAATAGGTATTAGACACTTTAAAATGCAACAATCAATGATACACCATTTTGTGAAATTCTAACAATAGGTATTAGAAACTGTAAAATGCAACAATCAATGATCCACCATTTTGTGAAATTCTCACGATAGGTATTAGACACTGTAAAATGCAACAATCAATGATCCACCATTTTGGGAAATTCTAGCAATAGGTATTAGACACTGTAAATAGCAACAATCAATGATCCACAATTTTGTGAAATTCTAACAATAGGTATTAGACACTGTAAAATGCAACAAACAATGATTCACCATTTTGTGAAATTCAAACAATAGGTATTAGACACTGTAAAATGCAACAATCAATGCTTCACCATTTTGTTAAATTCTAACAATAGGTATTAGACACTGTAAAATGCTACAATCAATGATCCACAATTTTGTGAAATTCTAACATAAGGTATTAGACACTTTAAAATGCAACAATCAATGATACACCATTTTGTGAAATTCTAACCATAGGTATTAGACACTGTAAAATGCAACAATCAATAATCCACCATTTTGTGAAATTCAAACAATATGTATGAGACACTGTAAAATGCAACAATCAATGATCCACCATTTTGTGAAATTCTAACAATAGGTATTAGACACTGTAAAATGCAACAATCAATGATTCACTATTTTGTGAAATTCTAACAATAGGTATTAGCCACTTTAAAATGCACCACCCAATGAAACACCATTTTGTGAAATTCTAACAATAGGTATTCGACACTTTAAAATGCAACAATCAATGATACACCATTTTGTCAAATTCTAACAATAGGTATTAGACACTGTAAAATGACACAATCAATGATCCACAATTTTGTGAAATTCTAACAATAAGTATTAGACACTGTAAAATTCAAAAATCAATGATTCACCACTTTGTGAAATTCTAACAATAGGTATTAGACACTGTAAAATGCAACAATCAATGATTCACCATTTTGTGAAATTCTAACAATAGGTATTAGACACTGTAAAATGCAACAATCAATGATACACCATTTTGGGAAATTCTAGCAATAGGTATTAGACACTGTAAAATGCAACAATCAATGATCCTCCATTTTGTGAAATTCTTGCAATAGGTATTAGACACTGTAAAATGCAACAATCAATGATTCACCATTTTGTGAAATTCAAACATAGGTATTAGACACTGTAAAATGCAACAATCAATGATTCACCATTTTGTGAAATTCTAACAATAGGTATTAGACACTGTAAAATGCAACAATCAATGATCCACCATTTTGTGAAATTCTAACAATAGGTATTAGACACTGTAAAATGCAACAATCAATGATCCACTTTTTTGTGAAATTCTAACAATAGGTATTAGACACTTTAAAATGCAACAATCAATGATCCACCATCTTGTGTAATTCTAACAATAGGTATTAGACACTGTAAAATGCAACAATCAATGATCCACAATTTTGTGAAATTCTTGCAATAGGTATTAGACACTGTAAAATGCAACAATCAATGATCCACCATTTTGTGAAATTCTAACAATAGGTATTAGACACTGTAAAATGCAACAATCAATGATCAACCATTTTGTGAAATTCTAACTATAGGTATTAGACACTGTAAAATGCAACAATCAATGATCCACCATTTTGTGAAATTTTAACAATAAGTATTAGACACTGTAAAATGCAAGAATCAATGATCCACCATTTTGTGAAATTCTAACAATAGGTATTAGACACTGTAAAATGCTACAATCAATAATTCACCATTTTGTGAAATTCTAACAATAGGTATTAGACACTGTAAAATGCAACAATCAATGATCCACCATTTTGTGAAATTCTAACAATAAGTATAAGACACTGTAAAATGCAACAATCAATGATCCACTATTTTGTGAAATTCTAACAATAGGTATTAGACACTGTTAAATGCAACAATCAATGATCCACCATTTTGTGAAATTCTAACAATAGGTATTAGACACTTTAAAATGCAACAATCAATGATATACCATTTTGTGAAATTCTAACAATAATTATTAGACACTGTAAAATGCAACAATCAATGATCCACCATTTTGTGAAATTCTAACGATAGGTATTAGACACTGTAAAATGCAACAATCAATGATCCACCATTTTGTGAAATTCTAACAATAGGTATTAGACACTGTAAAATGCTACAATCAATGATCCACCATTTTGTGAAATTCTAACAATAAGTATTAGACACTGTAAAATGCAACAATCAATGATCCACTCTTTTGTGAAATTCTAACAATAGGTATTAGACACTGTTAAATGCAACAATCAATGATCCACCATTTTGTGAAATTCTAACAATAGGTATTAGACACTTTAAAATGCAACAATCAATGATCCACCATTTTGTGAAATTCTAACAATAGGTATTAGACACTGTAAAATGCAACAATCAATGATTCACTATTTTGTGAAATTCTAACAATAGGTATTAGACACTTTAAAATGCACCACCCAATGAAACACCATTTTGTGAATTTCTAACAATAGGTATTCGACACTTTAAAATGCAACAATCAATGATACACCATTTAGTGAAATTCTAACAATAGGTATTAGACACTGTAAAATGACACAATCAATGATCCACAATTTTGTGAAATTCTAATAATAAGTATTAGACACTGTAAAATGCAACAATCAATGATTCACCACTTTGTGAAATTCTAACAATAGGTATTAGACACTGTAAAATGCAACAATCAATGATTCACCATTTTGTGAAATTCTAACAATAGGTATTAGACACTGTAAAATGCAACAATCAATGATACACCATTTTGGGAAATTCTAGCAATAGGTATTAGACACTGTAAAATGCAACAATCAATGATCCACCATTTTGTGAAATTCTTGCAATAGGTATTAGACACTGTAAAATGCAACAATCAATGATTCACCATTTTGTGAAATTCTAACGATAGGTATTAGACACTGTAAAATGCAACAATCAATGATTCACCATTTTGTGAAATTCTAACAATAGGTATTAGACACTGTAAAATGCAACAATCAATGATCCACCATTTTGTGAAATTCTAACAATAGGTATTAGACACTGTACAATGCAACAATCAATGATCCACCATTTTGTGAAATTCTAACAATAGGTATTAGACACTTTAAAATGCAACAATCAATGATCCACCATCTTGTGAAATTCTAACAATAGGTATTAGACACAGTAAAATGCAACAATCAATGATCCACAATTTTGTGAAATTCTTGCAATAGGTATTAGACACTGTAAAATGCAACAATCAATGATCCACCATTTTGTGAAATTCTAACAATAGGTATTAGACACTGTAAAATGCAACAATCAATGATCAACCATTTTGTGAAATTCTAACTATAGGTATTAGACACTGTAAAATGCAACAATCAATGATCCATTATTTTGTGAAATTTTAACAATAAGTATTAGACACTGTAAAATGCAAGAATCAATGATCCACCATTTTGTGAAATTCTAACAATAGGTATTAGACACTGTAAAATGCTACAATCAATGATTCACCATTTTGTGAAATTCTAACAATAGGTATTAGACACTGTAAAATGCAACAATCAATGATCCACCATTTTGTGAAATTCTAACAATAAGTATAAGACACTGTAAAATGCAACAATCAATGATCCACTATTTTGTGAAATTCTAACAATAGGTATTAGACACTGTTAAATGCAACAATCAATGATCCACCATTTTGTGAAATTCTAACAATAGGTATTAGACACTTTAAAATGCAACAATCAATGATATACCATTTTGTGAAATTCTAACAATAATTATTAGACACTGTAAAATGCAACAATCAATGATCCACCATTTTGTGAAATTCTAACGATAGGTATTAGACACTGTAAAATGCAACAATCAATGATCCACCATTTTGTGAAATTCTAACAATAGGTATTAGACACTGTAAAATGCTACAATCAATGATCCACCATTTTGTGAAATTCTAACAATAAGTATTAGACACTGTGAAATGCAACAATCAATGATCCACTATTTTGTAAAATTTTAACAATAGGTATTAGAATCTGTTAAATGCAACAATCAATGATCCACCATTGTGTGAAATTCTAACAATAGGTATTAGATACTATAAATTCTACAATCAATGATCCACCATTTTGTGAAATTCTAACAATAAGTATTAGACACTGTAAAATGCAACAATCAATGATCCACTCTTTTGTGAAATTCTAACAATAGGTATTAGACACTGTTAAATATAACAATCAATGATCCATCATTTTGTGAAATTCTAACAATAGGTATTAGACACTTTAAAATGCAACAATCAATGATACACCATTTTGTGAAATTCTAACAATAGGTATTAGACACTGTAAAATGCAACAATCAATAATCCACCATTTTGTGAAATTCAAACAATATGTATAAGACACTGTAAAATGCAACAATCAATGATCAACCATTTTGTGAAATTCTAACAATAGGTATTAGACACTGTAAAATGCAACAATCAATGATTTACCATTTTGTGAAATTCTTGCAATAGGTATTAGACACTGTAAAAGGCAACAATCAATGATACACCATTTTGTGAAATTCTAACAATAGGTATTAGACACTGTAAAATGCTACAATCAATGATCCACCATTTTGTGAAATTCTTACAATAGGTATTAGACACTTTTAAATGCAACAATCAATGATACACCATTTTGTGAAATTCTAACAATAGGTATTAGACACTGTAAAATGCAACAATACATAATCCACCATTTTGTGAAATTCTAACAATATGTATGAGACACTGTAAAATTCAACAATCAATGATCCACCATTTTGTGAAATTCTGACAATAGGTATTAAACACTGTAAAATGCAACAATCAATGATCCACCATTTTGTGAAATTCTAACAATAGGTATTAGACACTGTAAAATACTACAATCAATGATCCACCATTTTGTGAAATTCTAACAATAGGTATTAGACACTGTAAAATGCAACAATCAATGATACACCATTTTGGGAAATTCTAGCAATAGGTATTAGACACTGTAAAATGCTACAATCAATGATCCACCATTTTGTGAAATTCTAACAATAAGTATAAGACACTGTAAAATGCAACAATCAATGATCAACCATTTTGTGAAATTCTAACAATAGGTATTAGACACTGTAAAATGCAACAATCAATGATTCACCATTTTGTGAAATCCTAACAATAGGTATTAGTCACTGTAAAATGCAACAATCAATGATTCACCATTTTGTGAAATTCTAACAATAGGTATTAGACACTGTAAAATGCTACAATCAATGATCCACGTTTTTGTGAAATTCTAACAATAGGTATTAGACACTGTTAAATGCAACAATCAATGATCCACCATTTTCTGAAATTCTAATAATAGGTATTAGACACTTTAAAATGCAACAATCAATGATTCACCATTTTGTGAAATTCTAACAATAGGTATTAGACACTGTAAAATGCAACCAGCAATGATCCACAATTTTGTGAAATTCTTGCAATAGGTATTAGACACTGTAAAATGCAACAATCAATGATCCACCATTTTGTGAAATTCTAACAATAGGTATTAGACACTGTAAAATGCAACAATCAATGATCCACCATTTTGTGAAATTCTAACTATAGGTATTAGACACTGTAAAATGCAACAATCAATGATCCACCATTTTGTGAAATTCTAACAATAAGTATTAGACACTGTAAAATGCAAGAATCAATGATCCACCATTTTGTGAAATTCTAACAATAGGTATTAGACACTGTAAAATGCAACAATCAATGATTCACCATTTTGTGAAATTCAAACATAGGTATTAGACACTGTAAAAGGCAACAATCAATGATTCACCATTTTGTGAAATTCTAACAATAGGTATTAGACACTGTAAAATGCAACAATCAATGATCCACCATTTTGTGAAATTCTAACAATAGGTATTAGACACTGTAAAATGCAACAATTAATGATCCACTTTTTTGTGAAATTCTAACAATAGGTATTAGACACTTTAAAATGCAACAATCAATGATCCACCATCTTGTGAAATTCTAACAATAGGTATTAGACACTGTAAAATGCAACAATCAATGATCCACCATTTTGTGAAATTCTAACAATAAGTATTAGACACTGTAAAATGCAACAATCAATGATTCACCACTTTGTGAAATTCTAACAATAGGTATTAGACACTGTAAAATGCAACAATCAATGATACACCATTTTGGGAAATTCTAGCAATAGGTATTAGACACTGTAAAATGCAACAATCAATGATCCACCATTTTGTGAAATTCTAACAATAAGTATAAGACACAGTAAAATGCAACAATCAATGATCAACCATTTTGGGATATTCTAACAATAGGTATTAGACACTGTAAAATGCAACAATCAATGATTCACCATTTTGTGAAATTCTAACAATAGGTATTAGACACTGTAAAATGCAACAATCAATGATTCACCATTTTGGGAAATTCTAGCAATAGGTATTAGACACTGTAAAATGCAACAATCAATGATCCACCATTTTGTGAAATTCTTGCAATAGGTATTAGACACTGTAAAATGCAACAATCAATGATTCACCATTTTGTGAAATTCAAACATAGGTATTAGACACTGTAAAAGGCAACAATCAATGATTCACCATTTTGTGAAATTCTAACAATAGGTATTAGACACTGTAAAATGCAACAATCAATGATCCACCATTTTGTGAAATTCTAACAATAGGTATTAGACACTGTAAAATGCAACAATTAATGATCCACTTTTTTGTGAAATTCTAACAATAGGTATTAGACACTTTAAAATGCAACAATCAATGATCCACCATCTTGTGAAATTCTAACAATAGGTATTAGACACTGTAAAATGCAACAATCAATGATCAACAATTTTGTGAAATTCTAACTATAGGTATTAGACACTGTAAAATGCAACAATCAATGATCCACCATTGTGTGAAATTTTAACAATAAGTATTAGACACTGTAAAATGCAAGAATCAATGATCCACCATTTTGTGAAATTCTAACAATAGGTATTAGACACTGTAAAATGCTACAATCAATGATTAACCATTTTGTGAAATTCTAACAATAGGTATTAGACACTGTAAAATGCAACAATCAATGATCCACCATTTTGTGAAATTCTAACAATAAGTATAAGACACTGTAAAATGCAACAATCAATGATCCACTATTTTGTGAAATTCTAACAATAGGTATTAGACACTGTTAAATGCAACAATCAATGATCCACCATTTTGTGAAATTCTAACAATAGGTATTAGACACTTTAAAATGCAACAATCAATGATATACCATTTTGTGAAATTCTAACAATAATTATTAGACACTGTAAAATGCAACAATCAATGATTCACCATTTTGTGAAATTCTTGCAATAGGTATTAGACACTGTAAAATGCAACAATCAATGATCCACGATCTTGTGAAATTCTAACAATAGGTATTAGACACTGTAAAATGCAACAATCAATGATCCACAATTTTGTGAAATTCTTGCAATAGGTATTAGACACTGTAAAATGCAACAATCAATGATCCACCATTTTGTGAAATTCTAACAATAGGTATTAGACACTGTAAAATGCAACAATCAATGATCCACCATTTTGTGAAATTCTAACAATAGGTATTAGACACTGTAAAATGCTACAATCAATGATCCACCATTTTGTGAAATTCTAACAATAAGTATTAGACACTGTAAAATGCAACAATCAATGATCCACTATTTTGTGAAATTTTAACAATAGGTATTAGACACTGTAAAATGCAACAATCAATGATACACCATTTTGTGAAATTCTAACAATAGGTATTAGACACTATAAATTCTACAATCAATGATCCACCATTTTGTGAAATTCTAACAATAAGTATTAGACACTGTAAAATGCAACAATCAATGATCCACTCTTTTGTGAAATTCTAACAATAGATATTAGACACTGTTAAATGCAACAATCAATGATCCACCATTTTGTGAAATTCTAACAATAGGTATTAGACACTGTAAAATGCAACAATCAATGATTCACCATTTTGTGAAATTCTAACAATAGGTATTAGACACTGTAAAATGCAACAATCAATGATTCACCATTTTGTGAAATTCTTGCAATAGGTATTAGACACTGTAAAATGCAACAATCAATGATCCACTATTTTGTGAAATTCTAACAATAAATATTAGACACTGTAAAATGCAACAATCAATGATTCACCACTTTGTGAAATTCTAACAATAGGTATTAGACACTGTAAAATGCAACAATCAATGATAAACCATTTTGGGAAATTCTAGCAATAGGTATTAGACACTGTAAAATGCAACAATCAATAATCTACCATTTTGTGAAATTCAAACAATATGTATAAGACACTGTAAAATGCAACAATCAATGATCCACCATTTTGTGAAATTCTTACAATAGGTATTAGACACTGTAAAATGCAACAATCAATGATTTACCATTTTGTGAAATTCTAACAATAGGTATTAGACACTGTAAAAGGCAACAATCAATGATACACCATTTTGTGAAATTCTAACAATAGGTATTAGACACTGTAAAATGCTACAATCAATGATCCACCATTTTGTGAAATTCTAACAATAGGTATTAGACACTTTTAAATGCAACAATCAATGATACACCATTTTGTGAAATTCTAACAATAGGTATTAGACACTGTAAAATGCAACAATACTTAATCCACCATTTTGTGAAATTCAAACAATATGTATGAGACACTGTAAAATTCAACAATCAATGATACACCATTTTGTGAAATTCTAACAATAGGTATTAAACACTGTAAAATGCAACAATCAATGATCCACCATTTTGTGAAATTCTAACAATAGGTATTAGACACTGTAAAATACTACAATCAATGATCCACCATTTTGTGAAATTCTAACAATAGGTATTAGACACTGTAAAATGCAACAATCAATGATACACCATTTTGGGAAATTCTAGCAATAGGTATTAGACACTGTAAAATGCAACAATCAATGATCCACCATTTTGTGAAAATCTAACAATAAGTATAAGACACTGTAAAATGCAACAATCAATGATCAACCATTTTGTGAAATTCTAACAATAGGTATTAGACACTGTAAAATGCAACAATCAATGATTCACCATTTTGTGAAATTCTAACAATAGGTATTAGACACTGTAAAATGACACAATCAATGATCCACAATTTTGTGAAATTCTTGCAATAGGTATTAGACACTGTAAAATGCAAGAATCAATGATTCACCATTTTGTGAAATTCTAACAATAGGTATTAGACGCAGTAAAATGCAACAATCAATGATTCACCATTTTGTGAAATTCTAACAATAGGTATTAGACACTGTAAAATGCAACAATCAATGATCCACCATTTTGTGAAATTCTAACAATAGGTATTAGACACTGTAAAATGCAACAATCAATGATCCACCATTTTGTGAAATTCTAACAATAGGTATTAGACACTTTAAAATGCAACAATCAATGATACACCATTTTGTGAAATTCTTACAATAGGTATTAGACACTGTAAAATGCAACAATCAATAATCCACCATTTTGTGAAATTCAAACAATATGTATAAGACACTGTAAAATGCAACAATCAATGATCCACCTATTTGTGAAATTCTAACAATAGGTATTAGACACTGTAAAATGCAACAATCAATGATCCACCATTGTGTGAAATTCTAACAATAAGTATTAGACACTGTAAAATGCAAGATTCAATGGTCCACCATTTTGTGAAATTCTAACAATAGGTATTAGACACTGTAAAATGCAACAATCAATGATCCACTATTTTGTGAAATTCTAACAATAGGTATTAGACACTGTAAAATGCAACAATCAATGATCCACCATTGTGTGAAATTCTAACAATAGGTATTAGACACTTTAAAATGCAACAATCAATGGTCCACCATTTTGTGAAATTCTAACAATAGGTATTACACACTGTAAAATGCAACAATCAATGATCAACCATTTTGTGAAATTCTAACAATAAGTATTACACACTGTAAAATGCAACAATCCATGATTCACCATTTTGTGAAATTCTAACAATAGGTATTAGACACTGTAAAATGCAACAATCAATGATTCACCATTTTGTGAAATTCTAACAATAGGTATTAGACACTGTAAAATGCAACAATCAATGATCCACCATTTTGTGAAATTCTAACAATAAGTATTAGACACTGTAAAATGCAACAATCAATGATTCACCACTTTGTGAAATTCTAACAATAGGTATTAGACACTGTAAAATGCAACAATCAATGATTCACCATTTTGTGAAATTCTAACAATAGGTATTAGACACTGTAAAATGCAACAATCAATGATCCACTATTTTGGGAAATTCTAACAATAGGTATTAGACACTGTAAAATGCAACAATCAATGATACACCATTTTGGGAAATTCTAGCAATAGGTATTAGACACTGCAAAATGCAACAATCAATGATCCACAATTCTGTGAAATTCTTGCAATAGGTATAAGACACTGTAAAATGCAACAATCAATGATTCACCATTTTGTGAAATTCAAACAATAGGTATTAGACACTGTAAAATGCAACAATCAATGATTCACCATTTTGTGAAATTCTAACAATAGGTATTAGACACTGTAAAATGCAACAATCAATGATCCACCATTTTGTGAAATTCTTACGATAGGTATTAGACACTTTAAAATGCAACAATCAATGATACACCATTTTGTGAAAATCTAACAATAGGTATTAGACACTGTAAAATGCAACAATCAATAATCCACCATTTTGTGAAATTCAAACAATATGTATGAGACACTGTAAAATGCAATAATCAATGATCCACCATTTTGTGAAATTCTAACAATAGGTATTAGACACTGTAAAATGCAACAATCAATGATTCACCATTTTGTGAAATTCTAACAATAGGTATCAGACACTGTAAAAGGCAACAATCAATGATACACCATTTTGTGAAATTCTAACAATAGGTATTAGACACTGTAAAATGCTACAATCAATGATCCACCATTTTGTGAAATTCTAACAATAGGTATTAGACACTTTAAAATGCAACAATCAATGATACACCATTTTGTGAAATTCTAACAATAGGTATTAGACACTGTTAAATGCAACAATCAATGATTCACCATTTTGTGAAATTCTAACAATAGGTATTAGACACTGTAAAAGGCAACAATCAATGATCCACCATTTTGAGAAATTCTAACAATAGGTATTAGACACTGTAAAATGCAGCAATCAATGATCCACCATTTTGTTAAATTCTAACAATAGGTATTAGACACTTTAAATGCAACAATCAATGATACACCATTTTGTGAAATTCTAACAATAGGTATTAGACACTGTAAAATGACACAATCAATGATCCACCATTTTGTGAAATTCTAACAATAGGTATTAGACACTGTAAAATGCAACAATCAATGATCCACCATTTTGTGAAATTCTAACGATAGGTATTAGACACTGTAAAATGCAACAATCAATGATCCACCATTTTGTGAAATTCTAACGATAGGTATTAGACACTGTAAAATGCGACAATCAATGATCCACCACTTTGTGAAATTCTAACGATAGGTATTAGACACTGTAAAATACAACAATCAATGATCCACAATTTTGTGAAATTCTAACAATAAGTATTACACACTGTAAAATGCAACAATCAATGTGTAGTAACAAAGATAATTGATGCCTGTCTCCCCCTTGGAGTAATAATGGAATGTTCTACATTCGTGTATATTAAGAGTGAATGTTAAACACTATTTGTCTAGCTAAGCAACAAATGGTTAAATAAAGCTTATCCTTAAGTTATATTCGGCGTCCAGTTTTTATTACAATTTATTTAACCATTCGTTATGGAACGTTACTTGAAACCCGATCGTCTAGACCTTGATACGGCCGACTCGGAATCTACTGACAAATGGCGGCATTGGAGAAAAATGTTCGAAGGATTCCTTACAGCTCTACAGTTATCTTCAAACGCGGCTTTAACAGGTACTGAGAAATATACCCTTCTTTTACATCATGTCTCTACTGCTATTTATAGAAATTTATCTGAATGTGAAAATTATGAAACTGCGGTGGACATTTTAGAAGCCATGTTTGTCAAGAAAAAAAATACTATTTTTGCTAGACATTTACTTGCTACCCGGCGTCAACAACCAGAAGAAAGCCTTGAACAATACCTTCAGATTCTAAAGACGTTAAGTCGCGAGTGTGAATTTACAGCCTTAACTGCGAACCAAGCGAGAGATGTTTTTATCAGGGACGCATTTATTAATGGAATACAGTCCAACCAAATAAGACAAAGACTACTAGAGAATAAAAACCTAGACTTACCAACAGCTTATGAACAAGCTCTAACGTTGGACATGGCACAGAAGCAGTCTGTCTTCTATTTACAACCCGATATTTTGGGAGCTGCTATCGTAGCCCCTCCTCTGCATGTTCAAAATTCTTCCATTGTCCAAGATGCTGCCACCCCCCTTTCTAACGATCACGAACAACTTATCACTGCCGCCTCAGCTGGATCCACATGCTACTTTTGTGGCCTTCGTATACATGCTCGTTCGTCCTGCCCGGCTCGAGATGTTAGATGCCACAAGTGTGATAAGCAGGGACATTTTTCGAAAGTTTGCCGGTCAGCTTCTCAAAAAAAACGTTCGGCTACTCTTGCTACTGTAGCACCAATTACAATATCAGCTGCATTCCCCGGCTGCCTCTCAAAAACAATCGTGAGGGTAAAAATCAATGGATTGACTATTCATGCGCTTATTGATACAGGCAGTTCCGAAAGTTTTATTAATGCCAGTATTGTAAAAGCAAATAAATGGGAAATATTTCCTTGTTCCAACCAAATATCAATGGCAAATTCATCTTTATCGTCCCATGTAATTGGATATTGCATGGTTAACCTGAAACTAAAAGGAAACTCCTATCAAGGGATCAAATTATCAGTAATGAAAAACCTCTGCTGCGAAGTGATTTTGGGTCACAATTTTCTAAAACAACATTCATGCGTTGAAATTCCTTTTGGTGGCCCCAAGCCAGTCCTAAGCGTATGTGGACTAGCAGCTGTCAAAGTGCGGCACCCGTCACTTTTTACAAACTTAACTCCTGACTGCAAACCAATAGCAATAAAATCAAGACGCTATTCAGAAACGGACAAACAGTTCATAGCAGCAGAAGTAACAAAACTACTTAAGGAAGGAATTATAGAGCCAAGTGAATCTCCATGGCGAGCACAGGTCCTCGTAACAGCCACTGAAAATCACAAGAAAAGGATGGTCATTGACTATTCCCAGACCATCAACAGATACACATTACTCGATGCCTATCCACTGCCTCGTATTGACGAAATGATTTCTAATATTGCAAAATATCACACTTTCAGTACTTTAGATCTCAGAAGTGCCTACCATCAGGTACCTATCAAGCCAGAGGATAAGCCCTACACGGCATTCGAGGCCTGCGGTCGCCTATATCAGTTCTGCCGAATTCCTTTTGGGATAACAAATGGTGTGGCTAGCTTCCAGAGGGTAATAGATGAAATAATCTCCAATGAAAAATTGAAGGGTACTGTTGCATATATAGACAATGTCACAGTATGCGGACATAACCAAGCTGAACATGACCACAACCTTAAACGATTCATGGCTGCCGTCAAGAAATATAATCTGACTTTGAACAGTGAAAAATGTTCCTACAACTTGAAAAGCATCAAATTATTGGGATACATTGTCAAAAATGGCACCATGACGCCGGATCCCGAGCGACTGAAACCGCTAATGGAATTACCAATCCCTGGAAACATGCCCTCTTTACGACGAGCCCTCGGTATGTTTGCTCACTACTCCCAATGGGTTGCGTCTTTTTCAGAAAAAATACACCCATTGACACAAGTATCTACTTTTCCGTTGTCCTGTTCCGCCATCAGAGCATTTCAAAACATGAAAAGGAACATTGCTCAGTCTGCCATTTCTGCTGTGGATCCTTTTATCCCTCTATTAGTTGAGACGGATGCCTCCGACTGTGCGATAGCTGCCTCACTGAGACAATCCGGTCGTCCTGTAGCTTTTTTTTCAAGAACACTTTCGAAATTCGAGCGACGACACTCTGCAATAGAAAAAGAAGCGTACGCCATAGTTGAGGCATTACGAAAATGGAGGCATTACTTAATCGGCCGACATTTTGAATTAATCACTGACCAAAAGTCGGTCTCGTTTATGTTTAACCCAAAAACAACGAGTAAAATAAAAAACGAGAAAATAGCGAGATGGAGAATGGAGCTTTCTTGCTACTCCTTTGACGTCACTTACCGCCCTGGTAAGGAGAATGCCGCGGTCGACGCGCTTTCAAGGGTGTGTGGCCTGGTAACTGGCTCAGATGATCTTCAGTATATACACAGGGAATTGTGTCACCCAGGTATCACAAGAATGATTCACGTAGTCAGGAGCAGAAACTTGCCATATTCTGTTGAAGACGTAAAAAGAATTACGAACTCTTGTCGGATATGCGCAGAAAATAAGCCCAGGTTCTACAAACCTCCTCCAGCAACACTCATTAAGGCCACACAGCCTTTTGAAAGACTTAACCTGGATTTTAAGGGCCCTTTACCCTCTAAAACTAAAAATAAATACATGCTCACAATAATAGACGAGTACTCAAGATTTCCGTTCATCATCCCCTGCCCAGACGTAACGGCTGCAACAGTAATTCAAGGCCTCTGCTCCATTTTTGCCGTTTTTGGAGTGCCTGCATATATACATTCAGATCGTGGGTCTGCTTTTATGTCGGACGAACTCAAGCAGTTTCTGCATGAACGAAGAGTAGCTGTAAGTAGAACAACTCCTCACAATCCTCAAGGAAACGGACAGTGCGAAAGATACAATGGTATAATATGGAAGACAGTACAGTTGGCGGCAGCAAATCGCAATAGTCCGATCTCCGATTGGGAAAGTCTCATCCCCATGGCCTTATACGCTATTAGGACTCTATTATGTACAGCGACAAACGCTACCCCACATGAGAGATTCTTCTCGTTCCCACGACGAAGCTCAGCAGGCACATCACTTCCCTCGTGGCTTGCACAACCTGGCACAGTTTTATTAAAACGTCATGTTCGTCATAGTAAACATGACCCATTGGTAAGCGAGGTACAATTAATCGAAGCGAACCCTCAGTATGCACTGGTCAGAAATTCAGAAGGAAGGCAATCTACTGTCTCCTTAAGGGATCTAGCCCCAGCAGGAAATGTATATGAACGTAGAACTGCTTCAGATGGATATAGAGCTCCGGTTCGTGGAACAAGTCCGACCCTCTTAGGTGATCGTGTGCCAGATACGTCAAGTTCAGAGTCCCAACAAAACGAATCTGAATATACTAACAGAGTCGTCTCTGACTCTAGTTCGGATGACAGATGGGTACCACGAAAGCGGTTTCACCCAATATCTGAGACAGATACTCAATCTTCAGACACCAAGCGACCGAAGCGCCGTAGAAAACGAGAGCGATTTGGAGCAAGATATTTTAGCCCTAAACCAGCCACACAAGACAGTCCCGAAACGTCGTCAGGTCCCGAGGAGCCTAGATTAGAAATGGATGTCGGGCACGAACAACCAAGACGCCCTCAAAGAACCCGCAGGAGGCCAGGTCGATGGGATGATTTTGTTCCCTACGAATAAGAAGATAGATGGGGGAGAATGTAGTAACAAAGATAATTGATGCCTGTCTCCCCCTTGGAGTAATAATGGAATGTTCTACATTCGTGTATATTAAGAGTGAATGTTAAACACTATTTGTCTAGCTAAGCAACAAATGGTTAAATAAAGCTTATCCTTAAGTTATATTCGGCGTCCAGTTTTTATTACACAATGATCAACCATTTTGTGAAATTCTAACAATAGGTATTAAACACTGTAAAATGCAACAATCCATGATTCACCATTTTGTGAAATTCTAACAATAGGTATTAGACACTGTAAAATGCAACAATCAATGATTCACCATTTTGTGAAATTCTAACAATAGGTATTAGACACTGTAAAATGCAACAATCAATGATCCACCATTTTGTGAAATTCTAACAATAAGTATTAGACACTGTAAAATGCAACAATCAATGATTCACCATTTTGTGAAATTCAAACAATAGGTATTAGACACTGTAAAATGCAACAATCAATGATCCACAATTTTGTGAAATTCTTGCAATAGGTATTAGACACTGTAAAATGCAACAATCAATGATCCACAATTTTGTGAAATTCTTGCAATAGGTATAAGACACTGTAAAATGCAACAATCAATGATTCACCATTTTGTGAAATTCAAACAATAGGTATTAGACACTGTAAAATGCAACAATCAATGATTCACCATTTTGTGAAATTCTAACAATAGGTATTAGACACTGTAAAATGCAACAATCAATGATCCACCATTTTGTGAAATTCTTACGATAGGTATTAGACACTTTAAAATGCAACAATCAATGATACACCATTTTGTTAAAATCTAACAATAGGTATTAGACACTGTAAAATGCAACAATCAATAATCCACCATTTTGTGAAATTCAAACAATATGTATGAGACACTGTAAAATGCAATAATCAATGATCCACCATTTTGTGAAATTCTAACAATAGGTATTAGACACTGTAAAATGCAACAATCAATGATTCACCATTTTGTGAAATTCTAACAATAGGTATTAGACACTGTAAAAGGCAACAATCAATGATACACCATTTTGTGAAATTCTAACAATAGGTATTAGACACTGTAAAATGCTACAATCAATGATCCACCATTTTGTGAAATTCTAACAATAGGTATTAGACACTTTAAAATGCAACAATCAATGATACACCATTTTGTGAAATTCTAACAATAGGTATTAGACACTGTTAAATGCAACAATCAATGATTCACCATTTTGTGAAATTCTAACAATAGGTATTAGACACTGTAAAAGGCAACAATCAATGATCCACCATTTTGTGAAATTCTAACAATAGGTATTAGACACTGTAAAATGCAGCAATCAATGATCCACCATTTTGTTAAATTCTAACAATAGGTATTAGACACTTTAAATGCAACAATCAATGATACACCATTTTGTGAAATTCTAACAATAGGTATTAGACACTGTAAAATGACACAATCAATGATCCACCATTTTGTGAAATTCTAACAATAGGTATTAGACACTGTAAAATGCAACAATCAATGATCCACCATTTTGTGAAATTCTAACGATAGGTATTAGACACTGTAAAATGCAACAATCAATGATCCACCATTTTGTGAAATTCTAACGATAGCTATTAGACACTGTAAAATGCAACAATCAATGATCCACCATTTAGTGAAATTCTAACAATAGGTATTAGACACTGTAAAATACAACAATCAATGATCCACAATTTTGTGAAATTCTAACAATAGGTATTAGACACTGTAAAATGCTACAATCAATGATCCACCATTTTGTGAAATTCTAACAATAAGTATTAGACACTGTAAAATGCAACAATCAATGATCCACTATTTTGTGAAATTCTAACAATAGGTATTAGAATCTGTTAAATGCAACAATCAATGATCCACCATTTTGTGAAATTCTAACAATAGGTATTAGACACTTTAAAATGCTACAATCAATGATCCACCATTTTGTGAAATTCTAACAATAGGTATTAGACACTGTAAAATGACACAATCAATGATCCACAATTTTGTGAAATTCTTGCAATAGGTATTAGACACTGTAAAATGCAAGAATCAATGATTCACCATTTTGTGAAATTCTAACAATAGGTATTAGACGCAGTAAAATGCAACAATCAATGATTCACCATTTTGTGAAATTCTAACAATAGGTATTAGACACTGTAAAATGCAACAATCAATGATCCACCATTTTGTGAAATTCTAACAATAGGTATTAGAGACTTTAAAATGCAACAATCAATGATACACCATTTTGTAAAATTCTAACAATAGGTATTAGACACTGTAAAATGCAACAATCAATAATCCACCATTTTGTGAAATTCAAACAATATGTATAAGACCCTGTAAAATGCAACAATCAATGATCCACGTTTTTGTGAAATTCTAACAATAGGTATTAGACACTGTAAAATGCAACAATCAATGATCCACTATTGTGTGAAATTCTAACAATAGGTATTAGACACTGTAAAATGCAAGATTCAATGATCCACCATTTTGTGAAATTCTAACAATAGGTATTAGACACTGTAAAATGCAACAATCAATGATCCACTATTTTGTGAAATTCTAACAATAGGTATTAGACACTGTTAAATGCAACAATCAATGATCCACCATTGTGTGAAATTCTAACAATAGGTATTAGACACTTTAAAATGCAACAATCAATGGTCCACCATTTTGTGAAATTCTAACAATAAGTATTACACACTGTAAAATGCAACAATCAATTATCAACCATTTTGTGAAATTCTAACAATAGGTATTAAACACTGTAAAATGCAACAATCCATGATTCACCATTTTGTGAAATTCTAACAATAGGTATTAGACACTGTAAAATGCAACAATCAATGATTCACCATTTTGTGAAATTCTAACAATAGGTATTAGACACTGTAAAATGCAACAATCAATGATCCACCATTTTGTGAAATTCTAACAATAAGTATTAGACACTGTAAAATGCAACAATCAATGATTCACCATTTTGTGAAATTCAAATCATAGGTATTAGACACTGTAAAATGCAACAATCAATGATTCACCATTTTGTGAAATTCTAACAATAGGTATTAGACACTGTAAAATGCAACAATCAATGATCCACCATTTTGTGAAATTCTAACGATAGGTATTAGACACTGTAAAATGCAACAATCAATGATCCACCATTTTGTGAAATTCTAACAATAGGTATTAGACACTGTAAAATGCAACAATCAATGATCCACCATTTTGTGAAATTCTAACGATAGGTATTAGACACTGTAAAATGCAACAGTCAATGATCCACCATTTTGTGAAATTCTGACGATAGGTATTAGACACTGTAAAATGCAACAATCAATGATCCATAATTTTGGGAAATTCTAGCAATAGGTATTAGACACTGTAAAATGCAACAATCAATGATCCACAATTTTGTGAAATTCTTGCAATAGGTATTAGACACTGTAAAATGCAACAATCAATGATTCACCATTTTGTGAAATTCAAACAATAGGTATTAGACACTGTAAAATGCAACAATCAATGATTCACCATTTTGTGAAATTCTAACAATAGGTATTAGACACTGTAAAATGCTACAATCAATGATCCACAATTTTGTGAAATTCTAACAATAGGTATTAGACACTTTAAAATGCAACAATCAATGATACACCATTTTGTGCAATTCTAACAATAGGTATTAGACACTGTAAAATGCAACAATCAATAATCCCCCATTTTGTGAAATTCAAACAATATGTATGAGACACTGTAAAATGCAACAATCAATGATCCACCATTTTATGAAATTCTAACAATAAGTATTAGACACTGTAAAAGGTCACAATCAATGATTCACCACTTTGTGAAATTCTAACAATAGGTATTAGACACTGTAAAATGCAACAATCAATGATCCACCATTTTGTGAAATTCTAACAATATGGATTAGACACTGTAAAATGCAACAATCAATGATTCACCATTTTGTGAAATTCTAACAATAGGTATTAGACACTGTAAAATGCAACAATCAATGATCCACCATTTAATGAAATTCTAACAATAGGTATTAGACACTGTAAAATGCAAGATTCAATGATCCACCATTTTGTGAAATTCTAACAATAGGAATTAGACACTGTAATAATCAACAATCAATGATTCACCATTTTGTGAAATTCTAACAATAGGTATTAGACACTGTAAAAGTCAACAATCAATGATCCACCATTTTGTGAAATTCTAACAATAAGTATTAGACACTGTATAATGCAACAATCAATGATCCAGCATTTTGTGAAATTCTAACAATAGGTATTAGACACTGTAAAATGCAACAATCAATGATCCACCATTTTGTGAAATTCTAACAATAGGTATTAGACACTGTAAAATGCTACAATCAATGATCCACCATTTTGTCAAATTCTAACAATAGGTATTAGACACTTTAAAATGCAACAATCAATGATACACCATTTTGTGAAAATCTAACAATAGGTATTAGACACTGTAAAATGCAACAATCAATGATTCACCATTTTGTGAAATTCTAACAATAGGTATTAGACACTGTAAAAGGCAACAATCAATGATACACCATTTTGTGAAATTCTAACAATAGGTATTAGACACTGTAAAATGCTACAATCAATGATCCACCATTTTGTGAAATTCTAACAATAGGTATTAGACACTTTAAAATGCAACAATCAATGATCCACCATTTTGTGAAATTCTAACAATAGGTATTAGACACTGTTAAATGCAACAATCAATGATACACCATTTTGTGAAATTCTAACAATAGGTATTAGACACTTTAAATGCAACAATCAATGATACACTATTTTGTGAAATTCTAACAATAGGTATTAGACACTGTAAAATGACACAATCAATGATCCACCATTTTGTGAAATTCTAACATTAGGTATAAGACACTGTAAAATGCAACAATCAATGATCCACCATTTTGTGAAATTCTAACGATAGGTATTAGACACTGTAAAATGCAACAATCAATGATCCACCATTTTGTGAAATTCTAACGATAGGTATTAGACACTGTAAAATGCGACAATCAATGATCCACCATTTTGTGAAATTCTAACGATAGGTATTAGACGCAGTAAAATGCAACAATCAATGATTCACCATTTTGTGAAATTCTAACAATAGGTATTAGACACTGTAAAATGCAACAATCAATGATCCACCATTTTGTGAAATTCTAACAATAGGTATTAGACACTGTATAATGCAACAATCAATGATCCACCATTTTGTGAAATTCTAACAATAGGTATTAGACACTTTAAAATGCAACAATCAATGATACACCATTTTGTGAAATTCTAACAATAGGGATTAGACACTGTAAAATGCAACAATCAATAATCCACCATTTTGTGAAATTCTAACAATAGGTATAAGACACTGTAAAATGCAACAATCAATGATCCACGTTTTTGTGAAATTCTAACAATAGGTATTAGACACTGTAAAATGCAACAATCAATGATCCACCATTGTGTGAAATTCTAACAATAGGTATTAGACACTGTAAAATGCAAGATTCAATGATCCACCATTTTGTGAAATTCTAACAATAGGTATTAGACACTGTAAAATGCAACAATCAATGATCCACTATTTTGTGAAATTCTAACAATAGGTATTAGACACTGTAAAATGCAACAATCAATGATCCACCATTTTGTGAAATTCTAACAATAGGTAGTAGACACTGTAAAATGCAACAATCAATGATCCACCATTTTGTGAAATTCTAACAATAAGTATTAGACACTGTAAAATGCAACAATCAATGATTCACCACTTTGTGAAATTCTAACAATAGGTATTAGACACTGTAAAATGCAACAATCAATGATTCACCATTTTGTGAAATTCTAACAATAGGTATTAGACACTGTAAAATGCAACAATCAATGATCCACTATTTTGGGAAATTCTAACAATTGGTATTAGACACTGAAAAATGCAACAATCAATGATACACCATTTTGGGAAATTCTAGCAATAGGTATTAGACACTGCAAAATGCAACAATCAATGATCCACAATTTTGTGAAATTCTTGCAATAGGTATTAGACACTGTAAAATGCAACAATCAATGATCCACAATTTTGTGAAATTCTAACGATAGGTATTAGACACTGTAAAATGCAACAATCAATGATCCACAATTTTGTGAAATTCTTGCAATAGGTATTAGACACTGCAAAATGCAACAATCAATGATCCACAATTTTGTGAAATTCTAACAATAGGTATTAGACACTGTAAAATGCAACAATCAATGATTCACCATTTTGTGAAATTCTAACAATAGGTATTAGACACTGTAAAATGCAACAATCAATGATTCACCATTTTGTGAAATTCTAAGAATAGGTATTAGACACTGTAAAATGCAACAATCAATGATCCACTATTTTGTGAAATTCTAACAATAGGTATTAGACACTGTTAAATGCAACAATCAATGATCCACCATTTTGTGAAATTCTAACAATAGGTATTAGACACTTTAAAATGCAACAATCAATGATACACCATTTTGTGAAATTCTAACAATAGGTATTAGACACTGTAAAATGCAACAATCAATGATCCACCATTTTGTGAAATTCTAACAATAGGTATTAGACACTGTAAAATGACACAATCAATGATCCACAATTTTGTGAAATTCTTGCAGAAGGTATTAGACACTGTAAAATGCAAGAATCAATGATTCACCATTTTGTGAAATTCTAACAATAGGTATTAGACGCAGTAAAATGCAACAATCAATGATTCACCATTTTGTGAAATTCTAACAATAGGTATTAGACACTGTAAAATGCAACAATCAATGATCCACCATTTTGTGAAATTCTAACAATAGGTATTAGACACTGTAAAATGCAACAATCAATGATCCACCATTTTGTGAAATTCTAACAATAGGTATTAGACACTTTAAAATGCAACAATCAATGATACACCATTTTGTGAAATTCTAACAATAGGTATTAGACACTGTAAAATGCAACAATCAATAATCCACCATTTTGTGAAATTAAAACAATATGTATAAGACACTGTAAAATGCAACAATCAATGATCCACTATTTTGTGAAATTCTAACAATAGGTATTAGACACTGTAAAATGCAACAATCAATGATCAACCATTGTGTGAAATTCTAACAATAGGTATTAGACACTGTAAAATGCAAGATTCAATGATCCACCATTTTGTGAAATTCTAACAATAGGTATTAGACACTGTAAAATGCAACAATCAATGATCCACCATTTTGTGAAATTCTAACAATAAGTATTAGACACTGTAAAATGCAACAATCAATGATCCACCACTTTGTGAACTTCTAACAATAGGTATTAGACACTGTAAAATGCAACAATCAATGATTCACCATTTTGTGAAATTCTAACAATAGATATTAGACACTGTAAAATGCAACAATCAATGATCCACTATTGTGTGAAATTCTAACAATAGGTATTAGACACTGTAAAATGCAACAATCAATGATACACCATTTTGGGAAATTCTAGCAATAGGTATTAGACACTGTAAAATGCAACAATCAATGATCCACAATTTTGTGAAATTCTTGCAATAGGTATTAGACACTGTAAAATGCAACAATCAATGATTCACCATTTTGTGAAATTCAAACAATAGGTATTAGACACTGTAAAATGCAACAATCAATGATTCACCATTTTGTGAAATTCTAACAATAGGTATTAGACACTGTAAAATGCAACAATCAATGATCCACCATTTTGTGAAATTCTAACGATAGGTATTAGACACTGTAAAATGCAACAATCAATGATCCACCATTTTGTGAAATTCTAACAATAGGTATAAGACACTGTAAAATGCTACAATCAATGATCCACCATTTTGTGAAATTCTAACGATAGGTATTAGACACTGTCAAATGCAACAATCAATGATCCACTATTTTGTGAAATTCTAACAATAGGTATTAGACACTGTTAAATGCAATAATCAATGATCCACCATTTTGTGAAATTCTAACAATAGGTATTAGACACTTTAAAATGCAACAATCAATGATACACCATTTTGTGAAATTCTAACAATAGGTATTAGACACTGTAAAATGCAACAATCAATGATCCACCATTTTGTGAAATTCTAACGATAGGTATTAGACACTGTAAAATGTAACAATCAATGATTCACCATTTTGTGAAATTCAAACAATAGGTATTAGACACTGTAAAATGCAACAATCAATGAATTACCATTTTGTGAAATTCTAACAATAGGTATTAGACACTGTAAAATGCTACAATCAATGATCCACAATTTTGTGAAATTCTAACAATAGGTATTAGACACTTTAAAATGCAACAATCAATGATACACCATTTTGTGAAATTCTAACAATAGGTATTAGACACTGTAAAATGCAACAATCAATAATCCCCCATTTTGTGAAATTCAAACAATATGTATGAGACACTGTAAAATGCAACAATCAATGATCCACCATTTTATGAAATTCTAACAATAAGTATTAGACACTGTAAAAGGTCACAATCAATGATTCACCACTTTGTGAAATTCTAACAATAGGTATTAGACACTGTAAAATGCAACAATCAATGATCCACCATTTTGTGAAATTCTAACAATAGTTATAAGACACTGTAAAATGCAACAATCAATGATCCACCATTTTGTGAAATTCTAACAATAGGTATTAGACACTGTAAAATGACACAATCAATGATCCACAATTTTGTGAAATTCTTGCAGTAGGTATTAGACACTGTAAAATGCAAGAATCAATGATTCACCATTTTGTGAAATTCTAACAATAGGTATTAGACGCAGTAAAATGCAACAATCAATGATTCACCATTTTGTGAAATTCTAACAATAGGTATTAGACACTGTAAAATGCAACAATCAATGATCCACCATTTTGTGAAATTCTAACAATAGGTATTAGACACTGTAAAATGCAACAATCAATGATCCACCATTTTGTGAAATTCTAACAATTGGTATTAGACACTTTAAAATGCAACAATCAATGATACACCATTTTGTGAAATTCTAACAATAGGTATTAGACACTGTAAAATGCAACAATCAATAATCCACCATTTTGTGAAATTAAAACAATATGTATAAGACACTGTAAAATGCAACAATCAATGATCCACTATTTTGTGAAATTATAACAATAGGTATTAGACACTGTTAAATGCAACAATCAATGATCCACCATTGTGTGAAATTCTAACAATAGGTATTAGACACTGTAAAATGCAACAATCAATGGTCCACCATTGTGTGAAATTCTAACAATAAGTATTACACACTGTAAAATGCAACAATCAATGATCAACCATTTTGTGAAATTCTAACAATAGGTATTAAACACTGTAAAATGCAACAATCCATGATTCACCATTTTGTGAAATTCTAACAATAGGTATTAGACACTGTAAAATGCAACAATCAATGATTCACCATTTTGTGAAATTCTAACAATAGGTATTAGACACTGTAAAATGCAACAATCAATGATCCACCATTTTGTGAAATTCTAACAATAAGTATTAGACACTGTAAAATGCAACAATCAATGATTCACCACTTTGTGAACTTCTAACAATAGGTATTAGACACTGTAAAATGCAACAATCAATGATTCACCATTTTGTGAAATTCTAACAATAGATATTAGACACTGTAAAATGCAACAATCAATGATCCACTATTTTGGGAAATTCTAACAATAGGTATTAGACACTGTAAAATGCAACAATCAATGATACACCATTTTGGGAAATTCTAGCAATAGGTATTAGACACTGCAAAATGCAACAATCAATGATCCACAATTTTGTGAAATTCTTGCAATAGGTATTAGACACTGTAAAATGCAACAATCAATGATTAACCATTTTGTGAAATTCAAACAATAGGTATTAGACACTGTAAAATGCAACAATCAATGATTCACCATTTTGTGAAATTCTAACAATAGGTATTAGACACTGTAAAATGCAACAATCAATGATCCACCATTTTGTGAAATTCTAACGATAGGTATTAGACACTGTAAAATGCAACAATCAATGATCCACCATTTTGTGAAATTCTAACAATAGGTATAAGACACTGTAAAATGCTACAATCAATGATCCACCATTTTGTGAAATTCTAACGATAGGTATTAGACACTGTAAAATGCAACAATCAATGATCCACTATTTTGTGAAATTCTAACAATAGGTATTAGACACTTTAAAATGCAACAATCAATGATACACCATTTTGTGAAATTCTAACAATAGGTATTAGACACTGTAAAATGCAACAATCAATGATCCACCATTTTGTGAAATTCTAACGATAGGTATTAGACACTGTAAAATGTAACAATCAATGATTCACCATTTTGTGAAATTCTTACAATAGGTATTAGACACTGTAAAATGCAACAATCAATGATTTACCATTTTGTGAAATTCTAACAATAGGTATTAGACACTGTAAAATGCTACAATCAATGATCCACAATTTTGTGAAATTCTAACAATAGGTATTAGACACTTTAAAATGCAACAATCAATGATACACCATTTTGTGAAATTCTAACAATAGGTATTAGACACTTTAAAATGCAACAATCAATAATCCCCCATTTTGTGAAATTCAAACAATATGTATGAGACACTGTAAAATGCAACAATCAATGATCCACCATTTTATGAAATTCTAACAATAAGTATTAGACACAGTAAAAGGTCACAATCAATGATTCACCACTTTGTGAAATTCTAACAATAGGTATTAGACACTGTAAAATGCAACAATCAATGATCCACCATTTTGTGAAATTCTAACAATAGGTATAAGACACTGTAAAATGCAACAATCAATGATCCACAATTTTGTGAAATTCTAACAATAGGTATTAGACACTGTAAAATGCAACAATCAATGATCCACCATTTTGTGAAATTCTAACAATAGGTATTAGACACTGTAAAATGCAAGATTCAATGATCCACCATTTTGTGAAATTCTAACAATAGGAATTAGACACTGTAATAATCAACAATCAATGATTCACCATTTTGTGAAATTCTAACAATAGGTATTAGACACTGTAAAAGTCAACAATCAATGATCCACCATTTTGTGAAATTCTAACAATAAGTATTAGACACTGTATAATGCAACAATCAATGATCCAGCATTTTGTGAAATTCTAACAATAGGTATTAGACACTGTAAAATGCAACAATCAATGATCCACCATTTTGTGAAATTCTAACAATAGGTATTAGACACTGTAAAATGCTACAATCAATGATCCACCATTTTGTCAAATTCTAACAATAGGTATCAGACACTTTAAAATGCAACAATCAATGATACACCATTTTGTGAAAATCTAACAATAGGTATTAGACACTGTAAAATGCAACAATCAATAATCCACCATTTTGTGAAATTCAAACAATATGTATGAGACACTGTAAAATGCAACAATCAATGATCCACCATTTTGTGAAATTCTAACAATAGGTATTAGACACTGTAAAATGCAACAATCAATAATTCACCATTTTGTGAAATTCTAACAATAGGTATTAGACACTGTAAAAGGCAACAATCAATGATACACCATTTTGTGAAATTCTAACAATAGGTATTAGACACTGTAAAATGCTACAATCAATGATCCACCATGTTGTGAAATTCTAACAATAGGTATTAGACACTTTAAAATGCAACAATCAATGATCCACCATTTTGTGAAATTCTAACAATAGGTATTAGACACTGTAAAATTACACAATCAATGATCCACCATTTTGTGAAATTCTAACAATAGGTATTAGACACTGTAAAATGCAACAATCAATGATCCACCATTTTGTGAAATTCTAACGATAGGTATTAGACACTGTAAAATGCAACAATCAATGATCCACCATTTTGTGAAATTCTAACGATAGGTATTAGACACTGTAAAATGCAACAATCAATGATCCACGATTTTGTGAAATTCTAACGATAGGTATTAGACACTGTAAAATGCAACAATCAATGATCCACCATTTTGTGAAATTCTAACAATAAGTATAAGACACTGTAAAATGCTACAATCAATGATCCACCATTTTGTGAAATTCTAACAATAGGTATTAGACACTGTAAAATGCAACAATCAATGATCCACCATTTTGTGAAATTCTAACAATAGGTATTAGACACTGTAAAATGCAAGATTCAATGATCCACCATTTTGTGAAATTCTAACAATAGGAATTAGACACTGTAATAATCAACAATCAATGATTCACCATTTTGTGAAATTCTAACAATAGGTATTAGACACTGTAAAAGTCAACAATCAATGATCCACCATTTTGTGAAATTCTAACAATAAGTATTAGACACTGTATAATGCAACAATCAATGATCCAGCATTTTGTGAAATTCTAACAATAGGTATTAGACACTGTAAAATGCAACAATCAATGATCCACCATTTTGTGAAATTCTAACAATAGGTATTAGACACTGTAAAATGCTACAATCAATGATCCACCATTTTGTCAAATTCTAACAATAGGTATCAGACACTTTAAAATGCAACAATCAATGATACACCATTTTGTGAAAATCTAACAATAGGTATTAGACACTGTAAAATGCAACAATCAATAATCCACCATTTTGTGAAATTCAAACAATATGTATGAGACACTGTAAAATGCAACAATCAATGATCCACCATTTTGTGAAATTCTAACAATAGGTATTAGACACTGTAAAATGCAACAATCAATAATTCACCATTTTGTGAAATTCTAACAATAGGTATTAGACACTGTAAAAGGCAACAATCAATGATACACCATTTTGTGAAATTCTAACAATAGGTATTAGACACTGTAAAATGCTACAATCAATGATCCACCATGTTGTGAAATTCTAACAATAGGTATTAGACACTTTAAAATGCAACAATCAATGATCCACCATTTTGTGAAATTCTAACAATAGGTATTAGACACTGTAAAATTACACAATCAATGATCCACCATTTTGTGAAATTCTAACAATAGGTATTAGACACTGTAAAATGCAACAATCAATGATCCACCATTTTGTGAAATTCTAACGATAGGTATTAGACACTGTAAAATGCAACAATCAATGATCCACCATTTTGTGAAATTCTAACGATAGGTATTAGACACTGTAAAATGCAACAATCAATGATCCACGATTTTGTGAAATTCTAACGATAGGTATTAGACACTGTAAAATGCAACAATCAATGATCCACCATTTTGTGAAATTCTAACAATAAGTATAAGACACTGTAAAATGCTACAATCAATGATCCACCATTTTGTGAAATTCTAACAATAGGTATTAGACACTGTAAAATGCAACAATCAATGATCCACTATTTTGTGAAATTCTAACAATAGGTATTAGACACTGTTAAATGCAACAATCAATGATCCACCATTTTGTGAAATTCTAACGATAGGTACTAGACACTGTAAAATGCAACAGTCAATGATCCACCATTTTGTGAAATTCTAACGATAGGTATTAGACACTGTAAAATGCAACAATCAATGATCCACCATTTTGGGAAATTCTAGCAATATGTATTAGACACTGTAAAATGCAACAATCAATGATTCACCATTTTGTGAAATTCAAACAATAGGTATTAGACACTGTAAAATGCAACAATCAATGATTCACCATTTTGTGAAATTCTAACAATAGGTATTAGACACTGTAAAATGCTACAATCAATGATCCACAATTTTGTGAAATTCTAACAATAGGTATTAGACACTTTAAAATGCAACAATCAATGATACACCATTTTGTGAAATTCTAACAATAGGTATTAGACACTGTAAAATGCTACAATCAATGATCCACCATTTTGTGAAATTCACACAATATGTATGAGACACTGTAAAATGCAACAATCAATGATCCACCATTTTATGAAATTCTAACAATAAGTATTAGACACTGTAAAAGGTCACAATCAATGATTCACCACTTTGTGAAATTCTAACAATAGGTATTAGACACTGTAAAATGCAACAATCAATGATCCACCATTTTGTGAAATTCTAACAATAGGTATAAGACACTGTAAAATGCAACAATCAATGATTCACCATTTTGTGAAATTCTAACAATAGGTATTAGACACTTTAAAATGCAACAATCAATGATCCACCATTTTGTGAAATTCTAACAATAGGTATTAGACACTGTAAAATGCAAGATTCAATGATCCACCACTTTGTGAAATTCTAACAATAGGAATTAGACACTGTAATAATCAACAATCAATGATTCACCATTTTGTGAAATTCTAACAATAGGTATTAGACACTGTAAAAGTCAACAATCAATGATCCACCATTTTGTGAAATTCTAACAATAAGTATTAGACACTGTATAATGCAACAATCAATGATCCAGCATTTTGTGAAATTCTAACAATAGGTATTAGACACTGTAAAATGCAACAATCAATGATCCACCATTTTGTGAAATTCTAACAATAGGTATTAGACACTGTAAAATGCTACAATCAATGATCCACCATTTTGTGAAATTCTAACAATAGGTATTAGACACTTTAAAATGCAACAATCAATGATACACCATTTTGTGAAAATCTAACAATAGGTATTAGACACTGTAAAATGCAACAATCAATAATCCACCATTTTGTGAAATCCAAACAATATGTATGAGACACTGTAAAATGCAACAATCAATGATCCACCATTTTGTGAAATTCTAACAATAGGTATTAGACACTGTAAAATGCAACAATCAATGATTCACCATTTTGTGAAATTCTAACAATAGGTATTAGACACTGTAAAAGGCAACAATCAATGATACACCATTTTGTGAAATTCTTACAATAGGTATTAGACACTGTAAAATGCTACAATCAATGATCCACCATTTTGTGAAATTCTAACAATAGGTATTAGACACTTTAAAATGCAACAATCAATGATCCACCATTTTGTGAAATTCTAACAATAGGTATTAGACACTGTTAAATGCAACAATCAATGATTCACCATTTTGTGAAATTCTAACAATAGTTATTAGACACTGTAAAAGGCAACAATCAATGATCCACCATTTTGTGAAATTCTAACAATAGGTATTAGACACTGTAAAATGCAGCAATCAATGATCCACCATTTTGTGAAATTCTAACAATAGGTATTAGACACTTTAAATGCAACAATCAATGATACACTATTTTGTGAAATTCTAACAATAGGTATTAGACACTGTAAAATGACACAATCAATGATCCACCATTTTGTGAAATTCTAACAATAGGTATTAGACACTGTAAAATGCAACAATCAATGATCCACCATTTTGTGAAATTCTAACGATAGGTATTAGACACTGTAAAATGCAACAATCAATGATCCACCATTTTGTGAAATTCTAACGATAGGTATTAGACACTGTAAAATGCGACAATCAATGATCCACCATTTTGTGAAATTCTAACAATAGGTATTAGACACTGTAAAATGCAACAATCAATGATCCACAATTTTGTGAAATTCTAACAATAGGTATTAGACACTGTAAAATGCTACAATCAATGATCCACCATTTTGTGAAATTCTAACAATAGGTATTAGACACTGTAAAATGCAACAATCAATGATCCACCATTTTGTGAAATTCTAACAATAGGTATTAGACACTGTAAAATGCTACAATCAATGATCCACCATTTTGTCAAATTCTAACAATAGGTATTAGACACTTTAAAATGCAACAATCAATGATACACCATTTTGTGAAAATCTAACAATAGGTATTAGACACTGTAAAATGCAACAATCAATAATCCACCATTTTGTGAAATTCAAACAATATGTATGAGACACTGTAAAATGCAACAATCAATGATCCACCATTTTGTGAAATTCAAACAATAGGTATTAGACACTGTAAAATGCAACAGTCAATGATCCACCATTTTGTGAAATTCTAACGATAGGTATTAGACACTGTAAAATGCAACAATCAATGATCCACCATTTTGGGAAATTCTAGCAATAGGTATTAGACACTGTAAAATGCAACAACTAATAGTCCACAATTTTGTGAAATTCTTGCAATAGGTATTAGACACTGTAAAATGCAACAATCAATGATTCACCATTTTGTGAAATTCAAACAATAGGTATTAGACACTGTAAAATGCAACAATCAATGATTCACCATTTTGTGAAATTCTAACAATAGGTATTAGACACTGTAAAATGCTACAATCAATGATCCACAATTTTGTGAAATTCTAACAATAGGTATTAGACACTGTAAAATGCAACAATCAATGATACACCATTTTGTGAAATTCTAACAATAGGTATTAGACACTGTAAAATGCAACAATCAATAATCCCCCATTTTGTGAAATTCAAACAATATGTATGAGACACTGTAAAATGCAACAATCAATGATCCACGATTTTATGAAATTCTAACAATAAGTATTAGACACTGTAAAAGGTCACAATCAATGATTCACCACTTTGTGAAATTCTAACAATAGGTATTAGACACTGTAAAATGCAACAATCAATGATCCACCATTTTGTGAAATTCTAACAATAGGTATAAGACACTGTAAAATGCAACAATCAATGATTCACCATTTTGTGAAATTCTAACAATAGGTATTAGACACTGTAAAATGCAACAATCAATGATCAACCATTTTGTGAAATTCTAACAATAGGTATTAGACACTGTAAAATGCAAGATTCAATGATCCACCATTTTGTGAAATTCTAACAATAGGAATTAGACACTGTAATAATCAACAATCAATGATTCACCATTTTGTGAAATTCTAACAATAGGTATTAGACACTGTAAAAGTCAACAATCAATGATCCACCATTTTGTGAAATTCTAACAATAAGTATTAGACACTGTATAATGCAACAATCAATGATCCAGCATTTTGTGAAATTCTAACAATAGGTATTAGACACTGTAAAATGCAACAATCAATGATCCACCATTTTGTGAAATTCTAACAATAGGTATTAGACACTGTAAAATGCTACAATCAATGATCCACCATTTTGTAAAATTCTAACAATAGGTATTAGACACTTTAAAATGCAACAATCAATGATACACCATTTTGTGAAAATCTAACAATAGGTATTAGACACTGTAAAATGCAACAATCAATAATCCACCATTTTGTGAAATTCAAACAATATGTATGAGACACTGTAAAATGCAACAATCAATGATCCACCATTTTGTGAAATTCTAACAATAGGTATTAGACACTGTAAAATGCAACAATCAATGATTCACCATTTTGTGAAATTCTAACAATAGGTATTAGACACTGTAAAAGGCAACAATCAATGATACACCATTTTGTGAAATTCTAACAATAGGTATTAGACACTGTAAAATGCTATAATCAATGATCCACCATTTTGTGAAATTCTAACAATAGGTATTAGACACTTTAAAATGCAACAATCAATGATCCACCATTTTGTGAAATTCTAACAATAGGTATTAGACAGTGTTAAATGCAACAATCAATGATTCACCATTTTGTGAAATTCTAACAATAGGTATTAGACACTGTAAAAGGCAACAATCAATGATCCACCATTTTGTGAAATTCTAACAATAAGTATTAGACACTGTAAAATGCAGCAATCAATGATCCACCATTTTGTGAAATTCTAACAATAGGTATTAGACACTTTAAATGCAACAATCAATGATACACTATTTTGTGAAATTCTAACAATAGGTATTAGACACTGTAAAATGACACAATCAATGATCCACCATTTTGTGAAATTCTAACAATAGGTATTAGACACTGTAAAATGCAACAATCAATGATCCACCATTTTGTGAAATTCTAACGATAGGTATTAGACACTGTAAAATGCAACAATCAATGATCCACCATTTTGTGAAATTCTAACGATAGGTATTAGACACTGTAAAATGCGACAATCAATGATCCACCATTTTGTGAAATTCTAACGATTGGTATTAGACACTGTAAAATACAACAATCAATGATCCACAATTTTGTGAAATTCTAACAATAGGTATTAGACACTGTAAAATGCTACAATCAATGATCCACCATTTTGTGAAATTCTGACAATAGGTATTAGACACTGTAAAATGCAACAATCAATGATCCACCATTTTGTGAAATTCTAACAATAGGTATTAGAAACTGTAAAATGCAAGATTCAATGATCCACCATTTTGTTAAATTCTAACAATAGGAATTAGACACTGTAATAATCAACAATCAATGATTCAACCATTTTGTGAAATTCTAACAATAGGTATTAGACACTGTAAAAGTCAACAATCAATGATCCACCATTTTGTGAAGTTCTAACAATAAGTATTAGACACTGTATAATGCAACAATCAATGATCCAGCATTTTGTGAAATTCTAACAATAGGTATTAGACACTGTAAAATGCAACAATCAATGATCCACCATTTTGTGAAATTCTAACAATAGGTATTAGACACTGTAAAATGCTACAATCAAGTATCCACCATTTTGTAAAATTCTAACAATAGGTATTAGACACTTTAAAATGCAACAATCAATGATACACCATTTTGTGAAAATCTAACAATAGGTATTAGACACTGTAAAATGCAACAATCAATAATCCACCATTTTGTGAAATTCAAACAATATGTATGAGACACTGTAAAATGCAACAATCAATGATCCACCATTTTGTGAAATTCTAACAATAGGTATTAGACACTGTAAAATGCAACAATCAATGATTCACCATTTTGTGAAATTCTAACAATAGGTATTAGACACTGTAAAAGGCAACAATCAATGATACACCATTTTGTGAAATTCTAACAATAGGTATTAGACACTGTAAAATGCAACAATCAATGATCCACCATTTTGTGAAATTCTAACAATAGGTATTAGACACTGTAAAATGCAAGATTCAATGATCCACCATTTTGTGAAATTCTAACAATAGGAATTAGACACTGTAATAATCAACAATCAATGATTCACCATTTTGTGAAATTCTAACAATAGGTATTAGACACTGTAAAAGTCAACAATCAATGATCCACCATTTTGTGAAATTCTAACAATAAGTATTAGACACTGTATAATGCAACAATCAATGATCCAGCATTTTGTGAAATTCTAACAATAGGTATTAGACACTGTAAAATGCAACAATCAATGATCCACCATTTTGTGAAATTCTAACAATAGGTATTAGACACTGTAAAATGCTACAATCAATGATCCACCATTTTGTCAAATTCTAACAATAGGTATTAGACACTTTAAAATGCAACAATCAATGATACACCATTTTGTGAAAATCTAACAATAGGTATTAGACACTGTAAAATGCAACAATCAATAATCCACCATTTTGTGAAATTCTAACAATATGTATGAGACACTGTAAAATGCAACAATCAATGATCCACCATTTTGTGAAATTCAAACAATAGGTATTAGACACTGTAAAATGCAACAGTCAATGATCCACCATTTTGTGAAATTCTAACGATAGGTATTAGACACTGTAAAATGCAACAATCAATGATCCACCATTTTGGGAAATTCTAGCAATAGGTATTAGACACTGTAAAATGCAACAACTAATAGTCCACAATTTTGTGAAATTCTTGCAATAGGTATTAGACACTGTAAAATGCAACAATCAATGATTCACCATTTTGTGAAATTCAAACAATAGGTATTAGACACTGTAAAATGCAACAATCAATGATTCACCATTTTGTGAAATTCTAACAATAGGTATTAGACACTGTAAAATGCTACAATCAATGATCCACAATTTTGTGAAATTCTAACAATAGGTATTAGACACTGTAAAATGCAACAATCAATGATACACCATTTTGTGAAATTCTAACAATATGTATGAGACACTGTAAAATGCAACAATCAATGATCCACCATTTTATGAAATTCTAACAATAAGTATTAGACACTGTAAAAGGTCACAATCAATGATTCACCACTTTGTGAAATTCTAACAATAGGTATTAGACACTGTAAAATGCAACAATCAATGATCCACCATTTTGTGAAATTCTAACAATAGGTATAAGACACTGTAAAATGCAACAATCAATGATTCACCATTTTGTGAAATTCTAACAATAGGTATTAGACACTGTAAAATGCAACAATCAATGATCAACCATTTTGTGAAATTCTAACAATAGGTATTAGACACTGTAAAATGCAAGATTCAATGATCCACCATTTTGTGAAATTCTAACAATAGGAATTAGACACTGTAATAATCAACAATCAATGATTCACCATTTTGTGAAATTCTAACAATAGGTATTAGACACTGTAAAAGTCAACAATCAATGATCCACCATTTTGTGAAATTCTAACAATAAGTATTAGACACTGTATAATGCAACAATCAATGATCCAGCATTTTGTGAAATTCTAACAATAGGTATTAGACACTGTAAAATGCAACAATCAATGATCCACCATTTTGTGAAATTCTAACAATAGGTATTAGACACTGTAAAATGCTACAATCAATGATCCACCATTTTGTAAAATTCTAACAATAGGTATTAGACACTTTAAAATGCAACAATCAATGATACACCATTTTGTGAAAATCTAACAATAGGTATTAGACACTGTAAAATGCAACAATCAATAATCCACCATTTTGTGAAATTCAAACAATATGTATGAGACACTGTAAAATGCAACAATCAATGATCCACCATTTTGTGAAATTCTAACAATAGGTATTAGACACTGTAAAATGCAACAATCAATGATTCACCATTTTGTGAAATTCTAACAATAGGTATTAGACACTGTAAAAGGCAACAATCAATGATACACCATTTTGTGAAATTCTAACAATAGGTATTAGACACTGTAAAATGCTATAATCAATGATCCACCATTTTGTGAAATTCTAACAATAGGTATTAGACACTTTAAAATGCAACAATCAATGATCCACCATTTTGTGAAATTCTAACAATAGGTATTAGACAGTGTTAAATGCAACAATCAATGATTCACCATTTTGTGAAATTCTAACAATAGGTATTAGACACTGTAAAAGGCAACAATCAATGATCCACCATTTTGTGAAATTCTAACAATAAGTATTAGACACTGTAAAATGCAGCAATCAATGATCCACCATTTTGTGAAATTCTAACAATAGGTATTAGACACTTTAAATGCAACAATCAATGATACACTATTTTGTGAAATTCTAACAATAGGTATTAGACACTGTAAAATGACACAATCAATGATCCACCATTTTGTGAAATTCTAACAATAGGTATTAGACACTGTAAAATGCAACAATCAATGATCCACCATTTTGTGAAATTCTAACGATAGGTATTAGACACTGTAAAATGCAACAATCAATGATCCACCATTTTGTGAAATTCTAACGATAGGTATTAGACACTGTAAAATGCGACAATCAATGATCCACCATTTTGTGAAATTCTAACGATTGGTATTAGACACTGTAAAATACAACAATCAATGATCCACAATTTTGTGAAATTCTAACAATAGGTATTAGACACTGTAAAATGCTACAATCAATGATCCACCATTTTGTGAAATTCTGACAATAGGTATTAGACACTGTAAAATGCAACAATCAATGATCCACCATTTTGTGAAATTCTAACAATAGGTATTAGAAACTGTAAAATGCAAGATTCAATGATCCACCATTTTGTTAAATTCTAACAATAGGAATTAGACACTGTAATAATCAACAATCAATGATTCAACCATTTTGTGAAATTCTAACAATAGGTATTAGACACTGTAAAAGTCAACAATCAATGATCCACCATTTTGTGAAGTTCTAACAATAAGTATTAGACACTGTATAATGCAACAATCAATGATCCAGCATTTTGTGAAATTCTAACAATAGGTATTAGACACTGTAAAATGCAACAATCAATGATCCACCATTTTGTGAAATTCTAACAATAGGTATTAGACACTGTAAAATGCTACAATCAATTATCCACCATTTTGTAAAATTCTAACAATAGGTATTAGACACTTTAAAATGCAACAATCAATGATACACCATTTTGTGAAAATCTAACAATAGGTATTAGACACTGTAAAATGCAACAATCAATAATCCACCATTTTGTGAAATTCAAACAATATGTATGAGACACTGTAAAATGCAACAATCAATGATCCACCATTTTGTGAAATTCTAACAATAGGTATTAGACACTGTAAAATGCAACAATCAATGATTCACCATTTTGTGAAATTCTAACAATAGGTATTAGACACTGTAAAAGGCAACAATCAATGATACACCATTTTGTGAAATTCTAACAATAGGTATTAGACACTGTAAAATGCTACAATCAATGATCCACCATTTTGTGAAATTCTAACAATAGGTATTAGACACTTTAAAATGCAACAATCAATGATAGACCATTTTGTGAAATTCTAACAATAGGTATTAGACACTGTTAAATGCAACAATCAATGATTCACCATTTTGTGAAATTCTAACAATAGGTATTAGACACTGTAAAAGGCAACAATCAATGATCCACCATTTTGTGAAATTCTAACAATAGGTATTAGACACTGTAAAATGCAGCAATCAATGATCCACCATTTTGTGAAATTCTAACAATAGGTATTAGACACTGTAAATGCAACAATCAATGATACACTATTTTGTGAAATTCTAACAATAGGTATTAGACACTGTAAAATGCAACAATCAATGATTCACCATTTTGTGAAATTCTAACAATAGGTATTAGACACTGTAAAAGGCAACAATCAATGATACACCATTTTGTGAAATTCTAACAATAGGTATTAGACACTGTAAAATGCTACAATCAATGATCCACCATTTTGTGAAACTCTAACAATAGGTATTAGACACTTTAAAATGCAACAATCAATGATACACCATTTTGTGAAATTCTAACAATAAGGATTTAGACACTGTTAAATGCAACAATCAATGATTCACCATTTTGTGAAATTCTAACAATAGGTATTAGACACTGTAAAAGGTCACAATCAATGATTCACCACTTTGTGAAATTCTAACAATAGGTATTAGACACTGTAAAATGCAACAATCAATGATCCACCATTTTGTGAAATTCTAACAATAAGTATTAGACACTGTAAAATGCAACAATCAATGATTCACCATTTTGTGAAATTCTAACAATAGGTATTAGACACTGTAAAATGCAACAATCAATGATCCACCATTTTGTGAAATTCTAACAATAGGTATGAGACACAGTAAAATGCAAGATTCAATGATCCACCATTTTGTGAAATTCTAACAATAGGAAGTAGACACTGTAATAATCAACAATCAATGATTCACCATTTTGTGAAATTCTAACAATAGGTATTAGACACTGTAAAAGTCAACAATCAATGATCCACCATTTTGTGAAATTCTAACAATAAGTATTAGACACTGTATAATGCAACAATCAATGATCCAGCATTTTGTGAAATTCTAACAATAGGTATTAGACACTGTAAAATGCAACAATCAATGATCCACCATTTTGTGAAATTCTAACAATAGGTATTAGACACTTTAAAATGCAACAATCAATGACACACCATTTTGTGAAAATCTAACAATAGGTATTAGACACTGTAAAATGCAACAATCAATAATCCACCATTTTGTGAAATTCAAACAATATGTATGAGACACTGTAAAATGCAACAATCAATGATCCACCATTTTGTGAAATTCTAACAATAGGTATAAGACACTGTAAAATGCAACAATCAATGATTCACCATTTTGTGAAATTCTAACAATAGGTATTAGACACTGTAAAAGGCAACAATCAATGATACACCATTTTGTGAAATTCTAACAATAGGTATTAGACACTGTAAAATGCAACAATCAATGATCCACCATTTTGTAAAATTCTAACAATAGGTATTAGACACTGTAAAATGCTACAATCAATGATCCACCATTTTGTGAAATTCTAACAATAGGTATTAGACACTTTAAATGCAACAATCAATGATACACTATTTTGTGAAATTCTAACAATAGGTATTAGACACTGTAAAATGACACAATCAATGATCCACCATTTTGTGAAATTCTAACAATAGGTATTAGACACTGTAAAATGCAACAATCAATGATCCACCATTTTGTGAAATTCTAACGATAGGTATTAGACACTGTAAAATACAACAATCAATGATCCACAATTTTGTGAAATTCTAACAATAGGTATTAGACACTGTAAAATGCTACAATCAATGATCCACCATTTTGTGAAATTCTAACAATAGGTATTAGACACTGTAAAATGCAACAATCAATGATCCACCATTTTGTGAAATTCTAACAATAGGTATTAGACACTGTAAAATTCAAGATTCAATGATCCACCTTTTGTGAAATTCTAACAATAGGAATTAGACACTGTAATAATCAACAATCAATGATTCACCATTTTGTGAAATTCTAACAATAGGTATTAGACACTGTAAAAGTCAACAATCAATGATCCACCATTTTGTGAAATTCTAACAATAAGTATTAGACACTGTATAATGCAACAATCAATGATCCAGCATTTTGTGAAATTCAAACAATAGGTATTAGACACTGTAAAATGCAACAATCAATGATCCACCATTTTGTGAAATTCTAACAATAGGTATTAGACACTGTAAAATGCTACAATCAATGATCCACCATTTTGTCAAATTCTAACAATAGGTATTAGACACTTTAAAATGCAACAATCAATGATACACCATTTTGTGAAAATCTAACAATAGGTATAAGACACTGTAAAATGCAACAATCAATAATCCACCATTTTGTGAAATTCAAACAATATGTATGAGACACTGTAAAATGCAACAATCAATGATCCACCATTTTGTGAAATTCTAACAATAGGTATTAGACACTGTAAAATGCAACAATCAATGATTCACCATTTTGTGAAATTCTAACAATAGGTATTAGACACTGTAAAAGGCAACAATCAATGATACACCATTTTGTGAAATTCTAACAATAGGTATTAGACACTGTAAAATGCTACAATCAATGATCCACCATTTTGTGAAATTCTAACAATAGGTATTAGACACTTTAAAATGCAACAATCAATGATACACCATTTTGTGAAATTCTAACAATAGGTATTAGACACTGTTAAATGCAACAATCAACGATTCACTATTTTGTGAAATTCTAACAATAGGTATTAGACACTGTAAAAGGCAACAATCAATGATCAACCATTTTGTGAAATTCTAACAATAGGTATTAGACACTGTAAAATGCAGCAATCAATGATCCACCATTTTGTGAAATTCTAACAATAGGTATTAGACACTTTAAATGCAACAATCAATGATACACTATTTTGTGAAATTCTAACAATAGGTATTAGACACTGTAAAATGCAACAATCAATGATTCACCATTTTGTGAAATTCTAACAATAGGTATTAGACACTGTAAAAGGCAACAATCAATGATACACCATTTTGTGAAATTCTAACAATAGGTATTAGACACTGTAAAATGCTACAATCAATGATCCACCATTTTGTGAAATTCTAACAATAGGTATTAGACACTTTAAAATGCAACAATCAATGATACACCATTTTGTGAAATTCTAACAATAGGTATTAGACACTGTTAAATGCAACAATCAATGATTCACCATTTTGTGAAATTCTAACAATAGGTATTAGACACTGTAAAATGCAACAATCAATAATCCACCATTTTGTGAAATTCAAACAATATGTATGAGACACTGTAAAATGCAACAATCAATGATCCACCATTTTGTGAAATTCTAACAATAGGTATTAGACACTGTAAAATGCAACAATCAATGATTCACCATTTTGTGAAATTCTAACAATAGGTATTAGACACTGTAAAAGGCAACAATCAATGATCCACCATTTTGTGAAATTCTAACAATAGGTATTAGACACTGTAAAATGCAACAATCAATGATCCACCATTTTGTGAAATTCTAACGATAGGTATTAGACACTGTAAAATGCAACAATCAATGATCCACCATTTTGTGAAATTCTAACGATAGGTATTAGACACTGTAAAATGCGACAATCAATGATCCACCATTTTGTGAAATTCTAACGATAGGTATTAGACACTGTAAAATACAACAATCAATGATCCACAATTTTGTGAAATTCTAACAATAGGTATTAGACACTGTAAAATGCTACAATCAATGATCCACCATTTTGTGAAATTCTAACAATAGGTATTAGACACTGTAAAATGCAACAATCAATGATCCACCATTTTGTGAAATTCTAACAATAGGTATTAGACACTGTAAAATGCAAGATTCAATGATCCACCATTTTGTGAAATTCTAACAATAGGAATTAGACACTGTAATAATCAACAATCAATGATTCACCATTTTGTGAAATTCTAACAATAGGTATTAGACACTGTAAAAGTCAACAATCAATGATCCACCATTGTGTGAAATTCTAACAATAAGTATTAGACACTGTATAATGCAACAATCAATGATCCAGCATTTTGTGAAATTCTAACAATAGGTATTAGACACTGTAAAATGCAACAATCAATGATCCACCATTTTGTGAAATTCTAACAATAGGTATTAGACACTGTAAAATGCTACAATCAATGATCCACCATTTTGTGAAATTCTAACAATAGGTATTAGACACTTTAAAATTCAACAATCAATGATACACCATTTTGTGAAATTCTAGCAATAGGTATTAGACACTGTTAAATGCAACAATCAATGATTCGCCATTTTGTGAAATTCTAACAATAGGTATTAGACACTGTGAAAGGCAACAATCAATGATCCACCATTTTGTGAAATTCTAACAATAGGTATTAGACACTGTAAAATGCAGCAATCAATGATCCACCATTTTGTGAAATTCTAACAATAGGTATTAGACACTTTAAATGCAACAATCAATGATACACTATTTTGTGAAATACTAACAATAGGTATTAGACACTGTAAAATGCAACAATCAATGATTCACCATTTTGTGAAATCCTAACAATAGGTATTAGACACTGTAAAAGGCAACAATCAATGATACACAATTTTGTGAAATTCTAACAATAGGTATTAGACACTGTAAAATGCTACAATCAATGATCCACCATTTTGTGAAATTCTAACAATAGGTATTAGACACTTTAAAATGCAACAATCAATGATACACCATTTTGTGAAATTCTAACAATAGGTATTAGACACTGTTAAATGCAACAATCAATGATTCACCATTTTGTGAAATTCTAACAATAGGTATTAGACACTGTAAAAGGCAACAATCAATGATTCACCATTTTGTGAAATTCAAACAATAGGTATTAGACACTGTAAAATGCAACAATCAATGATTCACCATTTTGTGAAATTCTAACAATAGGTATTAGACACTGTAAAATGCTACAATCAATGATCCACAATTTTGTGAAATTCTAACAATAGGTATTAGACACTGTAAAATGACACAATCAATGATCCACCATTTTGTGAAATTCTAACAATAGGTATTAGATACTGTAAAATGCAACAATCAATGATCCACCATTTTTTGAAATTCTAACGATAGGTATTAGACACTTTAAAATGCAACAATCAATGATACACCATTTTGTGAAATTCTAGCAATAGGTATTAGACACTGTTAAATGCAACAATCAATGATTCGCCATTTTGTGAAATTCTAACAATAGGTATTAGACACTGTAAAAGGCAACAATCAATGATCCACCATTTTGTGAAATTCTAACAATAGGTATTAGACACTGTAAAATGCAGCAATCAATGATCCACCATTTTGTGAAATTCTAACAATAGGTATTAGACACTTTAAATGCAACAATCAATGATACACTATTTTGTGAAATTCTAACAATAGGAATTAGACACTGTAAAATGCAACAATCAATGATTCACCATTTTGTGAAATTCTAACAATAGGTATTAGACACTGTAAAAGGCAACAATCAATGATACACCATTTTGTGAAATTCTAACAATAGGTATTAGACACTGTAAAATGCTACAATCAATGATCCACCATTTTGTGAAATTCTAACAATAGGTATTAGACACTTTAAAATGCAACAATCAATGATACACCATTTTGTGAAATTCTAACAATAGGTATTAGACACTGTTAAATGCAACAATCAATGATTCACCATTTTGTGAAATTCTAACAATAGGTATTAGACACTGTAAAAGGCAACAATCAATGATTCACCATTTTGTGAAATTCAAACAATAGGTATTAGACACTGTAAAATGCAACAATCAATGATTCACCATTTTGTGAAATTCTAACAATAGGTATTAGACACTGTAAAATGCTACAATCAATGATCCACAATTTTGTGAAATTCTAACAATAGGTATTAGACACTGTAAAATGCAACAATCAATGATCCACCATTTTGTGAAATTCTAACGATAGGTATTAGACACTGTAAAATGCGACAATCAATGATCCACCATTTTGTGAAATTCTAACGATAGGTATTAGACACTGTAAAATACAACAATCAATGATCCACAATTTTGTGAAATTCTAACAATAGGTATTAGACACTGTAAAATGCTACAATCAATGATCCACCATTTTGTGAAATTCTAACAATAGGTATTAGACACTGTAAAATGCAACAATCAATGATCCACCATTTTGTGAAATTCTAACAATAGGTATTAGACACTGTAAAATGCAAGATTCAATGATCCACCATTTTGTGAAATTCTAACAATAGGAATTAGACACTGTAATAATCAACAATCAATGATTCACCATTTTGTGAAATTCTAACAATAGGTATTAGACACTGTAAAAGTCAACAATCAATGATCCACCATTTTGTGAAATTCTAACAATAAGTATTAGACACTGTATAATGCTACAATCAATGATCCAGCATTTTGTGAAATTCTAACAATAGGTATTAGACACTGTAAAATGCAACAATCAATGATCCACCATTTTGTGAAATTCTAACAATAGGTATTAGACACTGTAAAATGCTACAATCAATGATCCACCATTTTGTCAAATTCTAACAATAGGTATTAGACACTTTAAAATGCAACAATCAATGATACACCATTTTGTGAAAATCTAACAATAGGTATTAGACACTGTAAAATGCAACAATCAATAATCCACCATTTTGTGAAATTCAAACAATATGTATGAGACACTGTAAAATGCAATAATCAATGATCCACCATTTTGTGAAATTCTAACAATAGGTATTAGACACTGTAAAATGCAACAATCAATGATTCACCATTTTGTGAAATTCTAACAATAGGTATTAGACACTGTAAAAGGCAACAATCAATGATACACCATTTTGTGAAATTCTAACAATAGGTATTAGACACTGTAAAATGCTACAATCAATGATCCACCATTTTGTGAAATTCTAACAATAGGTATTAGACACTTTAAAATGCAACAATCAATGATACACCATTTTGTGAAATTCTAACAATAGGTATTAGACACTGTTAAATGCAACAATCAATGATTCACCATTTTGTGAAATTCTAACAATAGGTATTAGACACTGTAAAACGCAACAATCAATGATCCACCATTTTGTGAAATTCTAACAATAGGTATTAGACACTGTAAAATGCAGCAATCAATGATCCACCATTTTGTGAAATTCTAACAATAGGTATTAGACACTTTAAATGCAACAATCAATGATACACTATTTTGTGAAATTCTAACAATAGGTATTAGACACTGTAAAATGACACAATCAATGATCCACCATTTTGTGAAATTCTAACAATAGGTATTAGACACTGTAAAATGCAACAATCAATGATCCACCATTTTGTGAAATTCTAACGATAGGTATTAGACACTGTAAAATGCAACAATCAATGATCCACTATTTTGTGAAATTCTAACAATAGGTATTAGAATCTGTTAAATGCAACAATCAATGATCCACCATTTTGTGAAATTCTAACAATAGGTATTAGACACTTTAAAATGCTACAATCAATGATCCACTATTTTGTGAAATTCTAACAATAAGTATTAGACACTGTAAAATGCAACAATCAATGATCCACCATTTTGTGAAATTCTAACAATAGGTATTAGACACTGTTAAATGCAACAATCAATGATCCACCATTTTGTGAAATTCTTACAATAGGTATTAGACACTTTAAAATGCAACAATCAATGATACACTATTTTGTGAAATTCTAACAATAGGTATTAGACACTGTAAAATGCAACAATCAATAATCCACCATTTTGTGAAATTCAAACAATATGTATGAGACACTGTAAAATGCAACAATCAATGATCCACCATTTTGTGAAATTCTAACAATAGGTATTAGACACTGTAAAATGCAACAATCGATTATTCACCATTTTGTTAAATTCTAACAATAGGTATTAGACACTGTAAAAGGCAACTATCAATGATACACCATTTTGTGAAATTCTAACAATAGGTATTAGACACTGTAAAATGCTACAATCAATGATCTACCATTTTGTGAAATTCTAACAATAGGTATTAGACACTTTAAAATGCAACAATCAATGATCCACTATTTTGTGAAATTCTAACAATAGGTATTAGACACTGTAAAATGCAACAATCAATGATACACCATTTTGTGAAATTCTAACAATAGGTATTAGACACTGTAAAATGCAACAATCAATGATCCACCATTTTGGGTAATTCTTGCAATAGGTATTAGACACTGTAAAATGCAACAATCAATGATCCACCATTTTGTGAAATTCTAACAATAGGTATTAGACACTGTAAAATGCAACAATCAATGATCCACCATTTTGTGAAATTCTAACAATAGGTATTAGACACTGTAAAATGCAAGATTCAATGATCCACCATTTTGTGAAATTCTAACAATAGGAATTAGACACTGTAATAATCAACAATCAATGATTCACCATTTTGTGAAATTCTAACAATAGGTATTAGACACTGTAAAAGTCAACAATCAATGATCCACCATTTTGTGAAATTCTAACAATAAGTATTAGACACTGTATAATGCTACAATCAATGATCCAGCATTTTGTGAAATTCTAACAATAGGTATTAGACACTGTAAAATGCAACAATCAATGATCCACCATTTTGTGAAATTCTAACAATAGGTATTAGACACTGTAAAATGCTACAATCAATGATCCACCATTTTGTCAAATTCTAACAATAGGTATTAGACACTTTAAAATGCAACAATCAATGATACACCATTTTGTGAAAATCTAACAATAGGTATTAGACACTGTAAAATGCAACAATCAATAATCCACCATTTTGTGAAATTCAAACAATATGTATGAGACACTGTAAAATGCAATAATCAATGATCCACCATTTTGTGAAATTCTAACAATAGGTATTAGACACTGTAAAATGCAACAATCAATGATTCACCATTTTGTGAAATTCTAACAATAGGTATTAGACACTGTAAAAGGCAACAATCAATGATACACCATTTTGTGAAATTCTAACAATAGGTATTAGACACTGTAAAATGCTACAATCAATGATCCACCATTTTGTGAAATTCTAACAATAGGTATTAGACACTTTAAAATGCAACAATCAATGATACACCATTTTGTGAAATTCTAACAATAGGTATTAGACACTGTTAAATGCAACAATCAATGATTCACCATTTTGTGAAATTCTAACAATAGGTATTAGACACTGTAAAACGCAACAATCAATGATCCACCATTTTGTGAAATTCTAACAATAGGTATTAGACACTGTAAAATGCAGCAATCAATGATCCACCATTTTGTGAAATTCTAACAATAGGTATTAGACACTTTAAATGCAACAATCAATGATACACTATTTTGTGAAATTCTAACAATAGGTATTAGACACTGTAAAATGACACAATCAATGATCCACCATTTTGTGAAATTCTAACAATAGGTATTAGACACTGTAAAATGCAACAATCAATGATCCACCATTTTGTGAAATTCTAACGATAGGTATTAGACACTGTAAAATGCATGAATCAATGATCCACCATTTTGTGAAATTCTAACGATAGGTATTAGACACTGTAAAATGCGACAATCAATGATCCACCATTTTGTGAAATTCTAACGATAGGTATTTGACACTGTAAAATACAACAATCAATGATCCACAATTTTGTGAAATTCTAACAATAGGTATTAGACACTGTAAAATGCTACAATCAATGATCCACCATTTTGTGAAATTCTAACAATAAGTATTAGACACTGTAAAATGCAACAATCAATGATCCACTATTTTGTGAAATTCTAACAATAGGTATTAGAATCTGTTAAATGCAACAATCAATGATCCACCATTTTGTGAAATTCTAACAATAGGTATTAGACACTTTAAAATGCTACAATCAATGATCCACTATTTTGTGAAATTCTAACAATAAGTATTAGACACTGTAAAATGCAACAATCAATGATCCACCATTTTGTGAAATTCTAACAATAGGTATTAGACACTGTTAAATGCAACAATCAATGATCCACCATTTTGTGAAATTCTTACAATAGGTATTAGACACTTTAAAATGCAACAATCAATGATACACTATTTTGTGAAATTCTAACAATAGGTATTAGACACTGTAAAATGCAACAATCAATAATCCACCATTTTGTGAAATTCAAACAATATGTATGAGACACTGTAAAATGCAACAATCAATGATCCACCATTTTGTGAAATTCTAACAATAGGCATTAGACACTGTAAAATGCAACAATCGATGATTCACCATTTTGTTAAATTCTAACAATAGGTATTAGACACTGTAAAAGGCAACTATCAATGATACACCATTTTGTGAAATTCTAACAATAGGTATTAGACACTGTAAAATGCTACAATCAATGATCTACCATTTTGTGAAATTCTAACAATAGGTATTAGACACTTTAAAATGCAACAATCAATGATCCACTATTTTGTGAAATTCTAACAATAGGTATTAGACACTGTAAAATGCAACAATCAATGATACACCATTTTGTGAAATTCTAACAATAGGTATTAGACACTGTAAAATGCAACAATCAATGATCCACCATTTTGGGTAATTCTTGCAATAGGTATTAGACACTGTAAAATGCAACAATCAATGATCCACCATTTTGTGAAATTCTAACAATAGGTATTAGACACTGTAAAATGCAACAATCAATGATCCACCATTTTGTGAAATTCTTGCAATAGGTTTTAGACACTGTAAAATGCAACAATCAATGATCCACCATTTTGTGAAATTCTAGCAAGAGGTATTAGACACTGTAAAATGCAACAATCAATGATCCACCATTTTGTTAAATTTTAACAATAGGTATTAGACACTGTAAAATGCAACAATCAATGATCCACCATTTTGTGAAATTCTAACAATAGGTATTAAGCACTGTAAAATGAAACAATCAATGATCAACCATTTTGTGAAATTCTAACAATAGGTATTAGACACTGTAAAAGTCAACAATCAATGATCCATTATTTTGTGAAATTCTAACAATAGGTATTAGACACTGTAAAAATGCAACAATCAATGATCCACTATTTTGTGAAATTCTAACAATAGGTATTAGACACTGTAAAATGCAACAATCAATGATTCAACATTTTTGTGAAATTCTAGCAATAGGTATTAGACACTGTAAAATGCAACAATCAATGATTGACAATTTAAAAAAAATCTTTTTTCTTTCAGGAATGTTGTTTTTTACAATGGCTCTTACTGTGATTCATCAAATATTGTCAATCCGACATTTTTCCCATACTATGGCCGTTATATTATTCTTGGGCTCTGTGTATTCATGATATTGAGAGAGGTGAGTCGTTTAATTTATTCTATTTTAATATACATGTATTAGGAGGAGGAAGAATGTTAAAAAGCATTAAGATTTCACCTGTATTGGGCAAATATATATATATATATATATATATATATATATATATATATATATATATATATATTTACATATACTAGCTGTATGTACTCGGCATTGCCCGGTAGCGTATTTAATTGCAATTGTTTTTTTTTTCTTTTTTAAAATTATGCCGGATTTCTTTATTCCAAAATATTATATTTTTGTTCTCATCAAAGGGAAGTAACTCTGTATGGACGAATACAGAGTTATCTCTCTTTTTTTTTTAAAGATGGCAACCATTTGAAAATAATTCCAACTCAAAGGAAGTATTTTTTGAAATTAAATTGAATGAAATTTTATTCTTCTTAACATGCCAACATGTAAAACGGATGTTAAACCGAATATGATGGTGATGTTGATGAGGATGATGAACAACACGCTGCAATGATCCACAAGAAAAACTGATGAACCGGAATCATATTGATTTTATAGGAAGAAAGCTATCGATAACAAAGAAATGATAGAGCGACTGACTTTACTTTATATATTTTATGTATTATCGATCAGACTAAAGGCTTTGTAAATGAGTAGTACATTTTCTTCACAATATAAATTATGTTCAAAATATCCAAACTGAAACTGTTGTTGGGACCATAATTATCTCCCTTGGTTTTGGTTTAATGCTAGATAACACTACTGTTGGCAGATTTGGTACTCTTGGTCATCAATTCAGAAACGAGACTCTTATTACTCTTTCAAAGCACATGGACGTCTGTCGATTGCTTTGCTTCTTAGAATGTTTTTTTTTCAAATGGGCTTTGTCTGTTAGTATTATTTTTCTAATTGAGTCAATCAACTCTCAGACAAGGCATCAAAAGACTTTGTTCATATTTTACTCCAAGTGACGCGTTGCCACCGTTGAGACTATGTAAATCACTTTATAGTTCTGTTTATTCATACACTTTTATTTCGTCTGTCTAACAAAATGTGCACTTTTGTATTGTCATAGAACTTTATATTTCTTGTTTAGCATTTATTTCTCCGAGTTACTTCACTTGCATATCTTTCATGTATTTATATGTCGTTAACCATCCTTTAATGTCTAGTTGATATTTCTAACATGTTGCTAGTCTTTCTCTACTCTATCGTGGAAGGTGTTCGACTAAACTTAAATCTCAGGTTTCTTTTTGTAAGACATTCACAGCAAGAACTCATCTTATTACCACAACTGCAAAGCACTTTTCTTTCTTTCTCCGTGTGCCTAATATCAAACAAAATTTCCATGAGTTTCTTTCTAAAAACTTCCCAGTTGTGAAAACCCATTACCATAGGATTGCTTCCCTGAATCCTCCGATGAATGCTCCGATGAATTGGCTACTCTGGTGCCCCCTCGATGTAAATTCACTAGACCAACTCGACAATCAACTAAATCCCATCCATTCACTATGGAGGTCCCCAGATGCCGGAGAGCTTTCTACTCAAATAGCCTCTTTCCTCGTGCTGCTGGCCTCTGGGGCTCCCTCCCTGCCCCCTGTTTCCCCGATGGTACTGAAACGCGGAAATTTAAAATTAATGTGAATGGACATCTCGCTGCACAGATCGTATTTAGGTTGACCCCCCCCCCCAACCATCTCCCCTTTTCTTTCTTCTCAGTAGGTCCTGGGTATGACCTTAAAAGACATCCAGTGGTGAGACTCCTTTATGGAGCTTTGGGGAATGTGGAGCTGCCCCTTAGTTACCATTGCACCCAGGTCCACTCTGGCCCGGAGTGGTAGTACCTGTAAGGGCCCCATCTATGGGTTAAATAGAATCTGCTGGTGCTATGAGTTCAGGCTGTCTATTACTGACTTTCCTGATTCAAATCACACCAAACATTGATGTTTTTGTTTTTCCTTTTCTTTGCAAAACTTAATCATGTTCTGCAAAGTATAAAACAAAAACTACAGCCCCCCCCCTCCCCAAAATGGGGCTACCTGTTGGCCGTGGGTAGCAACCCGTGTCGTCTTAGGACGGGATCCTGGTAGCTGAGCAAGCCATGATCTGGTAACACAAATGATCATGCGCCTTGCAACACTCTACTTTGGCCCTTACTTCGGCTAGACAGGAGGTCATGTCAAGCCCTAACTCTTACAACCGCAAACGTCATCCATACTATCAAGAATCTAGATGTAGAAACATTACACTACATTATCTTTTCTTAAATACAAGAAAACCGTGTAAGAGTTAGAAAGCGATGGCAAGGGTCAATCAATTTTTTTTTTCAAGTCTTATTACTTTTCAGTTAATCATCTAATGTTTTGAAAAACTGGGAATCAAAACTGGATTAAAATTGTAAATGATGATAAAAACTAAGAAAAAAAAGATTGAGTATACCTCTTTTGTATCCTTGGGATGAAAGGGCGAATGGGCTTCCCCCCTAACATCTCCCACTTTAGGGCTCTGAGGAGGGTGAGGAGCAAAAAAGGCGAATTTAAAATCCACATATTCCATGGAAAACATAATTAAAAAACCCAGAAACACTAAAAGAAACTTTTCGGAAATAGCTGACAACTCCAGCTCAGATAGCGAGTGGGAAGCTAACCTAGAAAAAAACAGAATTGAATTAAATAATAGAAAAAAACTTTCCAAAATTTCTAGTAATAGAAACCCTCGAAGGAAAAACAATAAGTGAATTATCTCCTTTTCTAATTGAAAAAATTCTATCACCAAATAATCCAAAATCAATTAAAAAAATGAAAAATGGAAACCTGCTTGTAGAAGTAGAGAACTTTAAAAATGCTCAAAATCTTTTGGGAATGAGAAACTTTCATAACTATAAATGCAAAGTATACGTACATGATAAACTCAACACTTCTAAAGGTATCGTAAGGAGTCATGAGCTAACCTTGGCAACTACTGAAGAAATCAAAACTGCTCTTAAAAGCAAGGAGTAATAGATCATGTCCAAATAAAAGGAACGGGCAATCCATACCCACCAACACCTATATACTTACTTTCGACACCCCTATCATACCAAAGATATCAAGATTGGATATATGATTGAGAAAGTAGATCAATATATACCAGCCCCCTTGAGATGCTTCAAGTGTCAAAAATTTGGTTACCACAGGGAAACCTGCAGAGGGCACAAAGTATGTGGGAAATGTGGTGAAAACGAACCCAATCATGCAGAAAAAGAATGCTCAAATGAAGCCAAATGTTCAAATTGCCATGAAAATCATCCTGCATACTCTAAAAAATGTCAAATCTTTAAATTACAAAGAGAAATTACAGAAGTAAAATACAACAAAAACATATCCTTCCCAGAGGCAAGAAAAATTGTAGAATCCCATCAAAAAGCAAATACTTATGCAAAAATCACTCAAAAATCAATTCAATCTAACCAAACAAATAATCAAGACTTATACAAACTAATTACTGAACTTAAAGACTTAATTCAAACTTCAATAACGATAGAAAAAGAAAATAACAAAGACCAAACAATAACTAAAATCAAAACAAGTAACAAAAATCAGGAACAAATCCCTAAAAACAAACCAAAATCAAACCAACAAAATAATAATATAGATAAAGTTACTTCCCAAACAACCCCTGAGTCAACGAAATCTACAAAAGGAAAAATTCCCCCAACTGAAGCTGAATCCTATACTAAACACAAATCACAACAAACAACAGTGATAACAAGTAACAGATTCCAATCTCTTGAAGTGATGGAAGTTGAAAATATTATTCCTAAAATAGATAAAGAAACCAATATTAAACCAAAAACAATAAATGATGAACCCAAACAAACAACACAAGCAAAGTCAAGATCCACATCTGAACCTAAAACAACAAGATCCAGATCCAGATCCAGATCTGGACCTGGATCAAAAGAAAGAAGAAAATGATCTAACTTTCAGTCAGCAACTCAAAGCCAGGCGAAAAACAAAGCTATATCCCCCTCTAGAATGGAGGTGGAGGAAAAAGAATCAGTAAAAAACAACAAATCACAAACATGACCAATTTAGCCACTCTACAATGGAATATCAGAGGAATAAAACCAAACCTAGAAGAACTTAAACGGCTTATTATAAACTACAATTAGAATATCATATGCCTACAAGAAACACTATTAAAATATAATGATAACTTATCCTTCAAAACTTATGACATGTATAACAAAATCAACTTATCTCAAACTGACCACAGACCCATAGGTGGAACAACCATACTAATCCAAAAAACAATTCCACATGAAAAACTTAATTTAAACACAGAACTCCAAGCCATCGCAATAAGAGCCACCCTACATCAAACCATATCAATCTGTTCCATTTACATACCACCAAAGTATAAATTGAAAAAGGTAGAATTGGAACAAATAATCCAGCAACTTCCGACACCATTCCTGATCCTAGGAGATTTCAATGCTCATAGCGATCTATGGGAAAACAATCAAACAAACAAACAATAATGAAAAAATTATAGAATCCATCATAAATACAACTGACCTATGTATGCTGAATAATGGTGATCACACCTATCTACACTCTTCCACTGGAACCTCTGTCCTCGATCTAATACTCAGCACCCCCACATTCTTTATGGACTTTGATTGGACAGTACATGATGACCAATGTGGCAGTGATCACTACCCAATCTTCATCAAAACTAACCAACCCACATCTGAAAACTGTACTAAAAAATGGCAGTTGAAAAGAGCCGACTGGACAACATTCCAAACGCTCTGTAAAATCCACATAAATGACGAAATTCTAAATGAACTAGAGCCAATAACAACCTTTACTCAAAAATTAATACAAATCGCGGAAAAAACTATTCCCAAATCTACCAAAAAGAACAATAAATACAAACCATGGTTTACCAAGGAATGTAAAGAAGCTGTTAAAAGACGGAAAAAAGCTTTAAAAAAATTCAGACTAAACCCAACTTCAACAAATCTACTGCCAAACTCGTGCAAAAGCACGACAAACTACTAAAAGAGCCAAACAAGAAACATGGCAAAACTATGTATCCAAACTAAATAATAAAACACCCACCAAAAAAGTCTGGGATATGGTAAGGAAAATCAATGGTAAGTAAACACAACACCCTATCACCCACCTAGAAAAAATAAATGGCGAAAAATGTACAACAAAAAAAGACATTACAAATACATTTGCTGAAGAATTCAGTAAAAACTCTTCACTTCAACATCATAGCTCTACTTTCCAAAACTTTAAAAAGAAAACAGAAAAAGAAAAACTTAACTTCACCTCTAATAATTCAGAAAAATATAACACACAATTTACCATATCTGAACTCAAAAGAGCCTTAAATAAAAGTAAGGACATGGCTACCGGTCCTGATGAAATACACTACCAATTCCTTAAACAGCTCCCAGAAACTTCGCTAAATTCTCTACTTAACATACTGAACAATATATGGCTCAAAGGAAACTTCCCCAACTCCTGGTGAGAGTCCATTATCCTACCTATACCAAAACCAAATAAAACCCCCTCAAACCCATCAAACTACCGTCCCATCTCATTAACCAGCTGCATTTGTAAAACTATGGAAAGGCTAGTAAACAACCGACTCGTATGGATACTGGAGAAAAATAAGATTCTGGACAAGCACCAATGTGGATATAGAAAAAAGAGAAACACTATCGACCAACTCGTCAAAATGGAAACTTTCACTTGTGACGGTCTTATCAGAGGGCATCATGTGGTGTCGGTCTTTTTCGATCTAGAAAAAACATACGACACCACATGGAAATACGGCATCTTAAAAGACCTACATACCTTAGGTATCAGAGGCAGAGTGCCTATATTTATACAAAATTTCCTTAAGAATCAAACTTTTAGAGTGCACCTTGGAGGGGAAAAATCATGTTTATATAAACAAGAAATGGGTGTACCCCAGGGCAGCATTTTATCAGTCACACTCTTCCTCCTAACAATAAACGGCATCTGCAAAGCGGTAACTCCAAATATCGACAAAGCTCTCTTTGTTGATGATCTTTCAATAAGCTGCTCATCCCCTAACATGCCAACAATCAAAAAAAAATGCAAGAATGCCTCAATAAAATCAAAAAATGGATTAATGAAAATGGGTTCATTTTTTCTAAAACCAAAACAGTATGCCTGCACTTCTGCAATAAAAAAGAATACCATCTCAATCCACAACTCAAAATCAATAACAATCCAATAACAATGGCACAAGAAGTAAAATATCTAGGTATAATCCTTGACAACAAACTCAACTTCAAAACACATATAAATACAATTTTTAAAAAATGCCAAAAAGCACTGAATATTATTAAAATAATATCTCACACAAATTGGGGAGAAGACAAAAAAACTATGCTCCTATTATATAGAGCGCTAATAAGACCGAAGTTAGATTATGGCTGCATTATCTATGGCTCAGCCAGAAAGTCATATCTAAATAAGTTAAAAACCATACAAAATCAGGCCCTCATGATGCTTTGTTTGGGGGCTTTCCAAACATCTCCCATTCCTAGCTTACACATTGAGGCAAATGAACTCCCCCTCCACCTGAGATGGGAAAAACTCTCCCTCCAATATACACTAAAACTTAAAAGTACCCTTGACAATCCTGCTTATGAAAAAGTTTTCTTTACAAAATACCAACACTTCTATACTAGTAAACCTTAAAAAATTAAACCTTTAAGATACCGCCTCCAAAAAGCCTTCAATGAAGGATACGAAAAAACCCAAAATATACTAACCCATAAGGTGGGGGAAATTCCCCCTTGGACAATTCCGGAACCATTTATAGACCTGTCTCTAGGGACAGTTAAGAAACACACAAACAACCAAATATACAAAAGCCAATTTTTAGAACTTAGGGACAAATATTCCTCTCATAAAACCATGTACACAGATTGCTAAAAAATAACGGAAAGAGTGGGAGCAGCAGCAAAAATACAAAACTCCTACAAACAAACTAGATTACCGGACGGTGCATCAATATACACCGCAGAATTACAAGCCATTAAGATGGCATTAGAACTAGTTCAAGAATCTAATGAAAAAAAATTCATTATCTTCAGTGACTCCATGTCCAGCCTAATTGCACTAAGAGAAAGAAACATAAACCACCCATTCATTCAGGAAATCATGGAAACATATCATCACCAAACCAAAAATAATAAAACAATAGTACTGGCATAAATCCCCAGTCACGTTGACATAAGAGGAAACTCAGAAACTGACAAACTGGCTAAAGATGCAACAAATCTGATGCCAACAAATATAAAAATCCCATACACAGATAGAAAAAACAAAATCAACTTGTACATCAAAACCAAATGGCAAAAGTTATGGGACGAACAACAAAACAACAAACTTAGAGACATTCACCCAAATGTTGGGCAAGACCAAGAAATATTATCAATACGAAATTTTGATACTAAATTCACCAGAATCCGAATTGGTCATACAAAACTAACTCAGGAATATCTCATAAAAGCAGAAAATGCACGTCAATGCAGAACATGTGATCATCAACTAACTATAAAACATATATTAATGGATTGCAAAAAATATGAAAATACCCGTAGAAAATACTTTAATGAACAAACACTAAAAACATTATTTCAGAAAGTAACACCTTACAAAATGCTGCATTTTCTAAAGAAAATAAACCTTCTGGAACTCATCTAAAGATTTAATACAAAATGAATAGCCAAAATTGAATTTTAGGCCCTAAAACAGGGGCAATAAGATGCATTTAACCTTAAATAATTTAAAATATGATTTACTTAAAATTCAAATGAAGGACACTCCCTTCCACACTCATGGCACAAAATGACTCTTAGGGTTGACGTGTCGTAAAGCAACATCTTACCTTACCTTCTTCTCAGTAGCCCCTTACGTCTACAGTAGCGGCCTGCCTTGTTTGGGGTGAACTACGTTAAAAAAAAAAAATTTTAAGTGGATTTGAGCCTTGATAAGTGGTGACTTATTAGTAAATAGAAAAAGTATGCTGACAAACTGTAAATAAAGTAAATGTTCTATGTCAACCATTTCCTTTTATCTTTCTTTTCTGACATGTGTGCTGTATATAGATCAATGCAACAATAAATACATATGAACAATGGTTGCCATGTTTACAGAGAATAATATATTCCCAACACTTATGCAGCTGAAATGATGAAGTACATATTGAATATTCATACTTTATACAGTACTAGCTGTACCTACCCGGCGCTGCCCGGGATGCAGTGAAGTCATTTTTAATTTTTATTTGTTTGAACATTTTTTTAAACTTATACAGAAAATCTTTTTTTAGGGCTATCTTGAAGTGGTTAGCTCCTAAAGAGGCTGCCATTTTTCATTGATTAGTTTTGTCTGTTTTTCGTAGCAGTGACAGACGAGTCTGTCATATAAAAACAAATATTTCTTCGGCAATATGCTATATCATGATGTTTAATGTGTTATATATTTCCATTTCATTTTTAATAAACACTGTTTAGTTTTATTATTTGTTTCTTACTGAATTACAAACCAAGATAATTGAAACACCCCCAAACTGATCAACTATAGAATCCCCCTTCCCCATTTTTAAAATTTGTAAAAAAAAATGAATGTTACTTATTTAATTTTTTTTTTCAGAAACAGAAACAAACTCTTAAGTCCCCCAAACACTTCTGAACGAACCGAGAAAGGAAGAGAGCAACTAATACAAGCTAGTAATTTGGGGAGGGGACGGTTTCACCTTGACTTAGGTTTAGTGGTAGAGTTAATAGAGGGTTGTTTTCAAGTTGCTGAAAAACACTAACTTTTAATCATAATTCGGGATATTTGTAAAATAAAATTTTTTAAAAAGAAATCTAAAAAAACAGAAAACAAATGAAAAATTCTTCTTGAACTCTCAATAAATCAGAAAATGGTCACCTATTGCCAAACAGATTGTCTTTTATACGACAAACTTTTGAACGGTGGACTGATCAATAAAAAATGGCAGCCTCTTTGGGAGCTAACCGTTTCAAGATAGCCAATTTTAGTTGTAAGGGAGATAACTGTTTTTTATATTTTTTAAAAACATATAATTTATTCCCCTTGATGATTTTTTTCCGGTTGTAAATGAAAACTGTTTCTATTTTCCCAGTTGTCCGGGCAGGACTAAGAAATTTTTTAAATAAACTGCAGTGAAATACGTTATTATAATACAACAATTTTTTTAAAAAAATGAAAATTAGCTAGTTAGAATAAAAATTTTATATGTCAGCTTAAATGCTATTTAGGTCCAACTTATAAAATTTCACAATTGTTATATGTTAATGAACAATGAATTATTAAATATCTATTTTCATAATCTGATGACGTAAATGATTATTATGTTGTTGTTTTTCTTCTTCTAGATTTTCCAGTTTTATCAAGCAGGTTTGGGTTATTTTACTTTTGTGAACTTGTTTGAATGGGTGACGTACATCTTGACGATATTATTTGTGGTTGGTTTTACTAAATGCCAATGGGAACGGAATTACATAGAGGTAAGAGTTTTCTCCCCTTTTCATCGTATCAGTAGAAATTGCAGAGTACTGTCCCTTGCAGAGTATGGTCCTAAGGTTTTATTTATGAATATGACCGTGGTGAAGTGAATACTGACATGGACTGATGATCTAGAATACCAAGTTCAAATCTAGTCAGTTTCATAGTACCACTTTCACTATGGGTGTTGGCAACCTTTATGTGGTCCCTCCTACGTGATTTCCTGCAACACCACTTTCTCTCTGCTCTCTGCAATTGAACTCACTATATTCCATCGGTCCTTTTATTTATCTCAGTTGGTTTCCACATATACTAATTAGTTCTTCACATATGCAAATCAGTCCTAACTATAAAAGTTTACAATTGTGAAGAGAAGCCTTTTTTACTCTGGTAGATGAGCAGTCACGACATGCAAAGCATCTCATTCTCTTTTCAGCTGGTAAATGTTCCTCTTTATTGTCACAGTAACTGATTCAAAATAGAATTCGAAGAAACAAATGTCAACAACAGAATAGAGCCGGTCAAAAAAATCGTACCATGTTGATCCATAAGAATTTTTTTTTTTTTTTTTACTCCTCATGAATCATTTTTATAATTATGGATGACCACAATAGCCTATAATTTTTCTCCATCTCTCCTAAACATTAGCTCAGTCTAATGATACTGCACACCGAAGTGATAATGTTTCAGAACTTTTTAGATGATGATTGATAATTTGGATTATTCAGTCTAATTTTCTTCTTGGTTGTTATTTTCATAAAGTTTTGGCCGATGTAGCCTCTGACATTTTTAGATGCAACTTTTCGAACTCTGGAATCTATACAGATTATTGAACTGAACTTTTTATTTAATCCACGATGGTAGATTGTTCCATCAGCCATGACCGAGTAGAAGTGTATTAATTTAAATAAGTGATGCTCAGACGTGCATAAACAAGCATTTATTTATTAAAAGCAGACTTTTATATCTACGGATGGCCCAAATAACTTATAATTTATTAAAAGCAGACTTTTATAGCTATGGATGGCCCAAATAACTTATAATTTTCCTCCATCTCTCTTGGACACAAGCTCAGTCAAATAATACTAAACTGACAATGACAATAGAAGTTCTTCTTTCATGTGAATCAGATGATTCTGGTGTTGGCATTAGTTTCCCCGATGTTTTTCTAGTTAGAAATCTTTCTGGAAAGACATTGAGTACTTACAGGAAGGACCACGAGAAGGTTGCCAACCTCCCCAAGTGAAAGTAGTACTGTGGAACCGACTGGATTCGAACTTGGAACACCCAGGTCTTCAGTCCGTGTCGATATCCACTTAACCACCGTCACCTCCCACAACAGAAGTGATAGCATAGAATATAACATCCAGTTAAATAAATGTTGCTAAGACAGGTGTCTGTAAATACATTAGACCAGCAGTAGAAGGAACAAAGAGAAAACAGTGTGAAAAAGAATAAGTGAAAAAGACTCGAATAGAACATTGAGAGTTTACACATATGTCATTATCACTTCTAGTTTAGTATTATTACTAATCTAATTATTATTATTATTACTAATCTAATTATTATTATTATTACTAATCTAATGCTCAGAAAAACTAGAGAAACGTACAAGATTGGCTTATTAGAGCCTTTCATAGTTAAATAAGCTGCTTTTCATAAATGAATGCTTGTATGGAAGTACACGACTGCTGCTGATACTTAACATCTTACAGCTATACATGAAATAAACATATGCATTAATTTATCATTAATGTCATACACAACTGCTGCTGCTAATTTAACACCAGCGTACATTGGCACGACTGCTTCCTTCGATGTGTACACAGAATATTAATGTACGTACATTGAATGTATATATTAGAACTTAAGCTGAGAGTTTGTAACTTTTACAAAAGTTTATAAAAATAATTCTTCTGTTCTCATTATTTTTTTCCATATTTAAGGATTTTTTTCTAACACATTATGGACTGATTAATTTAGCAGGTTATGGAGGAAGTGATACAGATGGTTTTGAGAGAAAGAGGGATAAATAAAGACCTGGCCAGGGATAGGTTAGTTTCATGGTAAATGCGATAGAACTTTATTGCAGTTTCAAAAGTGCATTTTTATCCAACATGTCTGTATTCATTTGAATCCAGGCTCAAACGAGCCAAAATTTAATTTACACATTCAAATTTTCAACGACTTTTAAAAAAAATTGTTTGGCATAAATTGCATCATGAAAGGATCTTCACTTACGCTGTAAGAATATTCTTAAATTTGTGATTACATTTGAAACGTAAAAAAGTATAATACATTATCCATACATTTCAAATTTAATCACAAATTTAAGAATATTTTGATAAAGGACATTGAAAATGTTTACGTCGAAATTCAATTCTGGCCAATTCACATTCAAATGTATACAGACATGTTGGATAGAAATGCACTTTCAACGATTGGATTTACCGTGAAACTGTAGTAAAGTGTTAAGATCAGTCTCTTTTATATATATATATATATATATATATATATATATATATATATATATATATATATATATATATATATCAGTGCAGGAAAGTAACAATTTCAAACGGTCGGGAGGTGCGAACCCGATTCACAGAGTCAGCCTAGAATCTGCAAGCAGTCGTCATATCCACTCGGCCAACGGAAACTGTCACGTAATTATGGGAAATTAAGATCTATATGTACCTAGAAGCGGGCACAGATAGAAGACTACAGATTTGCTGTATCATAGCTCTTCAGTGTGTCAAACTGAGATTTGAAATCTGACTGTTTGGTAAGCAGTCAGGAGATGTAATCTTTATACTCACCATGTAAGTAAGGAACACTATAATCTTAATGTTTGTTTACATTACTGACTGCCTAGAGAACTCAATTCTTTTCATGAAGAACAATGCTCATGCGAAGCGGCAATCATTACTTCCCTTATTAGAGAACTTAACCCATGGGTGGGAAGCTAATATATAATATATATTTTGCTAGTATAATATATATATAGTACATACTATATATATATATTATATGAGTTGTACCAAACCTTTGACTTTTGTCATCTATTAAAGTTTATATGTACATAAATAATTTGTTTTCTACAAACTTAAAAAAACATTTCTTCTTTCAGGAATGGCAATGGAATTTAGGTTCAATTGCCATTTTTTTTGCCTGGATGGATTTGGTGCTGTTTGTGCAGAAATTCCCTCGTTTTGGCATCTACGTTGTCATGGTTACCGACATCCTTTACACCTTCATTCAGTTTGCGCTTGTTTTTTTTTTATTTATTGTGGCTTTTGCCTTTGGATTCTATTCTCTTCTTCGTTTCAAGGTAAGTCATTGTTTTTTTTTGTTTTGCTTTTTTTAAAATCTAGCTATTAAATTGTTCCAGTATGGAAGACTAATGTAGAACCATACTCGTGACCCCAACCGACCATCTTACTCCAACCCCAAGTGCCGGGGTTTTTCTTCTTCTTATGGGCCATGTCATGATTCTAGTGTTGGTAGTCGCGAGGCAAGAAGCCATAGTCCACAGTTTACATACATAATAAAAACAACAAACAAATACAGATTTTGTACACAAGTGTCGGACATGTGTGTGTGTGGTTAGAGCCTTGTCTCTAGTGTCTCTACATCTTTCACCTTTAAATTCTCAGCTAAAACTAACTCCATCGTTCGTGACCTTTCTCTGTCCCTAGCCATGATCATTCTGTCATTAATAGCCAACATCCCCGAATATATCTACTTTTCCCCGGAAATCAGAGATGTTAGTTTTATTTTTCAGCTTACTTTCACCGGACATCTGTTTTCTTTCTCATCTTTCGGAATTTTCTACCTTAACCTTCCAGCTGTTAACGGCTGATTGTCACTGCATCACCTTGTCTGTGTAGTACAATGGACTTGTTGCCGTTAATGTGTTTCTTTAATGTTTTTTCATTCATTTTTTAGCTAATCTCTCCCGAGATGCTGCAGATGAGATTGAATATTTGTATGTTGCGTTTTCATTTTCAACCGAGTGTTGTCGATGCCACTGTTTCTTCTAAGTTTTATATCCTTTCTTTTCCTTTTTTGTTGAACCTGTTAGATTGTAATGTTTATGACATGTTAAAATCATTTTAAAAAAAGAAACATTCTTAAAAGCTATTTATTCATGAGTGTAGCTCGACGTAACTTGGTTCAAAACCCGGATCTTTGTTATTGGCGTCTGATGCTCTACTAACTACTAAGTTATCAACTGGCTCAACGAATGTATAAAAGATTAAAATAATTTAACCTTTTCCCTTTCACTGTTTTAAAATTATCCATCCAAAACAAAGCAGTTCTTTTTAATATTTGCTTAATATTTGATTAAGTAAATTTGAGAATATTTTTTATAAAAAGCATCAATATTTTGAAATTAATCTTGTTATCATTATTCTGATTATTCTTGGTATAAGCATTACACACACACACACACACACATATACACATACACATATACATATACATATACATATATGCACATACACATATACATATATATACTTACATATACACACATATACATATATACACACACATATACACATACACATATACATATACATATATGCACATACACATATACATATATACACTTACATATACACACACATACATATATACACACACATATACATATATATATTTGAAAGAAAAAAGAAAATTAAAATCTAAGTTTTTTTTTGCAATTATGTCAAAATACTGTTTCAGTTACATTTCTCACATCATTAGTTTTGTAAAGTGAAATTTTACTTTCAAATTAAATTATTTACATTCATAAGAAAAGTTATCTTTTTCTCAGTATTCGTTTCAATTTAGAATTTTGAACACAATACAGAAATAAACTCTTCACTTTCTAGTGAAAACATATCCTTTTATATTTTGAAAATAGTGACTAAAACACTACCATTGATAAAAAACATTAGTGACTTGTATTTAGAAAGAAACTTATCACACTTTATAAAGAATTAAAAGTTTCTCAAGACTGGTAGAAAACAGGAAATCATTGGCACACAAAGTGTCTCGGGCTAGTAAATTTAATTTCAGTGATAGAACGCAAATACTCAGGATTGTAAAAAAAATGTTGAATACCTACCCCATGAATACTCGGATTATTAGGGAAGACATTAAAAGGTTAATCAGGGAAGAATCCAAACGTTTGGACCTTGTCCAATTATGTATTAAAACCACATCATAAATATTAGTCGGTTATCATCATCTTGGTTGTTACGTTTCGGCTATTGTACTCGGCAGCCTTCTTCAGGTGACTTTTTGTTTTAGTTAGTAACCTCCTGAAAATTTCGAACTGAACTTTTAATTTAATCTACTCAGGAGCTAGCTCTCATATCGCATTCCAAAATGTTTTCGATACCTACTTGCAGGACTATCTGGCGTTGTCCGGGATCGTGGATAACAAAATAGAAAAGTTTTTAAAAGTGTGTATAAAATCTTGCTTTTAAAACTTACTCTCTCTCTCTCTCTTTCCTTTTCACTGCCTCCTCACTCTTTCTATCTCTCCCTCCAACTGCTTCTTTCTCTTTCTTGACCTTGATAAGTGTTAATGAGATGGATTGGTTTCAGTTGAATGATGAAAAATTTGAGAGGATTCAAAATGATGAATGGAATGAACAAAGATTTATGGTGACGGTTTATGATAAGTATTTGTTTACATTGAATTTGAAGACGAACATGTTGTAGTCTACATGAAAGCAGTCCCATGGTAATGTGTTCCACAGACGGGAAGCCTTTGGAAATAAACTCTGTTTATGGAAATTTCGCTTAACACTACTCACATTGAGGAAGAAAGAAAAGTTGTTTTTTTCATTGTAGTAGAAAGAAGAGTTCTTGCTGGAATGTCTTAAAAGGACGAACCAGAGATTGGAGCTCAGTCGAGCACCTTCCATAGAAATAATGATAGATTAGAGAAAGACTAGCAGCGTGAAAAAGAGGCTGTAGAGAACAGATCATTTCCCACTAGATTGATCAGTTGATGGTTTTACTGTCATGGCGAGAAATATTGCTCTGAGCAGCAATACTGAATCTTAGGACATATGAATTTTGAGTTATTAAGAGGAATGAAATGTTAGATGTTTATATATATATATATATATATATATATATATACAAATTATTAATGACAATATATGTATTAGCATATACTATCAGTGCCCTTTTACTTTGCAGTCTCCTTAATAGTTGATTGAATGGATGACTGAGTCTATGTAACTGTCTCTAAACTGTTGAACTTAAAAGAGACCAGATCCGTTGTTAGCTTCGTATCCAAATGACCTAAATAGATATCTGAAGGCTAATTGGTGTAACTTTAGAAAGTAAAAAAATTACCCTCAAGTGAATTAGAATTTTATAAATAAATTATAGAACTTATTAACTATTTTAAGAAATATTACTGAATTAAAATGTATAAATGTCGACACAACTTTTAGGATGTACTAACTCTGAACGAAAAATTAAAAATGGCGTATTACTGGGTTCCCTCACGTGTGAGTTTGCTCTTTTCTTTGTTTTTTGTTTGGTTTCACCCAAAAATGAACCACTGTATAGTGTATGTTTTTTTCAAGACACTTTAATCCAAGAAATTTTTACTCGTTGTCAATTTTCTCTGATGATTTTGTAATGTTGCGGAGACGATATTGACATAAAAATGTTGATTGGCACAAGACAAATGAAGAGGTCCTTAAAAAATATATCTCACAGAAATGTTATGTTTTTTGGAAATGTGAAAAAAATAAAAATAATAAAATAAAAACATGGTTATTGGAATATAATATGAACCTGACTTATATATATATATATATATATATATATATATATATATATATATATATATATATATATAAATTATATATATAAACTGAATTACCCATGTATGCCATGTTTCTTAAATATTTTGCACATCAACTGAAATAGAAAAATTGTTTTTACTTTAAATTGTAATAAAAGTAATTAAAAATAGTAAATGTTTTATTAGAATAAAAAGAATTATAAATTATTTATTATAAATAATTAAAGTTTCTATTGAATTTGAAATTCAAGACACTAAAATGAAAGATTTTCTGTTATTTACACAACAGACTGAGACACAGAGTATTTCAGTAACAGAGGTGTATAATATATTTAGACAAAGGCTGAAGTCAAGTATTAAGAGAAAGCATGCAGTGTTCATCACCATGCTTTTATTTATTTTTATTTTTTCTTATCTTTCCGCTTTTGCTGGAGATGGGGCATCCTACCGGATGTCAGACACTCCAGCCTAGAGATCTTTATTAGAGAACTTTTTATGTGAAACAATTTCTGTCTAATACATTTAGCTCTTGTTAATGAGATAGTTTAGTCTTTACCATTTGAACCTTCAGAAGAATACAAGCTTTGATATTCAAATTATCTGAATTGAATTTTATTGGTTATTTTTCAGGTTGACAAGATGAAAAATCATGTTAAATATGTAAGTTTATTTTTATTATCATTTTTTTTTCGGTAAAGACTTGATGGTTTTATTCAGGATCCGTTACGACTAAATATCAACTAAAAGTTTCAGTGAACTCATAAAAAGATGGCACTTAATCTAATTTATAACAAAGATGCCTCATTTTTATAAAAACAATTTTCTTTTTATTTGAGGTTTTCTGATTGTTCCTTTGCAGATATTTACTGTAAACATGCTTTTCATAGTCATAGTGTCTCAGTTACCAGAAGGAGGGTGGTGGTTGTGGTGGTTGTGGTGAAGTGGACACCGACGTAGACCTACGATCTGAGTGTCCCAAGTTCGAATTCTGTTAGTTCCATCGAACCACTTTCACTATGGATGTTGGCAACCTTCATGTGGTTCCTCCTGCAAGTATCTGATTTTAGAAAACACTGGGAAAACCAATTTCAATAAAAGTAAAAAAAGTCATAGGATGCTGATTCATATGGATTTACTTTTTTAGTTACACGAACAGTCAAAAAGCAACAGTCACAAAACAAAGCAAAACTTACAACACAGAAAATAAAATGGTGAACAGTTCCAAATCCAACCACTATCTACTAGTATTAAGCGTCCATCGATCAGGGTTAATCATGAGTAGCATCCCAGTTGTCTGTTTGGCTGGACCATCAACGTCGGTGGCTGGAGTGATGGGCTCTGTAGCAAAGACCACATGTGTACTCTGTCCCTGGTCCCAACGCTTTGCTTTCTGCAGGTCCGTCTCTCTGAGTCAGCTTCTCCTCCCTTGACTTGAAGTATTTGGACAAAGTTCCTCTCCATTTGAATCGGTTAGATGCCAAGCTTTCCCTGTGTTGATGTCCACAGCTTCAATATCGCGTTTTATGACATCGCTGTATCATAGCTGTGGCTGTCCGGTGGGTTTCCTTCTAGAGGCCAGCTCTCAAGAGTTCTTCGGGGATTTGGAAAACTGGCATATGGTGAACATAGCCCAATCAACGTTGAATAAACTGCAACAACATAACTAAATCATGTTTTTGTGCACAATTTTCATTTTTTTTCGTGATTGTTGCTTTCATTTTATATTGTTGCTTTTTTGGCTGTTCCTTTAACTCATTTATGGAAATAGTCAAACTGTGACAGTGTCGGGCAGCACCGGTATGAGTTGACCGTGAGCCTACAAAGATCGATAGTGCAATTACTGCGCTAGTATGAATAGACAGAAAGAAATCCTTAAAAATCTCTGAACATATCGCACAGTTGGTAATGAGAGAAAGAGACCGAATAATTATTCTATGGGCTTATCAAAAGATAAAGAAGTAAAAGAATTAACTTCTCAAAGTCGATATGAGAGTGACAGCTGAACTCAGCGGGAGTTAGAATTGCGGTTAGTTAGTGGCTCTCAGAATCGGGTCAATTGGGCTTAAGTGGGTCGTCCGAGATGGACGCTGGTTAATGACCCTGCGTGACAATCCTGATATCTCTCAGCTGTTGTCGAAATCAGAAATAAACGGTCATAAACGAATTTGGCAGCTGTGTTGAAATTACTTTAAGAAGCTCTGGATAAACGCAATAAAATTTATTTCTCAGGATAAAATCGGAGATCACCATGAACCCCCCCCCCCCGGGGTAGAGGCGAAGTATGTCTCGATAAAAGACAGTTTAGACACAGTCAGAGGGAGAGTCAGTTAGTGAGAGGCCACCAGCCGCTGACGCTGTCAGTCGGTGAGGCCGTCAGTTATGAGAGAATCGGACGAAAGAACCTGCTTCTGTACTTCCCCCACCGAACCCGACATATCAGTTTGTGTATGTTCTTTTCTCGTCCCGAACTTAGAACAGATTTTTGCTGACAATGATCAAGACGCCCAGAATTATTAGCACCAGTCAATCCAACTAACACAAACCAGTGTACATTATTTTTAATTATTTAAAAAAAAAAAAATCTTCTTCTAAGAAAACCAAACAGACAAAGTCGCTACGGACTTAATTCTTTCCATTCAACTGTTCTGCATGAAATGACCCTTCTCTTCACAGCGAGACAAGGTTGCTGACCCAACCCGGTTGATTTCTCACTGATCAAAAAAACACAACGTGGGAGTGAGTAGTCGCTGGACCAGGCGTTTCAACATTGGCAACCTTCATCAGAACAGCAACTTCTCTCCCGGGCAATACCGGGTGACCAACCGAACCCAGAACAGTCGAACTGATGATGTCACGAGCTGGGGAGTGGGGTATAAAACAGCCATTTGATGCAATCGATATGGATGCAAAAAATACCATAACTTATAGCAAAGATATTTCTTATTTATCAGAACTAAGAGTTACGTTTTCACTTATGTATAATCTAATACACCGATAGTCGGGAACCCAGACCGTAGACCCGATGTTAATTTATAAGTAGGTTTATAAATCAGAAAAGAACAGTCACAGAAAAAAAACAGACAGGTTACTTGCAAGCATGCAAGAGAGAGAAAGATTATATATATATATATATATATATATATATATATATATATATATATATATATATATATATATATATACTAGCTGACCCGTGTCCCGGCGTTGCCTTGGAAAGGAGATTAACTCAAGAAATTACATGCCCAACTTTGAACGATCCAGCATGAACACATGCCCCCACAATGTAAAAAGTAGACACCCAGAATTTTCCTAAATGTACAAAAAAAAGCTATTCTTACCTGTATAATCGTTTCATAGTTTCTATTTTGTTGTGTTCCCCTTTCATTTGTAGGGTGGGGTGGACTATAATGGGTTAGTGAGGCATAATGGGGAAACTCTAAGACTTCTTTTATTTTCTCCCAACTCAAAGTTCTTCCTATGTTCTCTTTTCCCCTAACTCTAATGAATGTGATAGTAAAATATTGCAAACATGTAGATTAGGTGATATATAAGTTTGCGATATTAAATTTTATATATCACGCCCCCCCCCCTATTCCGAATTCGTGATGTGGGCCGCCATCAGTGAACTGTTTTTGTTGTATGAAAGGGTAATAAACAACGTTTTCAGTGTAATTTAGACGGTTTGAAACCGATTGAAATGATTGCACACTACAAATATAAAAATATAAAAACGAATCATTTTTTTGTTGGTAGAATTATTTGATGGTTTTCATTTTTACTTGATATTCAATGTACAATTTAAAAATTATTCCATTGTAATCAGAAAACTTAATAAGGAATATCACAGCTGTTGCGTCTCCCGAAGGAGTGATTTTACAAACCAACAATAATTTTCAAAACTGTTTTGTGTGAAAAAAAATTTTACAACTTGTTCAGTGAAATTTTTCTTACAAATAAAAATGTTCAGGCAAAAATAAAACAATAATTCTTTGATTGATTCTTACTAAAGCAAACTTTTTCATGCTAACAAAAAAACTTTCATACCTAACCATAACCCTTAGCCCTAAACATTAAACCATAACGACACCATTTTTACCTGATTACAAACCAAAATTAATTTTCATTAAAAATAAAACACTTAAAAAAATATAATTTATCACCTGTTTATTTGTATTTATTCATTAAAAATAAATATTTCTTTCATACAATTTGACTAAATGTATTATTTGATTTTTGTTATTGGTTAATTTTTTTTTCCCCCACTTGTAAATCAAGCCTCGTTTTTTATTTTTTTGACTCAGATAAGTCAACTGACTTGGCATCAGCATTTTTGGGCGGTTTACGGAAACATCCGGAAAGTACCAATGCCAAGTCAATTTTAGCATGGGTCCTAATCTAAATAAGCACTCTAAAACCAACACAACGTAGATGAATTGTACTTTTGATTAAAAAAAAATGTTGAAAGTGTGACTATAGTTTCAGAGAAATTTGAATTTTTTCTTAAAGAAAACTGCGACCTTTTCTTTTAATGTAACAAAGTTACTATTTAAATAAAATGTTATGGTTTTTAACCTTTAAAAACAAATTGTAAAAAGCTTTGACGAACGTGTTTTACATAAAAAAAAGTTGTCGCAAGTTTCTTTTGTGTTAAATTTATATAGAAAAGTGATTCCCCACCGTAAAATCTGAAATATTTATTATGTATTTTTTATTTCCTTTTTTACGGATATATTTTCCGTCTGTTTACGCCAAATGTGTGCAGTACACTCATTAAGTTATGTCGTGCCTCTACCCTGCATTCAATGGCGCTAAAATAAGGAACACTGACTTTCGCGTCTTCTCTGCTTGAAGGGTCAAAGGAAGGAACAAAAGGTACATTGTGCGTGCCGCCTTATTTTGTTTTCTTTGTTTCACTAGAATGATACAGAATTCCCTCCATCCCCTGGTATCATGTGATTTCACTGACTTCCATTTTACTGAGGTCACCTTTGACCCCTAGGTGTCGCTCAAACTTTTCCATTCAAACAACTGTTTTCGTTATGTAACAGAAGTCAGAACCGGCGGCACAGTTATAAAAGTGGGGGGCTCTCCTAAAAAGTGGGGGGGGGGGCTGGTTAAACACATGCATATATAACTTCATTATTGATGACCGTAAAGTGGGAGGGGCAAGTCAAAAAGTGGGGGTGCTTGGCCCCCCTGCCCCCCCCCCCCCGGTGCCGCCGTCCATGTAAGTTAAAGTCAGAATTAGAAAACAGATAAAAGCACTTAATCGAAATTATGACAAAAATTCTCTTATATTTTTATAAGATTTTTCGTTTTTTTATTCATTCTTAGAAAAACATAAAATATAAATGGATTTATTTGTGCTTAAGAGTAATACACCAAAGTATGAACACATGTTAAACATCCTAATATGTGGGTATAATGAAATGCAGACTAATCCTAACCCTAACCCTTTTGTAGAGTTATGATATCCAGAACCTGTTGACAGACTTAATCTGGATAGAGGAACGACCGACTGCTTGTTGCCTCAATGGTACCTTGACAGAACTGGTCTGTAGCGAAGAGAAGACTAACCACATGTTAACAGAACTGGTTTGGGTGGGTAGGAGCCGTAGGCAAATGATGTTGTTGCTTCAGTGGTCAAATGGGGAGAAAACAAAAAAATGCCAAATGTCATCTCAACGGTCAGGCCAAAAAAGGAGAAAAGAGGAAGTGAACTTCTGAGTCAGACCGTTTATATTTGTGATCACATCGCTAGATCAACTAATGTTTGACTGCACTATTGTCATGTGATCTGTAACTCCACATATTACGAAAGACTATCCCCTTTTTTAATACTAAGTTATTTTATCCTTTGTTTTTAGTACTAATTTATCAAACTTTATTCCAAGTTTCCTGCTTCCTTTGTTCCAGCTCATTTGACTCGTTGGTCTAGTGGTCTCTATCAGTCTGCTATTTTGATACCTCATTGTAATACAGCTTCCTATTCCAATAGCTTCTTTCCAAGAACTGCAGACTTGTGGAACTCTCTGCTGACTGTTTTCCTCCTACCTATGCCTTTGGTCTTTTCAAGACTAAGACTGCTAGGCATCTCCTGTCTTTGCAATAATCATTTTTTGTTCTTGTTAGCTCCTTACATCAAGGGGCTTCATACCTTGTCTGGAGCGATTTCCATAAAAAACTCAAGTCAGAGTTAAAAGACTTTTTTAATCACTTGATCTGATTGTTTCTCTACCAAATTTTCATTGAAACGTTCTATTTATAGTGTTGCCAAATTCACACAAATTTTCATTGAAACGTTCTATTTATAGTGTTGCCAAATTCACACAAATTTTCATTGAAACGTTCTATTTATAGTGTTGCCAAATTCACACAAATTTTCATTGAAACGTTCTATTTATAATGTTGCCAAATTCACACAAATTTTCATTGAAACGTTCTATTTATAGTGTTGCCAAATTCACACAAATTTTCTTTGAAACGTTCTATTTATAGTGTTGCCAAATTCACACAAATTTTCATTGAAACGTTCTATTTATAGTGTTGCCAAATTCACACAAATTTTCTTTGAAACGTTCTATTTATAGTGTTGCCAAATTCACACAAATTTTCATTGAAACGTTCTATTTATAGTGTTGCCAAATTCACACAAATTTTCATTGAAACGTTCTATTTATAGTGTTGCCAAATTCACACAAATTTTCATTGAAACGTTCTATTTATAGTGTTGCCAAATTCACACAAATTTTCATTGAAACGTTCTATTTATAGTGTTGCCAAATTCACACAAATTTTCATTGAAACGTTCTATTTATAGTGTTGCCAAATTCACACAAATTTTCATTGAAACGTTCTATTTATAGTGTTGCCAAATTCACACAAATTTTCATTGAAACGTTCTATTTATAGTGTTGCCAAATTCACACAAATTTTCTTTGAAACGTTCTATTTATAGTGTTGCCAAATTCACACAAATTTTCTTTGAAACGTTCTATTTATAGTGTTGCCAAATTCACACAAATTTTCATTGAAACGTTCTATTTATAGTGTTGCCAAATTCACACAAATTTTCATTGAAACGTTCTATTTATAGTGTTGCCAAATTCACACAAATTTTCATTGAAACGTTCTATTTATAGTGTTGCCAAATTCACACAAATTTTCATTGAAACGTTCTATTTATAGTGTTGCCAAATTCACACAAATTTTCATTGAAACGTTCTATTTATAGTGTTGCCAAATTCACACAAATTTTCATTGAAACGTTCTATTTATAGTGTTGCCAAATTCACACAAATTTTCTTTGAAACGTTCTATTTATAGTGTTGCCAAATTCACACAAATTTTCATTGAAACGTTCTATTTATAGTGTTGCCAAATTCACACAAATTTTCTTTGAAACGTTCTATTTATAGTGTTGCCAAATTCACACAAATTTTCATTGAAACGTTCTATTTATAGTGTTGCCAAATTCACACAAATTTTCATTGAAACGTTCTATTTATAGTGTTGCCAAATTCACACAAATTTTCATTGAAACGTTCTATTTATAGTGTTGCCAAATTCACACAAATTTTCATTGAAACGTTCTATTTATAGTGTTGCCAAATTCACACAAATTTTCATTGAAACGTTCTATTTATAGTGTTGCCAAATTCACACAAATTTTCATTGAAACGTTCTATTTATAGTGTTGCCAAATTCACACAAATTTTCATTGAAACGTTCTATTTATAGTGTTGCCAAATTCACACAAATTTTCATTGAAACGTTCTATTTATAGTGTTGCCAAATTCACACAAATTTTCATTGAAACGTTCTATTTATAGTGTTGCCAAATTCACACAAATTTTCATTGAAACGTTCTATTTATAGTGTTGCCAAATTCACACAAATTTTCATTGAAACGTTCTATTTATAGTGTTGCCAAATTCACACAAATTTTCATTGAAACGTTCTATTTATAGTGTTGCCAAATTCACACAAATTTTCATTGAAACGTTCTATTTATAGTGTTGCCAAATTCACACAAATTTTCATTGAAACGTTCTATTTATAGTGTTGCCAAATTCACACAAATTTTCATTGAAACGTTCTATTTATAGTGTTGCCAAATTCACACAAATTTTCTTTGAAACGTTCTATTTATAGTGTTGCCAAATTCACACAAATTTTCTTTGAAACGTTCTATTTATAGTGTTGCCAAATTCACACAAATTTTCTTTGAAACGTTCTATTTATAGTGTTGCCAAATTCACACAAATTTTCATTGAAACGTTCTATTTATAGTGTTGCCAAATTCACACAAATTTTCTTTGAAACGTTCTATTTATAGTGTTGCCAAATTCACACAAATTTTCATTGAAACGTTCTATTTATAGTGTTGCCAAATTCACACAAATTTTCATTGAAACGTTCTATTTATAGTGTTGCCAAATTCACACAAATTTTCATTGAAACGTTCTATTTATAGTGTTGCCAAATTCACACAAATTTTCTTTGAAACGTTCTATTTATAGTGTTGCCAAATTCACACAAATTTTCTTTGAAACGTTCTATTTATAGTGTTGCCAAATTCACACAAATTTTCTTTGAAACGTTCTATTTATAGTGTTGCCAAATTCACACAAATTTTCATTGAAACGTTCTATTTATAGTGTTGCCAAATTCACACAAATTTTCTTTGAAACGTTCTATTTATAGTGTTGCCAAATTCACACAAATTTTCATTGAAACGTTCTATTTATAGTGTTGCCAAATTCACACAAATTTTCATTGAAACGTTCTTTTTATAGTGTTGCCAAATTCACACAAATTTTCTTTGAAACGTTCTATTTATAGTGTTGCCAAATTCACACAAATTTTCATTGAAACGTTCTATTTATAGTGTTGCCAAATTCACACAAATTTTCTTTGAAACGTTCTATTTATAGTGTTGCCAAATTCACACAAATTTTCATTGAAACGTTCTATTTATAGTGTTGCCAAATACACACAAATTTTCTTTGAAACGTTCTATTTATAGTGTTGCCAAATTCACACAAATTTTCATTGAAACGTTCTATTTATAGTGTTGCCAAATTCACACAAATTTTCATTGAAACGTTCTATTTATAGTGTTGCCAAATTCACACAAATTTTCATTGAAACGTTCTATTTATAGTGTTGCCAAATTCACACAAATTTTCTTTGAAACGTTCTATTTATAGTGTTGCCAAATTCACACAAATTTTCATTGAAACGTTCTATTTATAGTGTTGCCAAATTCACACAAATTTTCTTTGAAACGTTCTATTTATAGTGTTGCCAAATTCACACAAATTTTCTTTGAAACGTTCTATTTATAGTGTTGCCAAATTCACACAAATTTTCATTGAAACGTTCTATTTATAGTGTTGCCAAATTCACACAAATTTTCTTTGAAACGTTCTATTTATAGTGTTGCCAAATTCACACAAATTTTCTTTGAAACGTTCTATTTATAGTGTTGCCAAATTCACACAAATTTTCATTGAAACGTTCTATTTATAGTGTTGCCAAATTCACACAAATTTTCTTTGAAACGTTCTATTTATAGTGTTGCCAAATTCACACAAATTTTCATTGAAACGTTCTATTTATAGTGTTGCCAAATTCACACAAATTTTCTTTGAAACGTTCTATTTATAGTGTTGCCAAATTCACACAAATTTTCATTGAAACGTTCTATTTATAGTGTTGCCAAATTCACACAAATTTTCATTGAAACGTTCTATTTATAGTGTTGCCAAATTCACACAAATTTTCATTGAAACGTTCTATTTATAGTGTTGCCAAATTCACACAAATTTTCATTGAAACGTTCTATTTATAATGTTGCCAAATTCACACAAATTTTCTTTGAAACGTTCTATTTATAATGTTGCCAAATTCACATAAATTAACTTTGAAACGTTCTATTTATAGTGTTGCCAAATTCACACAAATTTTCTTTGAAACGTTCTATTTATAGTGTTGCCAAATTCACACAAATTTTCTTTGAAACGTTCTATTTATAGTGTTGCCAAATTCACACAAATTTTCATTGAAACGTTCTATTTATAGTGTTGCCAAATTCACACAAATTTTCTTTGAAACGTTCTATTTATAGTGTTGCCAAATTCACACAAATTTTCTTTGAAACGTTCTATTTATAGTGTTGCCAAATTCACACAAATTTTCATTGAAACGTTCTATTTATAGTGTTGCCAAATTCACACAAATTTTCATTGAAACGTTCTATTTATAGTGTTGCCAAATTCACACAAATTTTCATTGAAACGTTCTATTTATAGTGTTGCCAAATTCACACAAATTTTCATTGAAACGTTCTATTTATAGTGTTGCCAAATTCACACAAATTTTCATTGAAACGTTCTATTTATAGTGTTGCCAAATTCACACAAATTTTCATTGAAACGTTCTATTTATAGTGTTGCCAAATTCACACAAATTTTCATTGAAACGTTCTATTTATAGTGTTGCCAAATTCACACAAATTTTCTTTGAAACGTTCTATTTATAGTGTTGCCAAATTCACACAAATTTTCATTGAAACGTTCTATTTATAGTGTTGCCAAATTCACACAAATTTTCTTTGAAACGTTCTATTTATAGTGTTGCCAAATTCACACAAATTTTCTTTGAAACGTTCTATTTATAGTGTTGCCAAATTCACACAAATTTTCATTGAAACGTTCTATTTATAGTGTTGCCAAATTCACACAAATTTTCATTGAAACGTTCTATTTATAGTGTTGCCAAATTCACACAAATTTTCATTGAAACGTTCTATTTATAGTGTTGCCAAATTCACACAAATTTTCATTGAAACGTTCTATTTATAGTGTTGCCAAATTCACACAAATTTTCTTTGAAACGTTCTATTTATAGTGTTGCCAAATTCACACAAATTTTCTTTGAAACGTTCTATTTATAGTGTTGCCAAATTCACACAAATTTTCATTGAAACGTTCTATTTATAGTGTTGCCAAATTCACACAAATTTTCTTTGAAACGTTCTATTTATAGTGTTGCCAAATTCACACAAATTTTCTTTGAAACGTTCTATTTATAGTGTTGCCAAATTCACACAAATTTTCTTTGAAACGTTCTATTTATAGTGTTGCCAAATTCACACAAATTTTCATTGAAACGTTCTATTTATAGTGTTGCCAAATTCACACAAATTTTCATTGAAACGTTCTATTTATAGTGTTGCCAAATTCACACAAATTTTCTTTGAAACGTTCTATTTATAGTGTTGCCAAATTCACACAAATTTTCTTTGAAACGTTCTATTTATAGTGTTGCCAAATTCACACAAATTTTCATTGAAACGTTCTATTTATAGTGTTGCCAAATTCACACAAATTTTCATTGAAACGTTCTATTTATAGTGTTGCCAAATTCACACAAATTTTCATTGAAACGTTCTATTTATAGTGTTGCCAAATTCACACAAATTTTCTTTGAAACGTTCTATTTATAGTGTTGCCAAATTCACACAAATTTTCATTGAAACGTTCTATTTATAGTGTTGCCAAATTCACACAAATTTTCATTGAAACGTTCTATTTATAGTGTTGCCAAATTCACACAAATTTTCATTGAAACGTTCTATTTATAGTGTTGCCAAATTCACACAAATTTTCATTGAAACGTTCTATTTATAGTGTTGCCAAATTCACACAAATTTTCTTTGAAACGTTCTATTTATAGTGTTGCCAAATTCACACAAATTTTCATTGAAACGTTCTATTTATAGTGTTGCCAAATTCACACAAATTTTCATTGAAACGTTCTATTTATAGTGTTGCCAAATTCACACAAATTTTCATTGAAACGTTCTATTTATAGTGTTGCCAAATTCACACAAATTTTCTTTGAAACGTTCTATTTATAGTGTTGCCAAATTCACACAAATTTTCATTGAAACGTTCTATTTATAGTGTTGCCAAATTCACACAAATTTTCATTGAAACGTTCTATTTATAGTGTTGCCAAATTCACACAAATTTTCATTGAAACGTTCTATTTATAATGTTGCCAAATTCACACAAATTTTCATTGAAACGTTCTATTTATAATGTTGCCAAATTCACACAAATTTTCTTTGAAACGTTCTATTTATAGTGTTGCCAAATTCACACAAATTTTCATTGAAACGTTCTATTTATAGTGTTGCCAAATTCACACAAATTTTCATTGAAACGTTCTATTTATAGTGTTGCCAAATTCACACAAATTTTCATTGAAACGTTCTATTTATAGTGTTGCCAAATTCACACAAATTTTCTTTGAAACGTTCTATTTATAGTGTTGCCAAATTCACACAAATTTTCATTGAAACGTTCTATTTATAGTGTTGCCAAATTCACACAAATTTTCATTGAAACGTTCTATTTATAGTGTTGCCAAATTCACACAAATTTTCATTGAAACGTTCTATTTATAGTGTTGCCAAATTCACACAAATTTTCATTGAAACGTTCTATTTATAGTGTTGCCAAATTCACACAAATTTTCATTGAAACGTTCTATTTATAGTGTTGCCAAATTCACACAAATTTTCTTTGAAACGTTCTATTTATAGTGTTGCCAAATTCACACAAATTTTCATTGAAACGTTCTATTTATAGTGTTGCCAAATTCACACAAATTTTCATTGAAACGTTCTATTTATAGTGTTGCCAAATTCACACAAATTTTCATTGAAACGTTCTATTTATAGTGTTGCCAAATTCACACAAATTTTCTTTGAAACGTTCTATTTATAGTGTTGCCAAATTCACACAAATTTTCATTGAAACGTTCTATTTATAGTGTTGCCAAATTCACACAAATTTTCATTGAAACGTTCTATTTATAGTGTTGCCAAATTCACACAAATTTTCATTGAAACGTTCTATTTATAGTGTTGCCAAATTCACACAAATTTTCATTGAAACGTTCTATTTATAGTGTTGCCAAATTCACACAAATTTTCATTGAAACGTTCTATTTATAGTGTTGCCAAATTCACACAAATTTTCATTGAAACGTTCTATTTATAGTGTTGCCAAATTCACACAAATTTTCTTTGAAACGTTCTATTTATAGTGTTGCCAAATTCACACAAATTTTCATTGAAACGTTCTATTTATAGTGTTGCCAAATTCACACAAATTTTCATTGAAACGTTCTATTTATAGTGTTGCCAAATTCACACAAATTTTCATTGAAACGTTCTATTTATAGTGTTGCCAAATTCACACAAATTTTCATTGAAACGTTCTATTTATAGTGTTGCCAAATTCACACAAATTTTCATTGAAACGTTCTATTTATAGTGTTGCCAAATTCACACAAATTTTCATTGAAACGTTCTATTTATAGTGTTGCCAAATTCACACAAATTTTCATTGAAACGTTCTATTTATAGTGTTGCCAAATTCACACAAATTTTCATTGAAACGTTCTATTTATAGTGTTGCCAAATTCACACAAATTTTCTTTGAAACGTTCTATTTATAGTGTTGCCAAATTCACACAAATTTTCATTGAAACGTTCTATTTATAGTGTTGCCAAATTCACACAAATTTTCATTGAAACGTTCTATTTATAGTGTTGCCAAATTCACACAAATTTTCATTGAAACGTTCTATTTATAGTGTTGCCAAATTCACACAAATTTTCATTGAAACGTTCTATTTATAGTGTTGCCAAATTCACACAAATTTTCTTTGAAACGTTCTATTTATAGTGTTGCCAAATTCACACAAATTTTCATTGAAACGTTCTATTTATAGTGTTGCCAAATTCACACAAATTTTCATTGAAACGTTCTATTTATAGTGTTGCCAAATTCACACAAATTTTCATTGAAACGTTCTATTTATAGTGTTGCCAAATTCACACAAATTTTCATTGAAACGTTCTATTTATAGTGTTGCCAAATTCACACAAATTTTCATTGAAACGTTCTATTTATAGTGTTGCCAAATTCACACAAATTTTCTTTGAAACGTTCTATTTATAGTGTTGCCAAATTCACACAAATTTTCATTGAAACGTTCTATTTATAGTGTTGCCAAATTCACACAAATTTTCATTGAAACGTTCTATTTATAGTGTTGCCAAATTCACACAAATTTTCATTGAAACGTTCTATTTATAGTGTTGCCAAATTCACACAAATTTTCATTGAAACGTTCTATTTATAGTGTTGCCAAATTCACACAAATTTTCATTGAAACGTTCTATTTATAGTGTTGCCAAATTCACACAAATTTTCATTGAAACGTTCTATTTATAGTGTTGCCAAATTCACACAAATTTTCTTTGAAACGTTCTATTTATAGTGTTGCCAAATTCACACAAATTTTCATTGAAACGTTCTATTTATAGTGTTGCCAAATTCACACAAATTTTCATTGAAACGTTCTATTTATAGTGTTGCCAAATTCACACAAATTTTCATTGAAACGTTCTATTTATAGTGTTGCCAAATTCACACAAATTTTCATTGAAACGTTCTATTTATAGTGTTGCCAAATTCACACAAATTTTCATTGAAACGTTCTATTTATAGTGTTGCCAAATTCACACAAATTTTCATTGAAACGTTCTATTTATAGTGTTGCCAAATTCACACAAATTTTCATTGAAACGTTCTATTTATAGTGTTGCCAAATTCACACAAATTTTCATTGAAACGTTCTATTTATAGTGTTGCCAAATTCACACAAATTTTCATTGAAACGTTCTATTTATAGTGTTGCCAAATTCACACAAATTTTCTTTGAAACGTTCTATTTATAGTGTTGCCAAATTCACACAAATTTTCATTGAAACGTTCTATTTATAGTGTTGCCAAATTCACACAAATTTTCATTGAAACGTTCTATTTATAGTGTTGCCAAATTCACACAAATTTTCATTGAAACGTTCTATTTATAGTGTTGCCAAATTCACACAAATTTTCTTTGAAACGTTCTATTTATAGTGTTGCCAAATTCACACAAATTTTCATTGAAACGTTCTATTTATAGTGTTGCCAAATTCACACAAATTTTCATTGAAACGTTCTATTTATAGTGTTGCCAAATTCACACAAATTTTCTTTGAAACGTTCTATTTATAGTGTTGCCAAATTCACACAAATTTTCATTGAAACGTTCTATTTATAGTGTTGCCAAATTTACACAAATTTTCATTGAAACGTTCTATTTATAGTGTTGCCAAATTCACACAAATTTTCATTGAAACGTTCTATTTATAGTGTTGCCAAATTCACACAAATTTTCTTTGAAACATTCTATTTATAGTGTTGCCAAATTCACACAAATTTTCATTGAAACGTTCTATTTATAGTGTTGCCAAATTCACACAAATTTTCTTTGAAACGTTCTATTTATAGTGTTGCCAAATTCACACAAATTTTCTTTGAAACAGGTCAGAGTGTCGACCGGTCTCTCTCATGGTCAGGGGTGAATGCTGTATCCGTGGTCAGACGCATGCACAATGGTCAAACATCGATTTTATTTGACTTAAATAATTGAATCTATTTCCCTAACTAAGAATGTAAGGTAGCAACCTCTTATTTCTTTTCTAAGGGGGTTCCACATAAGTTTGTAATGTAGATGTATCTTCAACTCTTCATAGTGTAATGTCGATACCACATCTTTGTGTGATATTGCTTCTTATGAATATGTGTCAAGCAGCCTTTATCTTCATCGAGGATATAACTCACCAAGACGCCACATATCAACAAGAAGACTTGAAATGTGAACTTATCTAATGATTTGGGGCAGCATTTACTCCAGTAGATTAGAACGCAAGGAAAACTAGCAACAAAAATAATTGTACATTGTTTAACTTTTATTGCTTACTCTCACACTCATTTCTGTATATACAATGGACTTCCTAATAAAGCCTACTGGGGGAGCAAAGTACAGGACATCCTTGCTTTTGAAATCAAGTAAGCCTCTCCTCCGTTTTCTGATCAGCTCACCATATTTATCAAAATATGTTTTTATTTTTACACATTTTTTTCTCAACAACAAAACAAATGTTTATTTTAATAACCGAATTTCATAAATCACAACTTGTCAAAATAACCCAGCATTGAGTTCCAGATGCGACCAAATCTCACTTCACTCATTCCATTCACTAACCTAATTTCGCATAACCTACTACTTATTACGTTACACATTGTTACAATCTGAATTAATCACCTTTTACTACATGATCTACTCACGATTATAACTACATAATATTTAGTCTCTCTAATTTCTAAACCACAACTGACTAGCTTACATTGGGTTGGCATCTAAGTTCTCACCGTTATTAAAATTTAAATTTAAATGGTTTAATAAAAAATGATAACTATTTAATCAATAATGTATTCTCCTTCTCCTTTACAACTTCTTCCGAACGTTCAACAAGACTTTCAAAACCCGATTGATAGAAAACAGAAAGCAAACAAAAAAAAATCAAGGCACAAAGGTGTCGTCGAAAATGTTCGTTTTTCTTGGCATTCCATTTTAATGATTTGAAAATAAACAGAAATTAAATTAAGTCGACAAAAAAAAAAAATAGATAATAAAATAATTCCAAAATTGAATTATAAAGAAAAAAAAAATCGATTCCAAAATTTTAAAATACAATAGATTCGGAAAGTAAAAAAACAAACTTTGTTGCCAACCGAATATTTCAAATCTATAACCTTAAGATATGCCATCATGTTGTTTCATCTCTTGGCTAATGAAATATCTACTTTTCTTGATGCAGTCAATCCACCATGCAGTTTTATGGCTATTATTCAAACCCATAATAACCTTAGTATTGGCTTGGCCTTTTGGCTAAGATCAAAGTGTAGTATCTGTTCTCAGTTGGGACACTTTCATTTTACCTTAAGTCCAGTGATCAGCTACCGGGCCTTTGGCCAGGTTTAAAGCTTTTTTTTATTGACCAAGCCCCCTTTTGGGGCTTTTTGTCACTTTCTTCTCCCCCTCTTGGGGATTTTTCCTTCTTGGGCAATATTAATTGTTTACTGTTTCTCTTTTTTTCAGCGTTCTACTGAGGTGCGCACTTAAGCAGCTGGCAGGTGTTCAGGGAGACCCACGAACCGATCTCACGGTCGGTGACGGTTTCCTCGGCTACGAATCGGCGGGTGCTGTGCCTCAGTAGGATCGGATTATGATGGAAGCCACCCGGGCTTCACAAACTGGAGTTGTCACCGAGGCTGACAACAACCAGGGTGTGACCGCCGAGGGCACCCTTTTGGACCTCGTCAGTCGTACTCCCGAATATGACCTGATGATGGCAGTGAAGGGGGGTTGCACACTCGAGTGCACCCCAGTTGAGACGGAGGGGGGTTGCACACCCGAGTGCGCCCAAGTTGTGGAGGGGACTGTCGCACCAAGCAACAATCCAGTTGCGGAGGGGACTGTCGCACCGAGCAGCAGTCCAGTCCTAACGGGGAGCACACCCGAGTGCGCCCAAGTTGTGGAAGGGACTGTCGCACCGAGTGACAATCCAGTTGTGGTGGGGACTGTTGCACCGAGTGATAATCCAGTTGTGGCGAGGACTGCCGCACTGAGCGGCAATTCAGTCTTGGCGGAGAGCACACCCGAGATCCCAGCAGGGCAGAAGACCTCAACCATAAATGCTCCTCAGGTCCAAAAAAAAATAACAAAATGGGGGCCCCAGAACCAGAAGACCCCAGAGCATTATAAAGAACTCTTCAGGGACAAATATAAAGACTTTACGGAGGGAAATAAAATCAAACTCATCCCTGGTACCCTGGAGAGTGTCAGAGCTAGAATAGTGACTCTGGTGACCACAGACATCAAGTTAAAGGGGCTCACTGGGGTCCCTAAAGATCGAATGTATCAGATGCTGGTGGACTTAAATATACCAGCCACATATATCCTGAAAAAATCATATGCAGCGTGGGATATTCTGCTCCCTACCCCGGAACAGGCAGAGAAAGTATCAAGAAATGATATCTTGTGGAAAGGGCTGAGGATCAAAACTGAGTACCTGGAGAGAAGGCGGACGACTGTTAAGATACTTGGCGTCCCATGTTGCATTGGCGCAGATCATCTGGGTGCCATTATGTCTCAATATGGAGATGTAGAGGCGGTTCTTCCGGTCCGTGGCCCCCGAAATATTCTCACGGGGGAATATATCTTTAAAATGAGGCTGAATTACGCCAGTTTCCTCGCGATACCAGCGCAACTCCGATGTGAAGCGTGGACAATGTCGCTAATCGTCGAGGGGAGGAAACCACATTGCTGGCAATGCCTGACGCCGGGGCATATGGCGAAAGATTGCCCCAAAAGGATCGCAGCGAAATCCTCGGCGTCTGGGCCTTCAACATCTAAAACAGTGCCAGCAAAAATCAAAGTGGCAACTGAAGTAGAAGTTGTAGCCACAACTAAAGTGCCGACTTCAACGGAAGGAACAACGGATGAAAACTCCACGCCAACATCTGAGGAAACAACTAAGGAGGCTCCCTCGGGTTGGAATAAAGTGGTTTCTAAAAAGAGTGATAGGGCCAAAGTTAGTCATAACCTAGCTCAACCCGAAATGACGCCAACACCGGCAGTCAAGAGAAAACTTTCGGAGCACTCTTCAGAATCGGAGGAAGACGAAATAGAGGAGGAGAGAATGGCAGTGGAAAGTGTCGAGGAGCCTAAAAAGGACCCGAAAGCAAAAAAGAAAAAAGAGGCCCTAAACGAGGAAGAGAAAGAAAAGATGGAAGAAGGCTCAGTAGATCCTGACACTAGGAATGCCCAACCTGCAACTCCCCAACCTCCAACACCCACAGTAATTGTTGAGGGGATTACCCCTCCCCTTTCTAACAACCCTTGTGAGGGAGCATCTCCAGAAAAGGAGAGAGTTGCGGAGAAACCTGTGACAGAAGCAGCTCTAGAGAAGCAGGTAGAAGTCAACGAGGAGGTGAAACCCACAACTTCTACTCAGCCGGTCATCAGACGGGAAAGAACAAAGAAACTCCCTTTCTTGCACAGGGAAAAAATTTTTATAGCCGATGCCTCCCAGGTTCAGTCGGACTTGAACGGGAGACAGAGGAGATATTTGAAGCAACTGGAGGCGTTTACCCATGTTGATGGGAAACAAGTTCAAAATCCCCTGAACTTTCAGAATGCACCCAAAATTACCACTTTCCTAAGGCAGGACAAGGGCAGTAGAGCAAGGGCCCTTTTGAGGATGGTAGAGGAGGGACAGGTGGCATTTCCGGGATTTAATCTTATAGATGAGGAGCACCCGGCGTTAAAAAAACTGGCTTCAAAATGTCCGGGGAGGGTCCCCATTTATGTTCATCCCTCATTTTTTCGGGCCTTGAAGCTAACCTTTCCCTGGACGTGGGAGGTCTGGCTCGAGACGGACGATTTCGTTTGAACTGCTGACCGGCAGTCTTGGTCAGGCCTTTGGCGTCCTCACTCCCGAGGACTTTAGGCCCATTTGCGACATCTAATAAAGGATAATGGCTTTAAACCTGGCCACATTGAATGTGAGGGGCATGAGATCTCGAAGCAAGGCTGTTCGCGTGCTGAGGGATCTTGTGGCCCTTAAGGTAGATATAGCTGCGATCGAGGAGACCCACTTCGTTTCGTATGGGGATTGTGATGTGCTGACTGACGACTACGACGTCATCTCAGCATATGGCAATGTCCGTAGTTGTGGTGTCTCTTTGCTAGTGAAACGCACTCTGTCTGCGACAGTGAGCGTTGTTCATACGGATGCGGTAGGTCGGCTGGTCGTAGTTGATGTTGCCGTTGAAAACAGTAAGTTTCGGATCGTTGCGATTTATGCGCCCAACATTGCTGGTGAGAGGGTTTCCTTTTATCGTCAGTTGGAGACGTTTCTCAGGGGTCCGGAGCGATTAGTTTTAATGGGGGATTGGAACGCCGTCCTTGACCTCAAGATAGATAAGGTCGGTGGGAATAGAGGGTTGGGGTGGTGTGAAAGCAGTCTGTCTGACCTAATGGCCTCATGCGATCTTGTCGACAGGTTTCGCGTTGATCACCCAGGGCGGGAGATGTGGACGTGGCATAATAGCGCGGCCTTCTGTCCGAGTACTTACTTGGACAGAATGTTAGTTAGAAAAGGCGACATAGATTTTATATCTTGTCCCACGTTCACTTGGTTAGGTCATTCGAACCATAAATTGGTTATGGCCCGTTTGAGTTTAAGTGATAGGCCTAGGTTAGCTGGGTACTAGAAGTTGAATACCTCCTTACTGGAGATACTCGACTTCTGGGACAAGCTAACGTTACTACTTCAGCGGGGTTTAGTGGGGGCGGTTATCGGGAGTAGTTAGTGGGTTAGCACTAAGGCTCATGTTAGACGCTTTTGTGTCCGCTACAGCCAGCGCCTCGCTCGAGATAGGGTTAGGACACAAAAGCGTGTAGAGGATAAGATGATCCGGGTGGTGGCTGAGGGGGGGATCCCCAGAGATAGCTTTAATTAAGGGGGACCTCAATCGCTTGGCTAGCGAGCGATATGAAGGTCAAGTAGTTCGCGCTAGGTTAAAGAAAGTCTCTAACGAAGCTGTGAACGTTGACGCTGTTGAGCGTAAGGCTGCTTTACGTCGTGGCTCGGATTGGTACATTCGGAAGGTGAATAACCTGGAAGGACATACCCTGGTATCGACTCATGAGATTTGTGAGGGGTTCCGCGAGCATTTGGAGGATCGCTTCACCCAACTATCGAGGAGTTTGACAGCTATTTGGCTGACTCGCCCCGCCTAGAGGCGGCCCGAGCAGCTAGCTGTGATGGGGACGTTACAGAGTGCGAGATCATTACTGCGTTGAAGCAGGTCGGCTTGAACAAATCTCCAGGACTCGATGGTCTGCCATACGAAGTTTATTTGAGGCTGTCGCCCATGTTTGTTCCTCTTCTGAAGGATGTGTTTAACCACTGGTTTGCTCAGGGCTCGATCTCTGAGCAGGTTACCAAACGAGTGGTCACATTGTTGAAGAAGAGGGTCCAACTTGGAGTGGGGGATTTCGATAGTTATAGGTCCATAACTCTGCTAAACACAGAGTTAAAGATTTTGGCCCATGTTCTTTCGAATCGTTTGCAGATTGTTATCGCTGACTTGATCGAGCCTGAGCAGAACTATGCTGTGAAGGGAGGTCAATTCAAAACAATTTGCATCTGGTTCGCACGATCCTAGAGGGTATAGAAGACGACACTGAAGCCGCGCTGATCAATTTAGATCAGTCCAAGGCTTTCGATAGGGTCGACCATGGTTTCTTGGAATCTGTTCTAGAGGCTGCCGGTTTTAATCCGGACTTCCGCAAGTGGGTCTCTATTCTGTATCGTCTGCCGACGGTAGCGGTGCAAGTAAACGGTAGGCTTTCGGAGTCGTTCGTGGTTTCTCGTTCGGTGCGTCAGGGTTGTCCGCTGTCGCCCCTGCTTTATGTCCTGGCATTGGAGCCCTTCCTTTGCAAATTAAGGGACGGGGCAGCTACACCAGTCCTGCGCGGAATCGCTATCCCTCCTCACTATGCGCGAGTCAGGGTTTCCGCGTATGCCGATGATGTCACCGTTTTTGTGTCCAGCCGTGAAGACATAGAAGCGGTGACTAAGGCGCTCGCTCGGTACGAAGAAGTGACAGGGGCCATTGTCAACCGAAGCAAGTCCAACTGCCTGCAGTTGGCTGCCTGGAGCAGAGAGACCGCACTTCCAGGTGATTTCAGCTGGACCGATGGCCCGGTTTGGATCCTTGGCGTTTGGTTCGGACCGGGTCTCCAGTTGGAAAAGAATTAGTCGGAAGTACAGGCAAAGGTCGAATCGTCTGTGAGGGCTTGGATTCGGAGGAAACTTTCCTTGAAGGGGAGAGCGGAGGTGTGCGCCACTTATGTCTTTCCTCTCATCCTTTACCGGCTGTCTGTACTCCCTCTGCCTGCGGACCGCCTTCTTGCTTTCACGCGCTTGCTCTTTTCACTTCTGTGGACGGGGTGGAAAGCATACGTCCGCAAACAGGTCTGTATGCAACGTCCGTGCGATGGAGGCTTGGGGATGCCTGACTTGGCAAGTCATAGACATGCCGAGAGACTGGCTTTCCTGAGTCGTACTTTGACGGAGGACGCTCCGTGGGTCCCTGCGGTTGAGAGCGCCTTTCCCAACCTCATACCCGACCACTCGGTCGAAGGTCGACGTAGACCGAGAGGGGAGTCCATGTTCGTCGCCGAATGCCGAGCCGCGCTTAAGGCGTTGCCGGGGTCCAGTGACCTTGCCCGGTCTAGGAAGAGACTATATCGGGATTTAGTGGAGGGGTCCGCTTCAGATCCGCTTGGGAGGCGGCTTGGATTGTCGAGTGAGGAGGCTCACTCCCAGTGGAGTTGGGCGCCAGGCCAGAGTTATCGCAACAATTCTGAGTATTCTCTGACCTGGCGACTGGTTCGAAATGCACTGCCCCTCTATGGCAGATTACGCAGGGATGGCATAAGGGATGTTCCCTTATGCCCGCACTGTGAGGATAATGAGGAAGAAACGGCCGAGCACGCCTTCTTCACTTGCAGCAAAGTTCGTCGTCTCTGGGAGTATGTCAGAGAGGTAACGGTTCGCATCGACGCCGAGCAGCCGATGGTACTTGATGTAGCCTACGTCATCAACAACGTAGCATAGCCATGGTCTAGGGAGAAAAGAATGGTTTTTCTGGCGATCCTAGCCACAGCGAGGTTAGTGACGTGGGTTGCACGTCTAGATGAGGTTCATGGGGTTGGGTCTGTTTCGGATCGTGATCTGGTTGTTTACTTTAAGCATCAGCTTAAAGTGAAAATCAGATGCGATTGGAAACGACTACATCGCATTGAGTTTAATAGAAGATGAGTGTGCAACACTAGTTTGTGCATCCGACGAGGGTCCAGGTTTGAATACGTTTTCCCGCCTTAGCATGGCACAGACGGTACTGTGTCCTACGGAACCCAGCCCAGTATAAAACAAAATGTTTTTTATTAGCCTAGTCGAATCATAAGCTAGTAGGAATAAATGATGTCCTGTCCCGATTCCCACTCCAGATATTTATTTTGTCCCCGGCTGATGAAACCCATGGCAATATTATCTTGGAAGACGCCATCCATTCCCGTACCCAGATCCCGATTAATTTATTTTCAGAACGCCTCACTTTATTCCCACTCCCAATTAGGGGTCGACCTGCTTGTTTTCGGCCTTGGGCCGGAAAACAGTAGGCGGTCCAGACTTAGCAAGAGGGTAGGGAGGGTCCTACTAACCACCCCTTATCATTTTATTTGGTTCTATATTTTTCTTTCTTTTTGGGTGTTTTTAATGTGTATCCCACTCCCACGTTATTTCATGTTTTCATGTTTCATTTTGGGGATATTTTAAGTAGGTTTAAGCCATAGAGTGACTGCGAATTTTTTAGTGCAAATGTCTAGCTTAGGGTAGATTAGGTTTTTTGTCATTGTGCATTGTTTTTGCTTTTTGTCAAATAAAAAATGTCTTTGTTTTGTCTTTGATTTGAAATAAAAAATGTCAAACTGTTGTTTTAAATGTCACAATGACCCCCGACCCCCACCTCCCCCTTCCACAGTGGGCTTTTATGCCTAAGGTGGTATGCATTCTGGGAATGTAATTTTAACTCTAGGAGTTAATGTTTCCCAGGATGCATCCATCTAAATAAATTTTGGCTAAGATCAAAGTGTAGTATCTGTTCCGATGGATACTGCACCCCATAGACTGGTATTGTCTTCGCCTTCGGGGCTTGATTTACGCCGGTCTATGGGTCTGTCCTGTGCAGTTCTAGGAGGGCCACCCTCCCAGGCTTCGCCTTCCCTCTTTGGGGAGGAGTAAGTTTATTGGTTACTGCCCGAGGCGCCTCTACCGGGGAATGCCGACGGAGCTGCCCAGGCAATTTTTAACGGCCAGAGTGCTCACCTCTCGGGCGCTGGCTTTTCAAACCCCACTTTCCCGACCCGACCTTGGGTCACATCTTACTTGTGGGTGTAAGATAAAAACTGGTCTTGTGCCTAACTCCTGGAGAGGAGTAAATCAATACTCAACCCTAAAACATATTACGACTCACTTAATGCTACACTCACATGTTGCTCCTAATTTTCCATGGGTTTTTAAACTGTGCAAATTTTCACACACAATCTCTCGGGAAGAAGGGGAGTGGTTTTATAATGCTGCAATGCTATATGTCATTGTCTGCCAATCTTTGTTGCTGGAAGCTGGAAGCTACTTTATCCGGTTTGGGACTTTTGTGTCTAAAATTGGGGGAACTGAAGCATGGCGGGAGTGGTTATAGTGGAGTCATGTTTGTCTCATACCTCCTAACATTAACAGGAGATGATATAATTTCTTTCTGTTTAGTTATCTCTTGTTTGTACATCTGTAAGTCAGCAATTTTGTGATATTTACATAGATGTTAGTTTGTGGCATGTACATCTCATATGAGTGAAGCAGTTTAGGCCATGGAAGGTACCTGCTGTGGTTGATAGTATCATGGTAATTGGTTTGCTGACATGTTGTGCATTGCATCATTCCATATGGGTGTTATGAAAATGAACTTATGCAATCATTCTGTTTTTTAATTTTTTTAATCAACTTAAAATCCACACTTTCATTGCTGGCCAGCATTGTGATCCTTAGTGACTGTGTTACGATGTTATACTGAAAGAAAGGCCACGGCATAGTTCTTACATTAATTATCATGCAATTAATTCAAAAAGCATGTTCTTAAAAACACGAAAGATTTATTCAACCATGACCATCGAGCGGCTGAAAGGTTAAAATGAGGAGGTGAGAGAAAGAGAGAGTTTCTTGTGTTTTAAGCACATCGCTTAATTATTAACATTTTGTTAAACCATTCTTAAACATGTGTTCTTCCGTTCAGTTGCTTCTTTCAAACTCTATCTTCTATCAGAATAATTCTGTCCACCTGAGAACGGGTAATTTCATATTCGCCTGCTACATCAGCTTCCTGTTCTCATAATCCAGCAGGGTCAGTTTCTTTACCTCTTCGTGATCCCTATCTGAAACATTTTCTGTTGTCCAACATCACCGCCGTATATATCTCAGTAATATGTACTCACTAAAATCTACTAGTTAACCTACCCACATCAATATTTAATACATGTGTGATTTGAAAGCTATACAGATGAATATGCAATGTAGTCTAATTCGGGAACTTAGTTTGAACTTGCCCATAACAATGTAAAAGCACCAGAAACATTTGTTACATGAAAAATGAAGGTGCAGTGTATCATAGTACAGTTACCAGATTGTTCAACCATTGATTTTGAGGCTGTGCTCCAAGCCATAGGAAAAAATACAGGAAGTAGAACTTGGAGAGCATCAAGCAAATCCAACCAGTCACAGTTCAGTATTGTTTCTCATCTTCATAACTTCGACAAAGGCATTCACAGCTGCTGAATTGTGCAAGATATGTCAAAACATTTGATTCCTGGTCATCCCTCAATTCCTGAATAATTAGAATATTTTATATTCTATTCCATCAAGTTAGCCACGTGTGGGTAGAGAAATTAAATTAATCCATGATGCACGTGGGGGTAGAGAAATTAAATTAATCCTTGATGCACGTGGGGGTATAGAAATTAAATTAATCCTTGATGCACGTGGAGGTAGAGAAATTAAATTAATCCTTGATGCACGTGGAGGTATAGAAATTAAATTAATCCATGATGCACGTGGGGGTAGAGAAATTAATTAATCCTTGATGCACGTGGGGGTAGAGAAATTAAATTAATCCATGATGCACGTGGGGGTAGAGAAATTAAATTAATCCTTGATGCACGTGGGGGTATAGAAATTAAATTAATCCTTGATGCACGTGGGGGTAGAGAAATTAAATTAATGCTTGATGCACGTGGAGATAGAGAAATTAAATTAATCCTTGATGCACGTGGAGGTAGAGAAATTAATTAATCCTTGATGCACGTGGGGGTAGAGAAATTAAATTAATCCATGATGCACGTGGGGGTAGAGAAATTAAATTAATCCTTGATGCACGTGGGGGTATAGAAATTAAATTAATCCTTGATGCACGTGGAGGTAGAGAAATTAAATTAATCCTTGATGCACGTGGAGGTATAGAAATTAAATTAATCCATGATGCACGTGGGGGTAGAGAAATTAATTAATCCTTGATGCACGTGGGGGTAGAGAAATTAAATTAATCCATGATGCACGTGGGGGTAGAGAAATTAAATTAATCCTTGATGCACGTGGGGGTATAGAAATTAAATTAATCCTTGATGCACGTGGGGGTAGAGAAATTAAATTAATGCTTGATGCACGTGGAGATAGAGAAATTAAATTAATCCTTGATGCACGTGGAGGTAGAGAAATTAATTAATCCTTGATGCACGTGGGGGTAGAGAAATTAAATTAATCCATGATGCACGTGGGGGTAGAGAAATTAAATTAATCCTTGATGCACGTGGGGGTATAGAAATTAAATTAATCCTTGATGCACGTGGAGGTAGAGAAATTAAATTAATCCTTGATGCACGTGGAGGTATAGAAATTAAATTAATCCTTGATGCACGTGGGGGTAGAGAAATTAAATTAATGCTTGATGCACGTGGAGATAGAGAAATTAAATTAATCCTTGATGCACGTGGAGGTAGAGAAATTAAATTAATCCTTGATGCACGTGGGGGTAGAGAAATTAAATTAATCCTTGATGCACGTGGGGGTAGAGAAATTAAATTAATGCTTGATGCACGTGGAGATAGAGAAATTAAATTAATCCTTGATGCACGTGGGGGTAGAGAAATTAAATTAATCCTTGATGCACGTGGAGGTAGAGAAATTAAATTAATCCTTGATGCACGTGGGGGTAGAGAAATTAAATTAATCCTTGATGCACGTGGGGGTAGAGAAATTAAATTAATCCTTGATGCACGTGGGGGTAGAGAAATTAAATTAATCCTTGATGCACGTGGGGGTAGAGAAATTAAATTAATCCTTGATGCACGTGGAGGTAGAGAAATTAAATTAATCCTTGATGCACGTGGGGGTAGAGAAATTAAATAAATCCTTGATGCACGTGGAGGTAGAGAAATTAAATTAATCCTTGATGCACGTGGGGGTAGAGAAATTAAATTAATCCTTGATGCACGTGGAGGTATAGAAATTAAATTAATCCTTGATGCACGTGGGGGTAGAGAAATTAAATTAATGCTTGATGCACGTGGGGGTAGAGAAATTAAATTAATCCTTGATGCACGTGGGGGTAGAGAAATTAAATTAATCCTTGATGCACGTGGGGGTAGAGAAATTAAATTAATCCTTGATGCACGTGGGGGTAGAGAAATTAAATTAATCTTTGATGCACGTGGGGGTAGAGAAATTAAATTAATCCTTGATGCACGTGGGGGTAGAGAAATTAAATAAATCCTTGATGCACGTGGAGGTAGAGAAATTAAATTAATCCTTGATGCACGTGGGGGTAGAGAAATTAAATTAATCCTTGATGCACGTGGAGGTATAGAAATTAAATTAATGCTTGATGCACGTGGGGGTAGAGAAATTAAATTAATGCTTGATGCACGTGGGGGTAGAGAAATTAAATTAATCCTTGATGCACGTGGGGGTAGAGAAATTAAATTAATCCTTGATGCACGTGGGGGTAGAGAAATTAAATTAATCCTTGATGCACGTGGGGGTAGAGAAATTAAATTAATCTTTGATGCACGTGGGGGTAGAGAAATTAAATTAATCCTTGATGCACGTGGGGGTAGAGAAATTAAATTAATCCTTGATGCACGTGGGGGTAGAGAAATTAAATTAATCCTTGATGCACGTGGGGGTAGAGAAATTAAATTAATCCTTGATGCACGTGGGGGTAGAGAAATTAAATTAATCCTTGATGCACGTGGAGGTAGAGAAATTAAATAAATCCTTGATGCACATGGGGGTAGAGAAATTAAATTAATGCTTGATGCACGTGGTTAGGGTTGTTAATATTCGCTGTGTATTTGTTTACAGGCACATGTTAGAGAGTAGCACATTGGTTTAAAAAGCTTTGAAGCTCAAGGAAAAACTTACATTTTCTCATAGCAACTTTTTCTGTTAGGGGATGCGCTGGAGCCCGTTCTCTTGGTAGGGTGACCGGCCAACAACTGACTCTTATTTCTTGACCATCTGTAGTGTGAGAGTTCCCAACAAAATCTTGTGCCACCACAAGACTTGAGAGTCTGAGTCTTTTTTACTAAGGGGAATCATTCTGGCTTAAGAACCAGTTTCTCCCCAAGGGAGATAACTCTGGTCCGGACACTCAAAAACAATTTGGAAATTATTAGTCTTTTGTTTGTTTAGAAATCATGTCCTTCTGTTGATTTTAAATCCTTATTTCTATTTTTCATTTCTTTTTCCAGGCTCCATTTAAAAATATTGGGAGGGCATTAGTAAAGACGTCTGTGATGTTCATTGGTGAACTTGAATACACAGATATGTTCTACGATGAAGATGCAAGGCCTCAGTTTGAATACGTGACTTATATTTTGTTTATTATATTCCTTGTGTTTGGATCGATCATCATCATGAACTTGTTGGTAAGTGATTTTCAATCTTCTTCCAGATACTTTATCATTAGTACAGGGTAATCTCCCTCACCAAAAAAATGCCACCCATGGAATCGTTAATAAAATCCACAATCCTTTCTGCAATTCAACAATATTTGGTATACATAAACTTCAATCTTGAATGCCTGACTTGTCCACCAATTTTCAGTCATGAATATCCAACAATCTTTATTTTGTTGCCATTTCAATGATATATGAGGACGTTTTGGTGATCATCTAATCAGTAAGAGGTATGATCTTGAATGAGCCTAATTAGACCTTATCTCCCCACCCTCAGATTTTCATCTGTGCAGTTATGTAAAAAATAATGTCTATGAAAAGAATTCACAGATTATTCTTAAACAGAAGAGGGTCATTACAACCCAAATGAGGACAATGTCAAGAGGGGGGGGGGGGTCAGAGTTATTGACAATTTTGCACATCATATTCAGGCGTTCTATCATTGAACAGTGATAAACTAAAGACTGTTGGACATTTATGACTGAAACTTGGTGGACAAGTCAGGTATGGACTGAAGTTTATTTGCACGAAATATGGTTGGATTGCAGAAGGGATTGTGAAATTTTATTAATGATTTTATGGGTAGCATTTTTTGGGTGATGTCATGCGTATTATATACTAGCAGGGTTGCCGGTGTTGCCCGGGTTAGAGTGTGGGATATCATCATATGCAACATCATATTAAGGAGACTTTACTTTAACAGCAACATTGATGTTGTCAGCTAGAAATCTTACCCACTGAGCTATTCAGATATATGTTAATACTCTTAACTTAACACTTATAAAAAGATTAATTTCATTGTGTAATGTATTAAAAAAGTGTCATTAGCTAGAGACACAGAACTACTTCGATTATTTTCACATGTAAATTGTACATGTTAATACATTTATATTTACGGTGCACTTCCTAATAGGTTATATATATATATATATATATATATATATATATATATATATATATATATATATATATATATACACACACACATATATATATATATATATATATATATATATATATATATATATATATATATATATATATATACAGGCATTTTTGTTGGCACTTCACCGAGTGCGCTGGCTTTTCAAACTCATCTGACCCACCCTGGGGGTTGGTAAATAAACATGCTTTCATATACTTTTTTGGTTGATAAACGACATGAGTGAATTGAAATATTCCCATTTAAAAACAAAGATATAGTTTCCCGCTTTCCATGCTAAGTGGATAATTACTTGAGTGTATGTGAGTTTTCCATGGTGTAAATTTATGTGTATACCACCGGATGCTGTTTCGTGTCATATTGAGGGCAGATTCTCTTTTCACTCATCCATCGGCCCTAACAGGTACTACCATTCCATGTTAGATTGGACGTGGGAATAATGCCAACTAAGGGGCCACCCCCTCCCCCCAATAGCTCCCATCACATAACATTTCTATAAACTTGTGATAATTATGTATCAATTCGATGTTAACGGTAATCTTAACTATAAACATGACAACATTTAAATTCTATATAATTAATCACTGCGATTCTTCTTTAACAGGTTGGTCTTGCTGTAGATGACATTAAGGACGTGCAGAGGCAGGCAACTCTCAAACGTAGGGCGATGCAGGTGAGTTTAATTCATTTTTTTAATTGCTAATAAAAACGTAAATTTTTATGAATCAACATGATACAACGTTTTTGGACTGGCCCTATTCTGCTGTTGGTATTAGTTTCTAGAATCAGGTACTTGCAAGAGGGGCCACGTGATGTTTGCCAACATTCATAGTGAAAGTGGTGCGATGAAGCAAACAGGATTGAAACTTGCCACACCCAGGTCATCAGTCCAGGTCGATATCCACTTCACCACAGCCACCTCGCAATTGGTAATAATATCCATATGTATTTATGGATTAATGGTTCTTTTATGTTATATTAAGAAGAAATGAGCATCTCTCTCTCTCTCTCTCTCTCTCTCTCTCTCTCTATATATATATATATATATATATATATATATATATATATATATATATATATGTATATGAGGAGAGCATTCTGATGTTCTTACATCAGAAAGATGTATATGTTTAAGCTAATATGTGTGATTCTTCCCCAAACAGAATTGAATTGAATCAGTTATCGTAGTAATTAAATATGAAACCGGGACCTCAGAGACTGACGTCTGGACACTACCCAGGTCATCAGTCCAGGTCGGTATCCACTTCACCACGGCCACCTCTCAATTGGTACTAATATCCATATTTATTTATGGATTAATAGTTCTTTTATGTTATATGTTATATAAAGAAGAAGTGAGCATCTATATATATATATATATATATATATATATATATATATATATATATATATATATATATATATATATATATATATATATATAGTTATCGTAGTAATTAAATATGAAACCAGGACCTCAGAGACTGACCTCTGGACACTAGCACCAAGCCATGCACCTGCTAGTAGCAGTGGGAGAGAATTCTATTGCATTATAAATGATGCCATTTATTGATATTTTTTTCTTTTATTTACGATACTGATGATTGAATGTGTTCAATTATTTATTTATATATATATATATATATAATGTGTGTGTGTGTGTGTGTGTGTGTGTGTGTGTGTGTGTATGTGTTTTAATTCCACATTTAAAGTTTTTCAAATGTAGGATTATTTTAAAACATAAAGTATGTTATAGCTTTATAGTGCGTGACTAGAGCTATTTTGCAAAGTTTTATTTTTCCTGAAAAACGAACATTTACTATGCTGCTGCCCCCCCCCCCCCTCTCACCACCCCCCAAAAAATGACGCAGTAATACCTAGGAAGATCGCCCCATTAAAGGAGAATGTAATTTCTATGAATCCATGAATATGGTATAATGGCAAGAAAACAGATACTGCAATTCCTCATTCCTCACCACAAAAAAGTAGCAGGTAGTCCCTGTGAAGATGGTGTCATAACCCCCCCCCCCCCCTCCAAAAAAAGGATGGTCTTATAGCAACAGAGCCGGTATTATATTACCAACCCCCATAAAAAAATAATACAATAATAGATTAAATCACTTTGTTTCCATTCATTTAAAAATGCCATAAAAACATTTTTATGGTTCCTTGGCTTTTTGGCTAAGATCAAAGTGTAGTATCTGTTCTCAACATCCTGGCGACATCAGACATATCTGTATTCAATGATCTCTGACGTTTTGCTATCGACAAAAATATTGTGGATATATAAGAAAATGCAACAATGTAAAATTACAACCGTATATTGCAGAATCTTAATTTATTAGAAGCTGTATATGAAATAAATATGCAAATTAAGAAGATCTAAAACGTTTGTGGGTATGTGCAGTCTACTATATATACGATATTTCAAGCCTTTTGGCTAAGATCAAAGTGTAGTATCTGTTCCGATGGATACTGCACGCCTGTCCAGTGCAGTTCTAGGAGGTCCACCCTCCCAGGCTTCGCCTCCCCTCTTTGGGGAGGAGTAAGTTTATTGCTTACTGTCTGAGGCGCCCCTACCGGGGAATGCCGACGGGGCTGCCCAGGCAATTTTTAAATGGTCAGAGTGCTCACCTCTCGAGCGCTGGCTTTTAACCCCACTTTCTCGACCCAAGCTGTGGTCACATCTTACTTGTGGGAGTAAGATAAAACTGGCCTTGTGCCTAACTCCTGGGGAGGAGTAAATACCTGTTATAGAATTAAATATGCACGGCCTGTTTTTATGCTAATATAGTAAAGATAGACTGAAAATACTTTTGCATTTATTTATATAGATATTTTCCTTTGCTATTGTTCTTTGATTATCTTACGGTGACACATTAACCTCAATGCTAGAGGAAGAGTTATTTCCCTTACACTATATATCTCTCTCTATATATATTGTCACGCTCGGCCTTCGTTGGAAACTACAGCAGCATGCACGCAACAATGATAAGTATTAAAAAAAAAGTTTTAAAAATGTCCGGAAAATGGCTCGTGGGTCTCCAAGCTTCCGATATTACAAACAGAACAGGGGATTTCTCCAATTCAAGACATCACATAGTAAACAAGGGAAAACAACGAGCAAGTAAGAGACGACACAAACGCCAAATTAGAGTGTAAAAAATGTTTATTTATAGGATAACAAAAGGACAAATATTTATACATAAAACAAACAAACAAAAAAGGCAAAGCGTTATTTAAAGGGAGCGGGAGACTGTCTAATATAATTATGACAAGCAAAGTCCATTAACAAGATAAGTCCGAAGTAACTCACAGAAGGAAGGAAATAGGGGTTTACTCACTCGTGGAAATGCGTCTCTCCAATGGAGTTGAACAAGTTTTATAGTTATTTGATAGAAATTTTGTTGGCATCAAGCGCCGGGGACTCCATATGCGTATGCAGCTGTTGTGTTTTATCTCAGCGCTATCCAGTCGTCTCATAGGAAGGTGTACTCGTCTCTCCCTGAGGTTCATACTCAGCGGCAGAGTTCTTGAAAAGAAATAACCTCGAAGGCGTGGTTTAGAGAAATCTCTCGGCAGGGCATGTTCCCGGCTTCTACATCGACAGATCTTGATCGTAGCAGGTGACCTGAGAGATGCTTCTCTCTCGGCGATTTGTCGCTGACTGTCTTTTTGTCCCCAACTCCTCCGCTGCTGCTGCACCTGGGCTGTGTGTGTGTGTGTGTGAGTGAGTGAGTGAGTGAGTGAGTGAGTGAGTGAGTGAGTGAGTGAGAGAGAGAGATTCTTCCAGGTTGACGATTTGATGAGTCAGAACATCAAGTACTAAATTTTATCTTCTCAGGCCATGACGCATGACTCTTTTAGGTGAGGTTACCTGCGTTCGGTCAGGTGTAGGGTGGGGTATTGCTGGTTAGACGCTGAATTCCTTTTCTGTGAGTGTTGGAGTAAATGGTCAGTCGAGGTGTTGGTTTAATGTGTCAAGTATACGTCCTTCGGTCGTACAGATCGACCCCCATGGCTGTTCTCAAAATATAACAAAATGGACCTTGCTTGCCTTAATAAAATATTTATTAATACATTACACTTCTCTACTTCGGGTTCGATCACCCTACATTTGTAACAATATATAAATAAAATATAGTTATCCACGGACACGTGTTTCACTGCTATACAGCTTATCAGTGTGGCCGACTTCAGCAAGATTCAAAACCTTGGCCACAGAGCCTGCAGTCGGGAGCTTTACCGTTAAGTCACAAAAGTCTTGCCTGAAATACTGGATATTTTATCGCACATAAATGTTTTTGCTTTTGTTATTGTTTTTTGGTGATAGTGACAGCTGAATATCTTACAGTGATGCATTAACCTAAATGCTAAAGTAAGCTATGCTGATGAACCATATAACGGCGAAACATGTGTCCGTGGATTACTATATATATATATATATATATATATATATATATATATATATATAAGTGAATTAGAATTTTTATAAATAAATTATTGAACTTATTAACTATTTTAAGAAATATCACTCAATTAGAATTTATAAATGTCCGCACAACAAGGATGTACTAGCTTTGAACGAAAAATTAAAAATGGCGTATTAGTGGGTTCCCCCACGTGTGAGTTTGCTCTTTTTTCTTTGTTTTTTCTTTGCTTTCACTCAAAAATGAACCACTGTATAGTGTAGGTTTTTTAAGTCAAGAACTTCTTTACACTTTGTGAATTTTTTTCTGATGATTTTGTAGTGTTGCAGAGACAATATTGACATAAAAATGTTGTTTGGCACAAGACAAATGAAACGGACCGTAAAAAATATATCTCACAGAAATGTTATGTTTTTTTGGAAATGTGAAAAAATAAAAATAATAAAATAAAACCATGGTTATTGGAATATAATATGAACTGACTTATATATATATATATATATATATATATATATATATAGATTTTTCACTTATAAAATAGATCATTCAGTGAAGACCGGGGTTGTGCCAATAAAAACAAGCTCGATGAGATTGATGTTCGTTCAACTCGTCGTGTGTTTATTTCGCAGGGGAACAAGTCAGCCCTTGAAATAAGGCTCGTCTGACCGCTGGCATTCCGGACGAACATTTATGTTGCCTTTGCGTATGATGAATTAGATTTAGAATTCCCGTACTATCATTGGATTGGAATGGTAATTTGTGAGCGGTATCTTGAATGTTTTAGTTTTTTTGTTTGGGGGGGGGGGTCATCATTGTGTCGCCCGACGTGAAAGTGTATTATCGCACATTGTTCCGGTTTCTTTTTGTTTGTTTTTTTTAATGCATTTGGGACCGATTATTTGCTTGTTGGCTTGGTGGCAGAAATAATGCACAAGCTACTTTTCTAAGACATTTTCTAGGCCTTTCCTCTTTTTATTGTTGCTCTTTCTTGTTTTTTAATTTTCACTTTTATTTTTATTTTTTTCCTCTTCTCTTCTTAAGTGACCTCAACTATTGCAACGCCACATTGTGTATTGTCGGCAGTTGAAACCCTTATTCCAGACATTTAATTTCCCTGATGATCTGCCAATCAAGTGCCTGCTTGGTAGTGAAACACGTGTAGGAAAAAACATTTAATTTGAATAAATAATATTTGTAAGAAAAAATCTTTAATGGTGATCATTGGTGTCCTGAAAGGAATGCTTTGGTAAGCCTTCATAAAATCGCATACATATATATATATATATATATATATATATATATATATATATATATATATTTAATTAATGATTTTAATTAAGAAACGTATTCTAAACAAGCAAGGCTACATGGCATTGCCCGGGTTAATAGTAAGTAATTTATTTTTATCAATAACAATGGACTTCCTACTGTTGTCACCCGTGAGGTAAATATTACTGTAAAATCCCAAAACAACTGATCACGGTAAAACTTACAAAAAGAAAACAACAAATACGTGACTTAAAAAACAAACTAATAAAGTTCAAAAAAATTTTTTTTTAATGTGCATCCAGTTCGTCTAGTAGACGGTTCATTTAGATAAAATTTAATAAATGATTTCTTCACTCCTCTCTTTGGTTTGGTGGATGACGTCATTGTTTGTAACATCATCCACTGTGCATGTTTATCCCCATCTCTGTTTTAATAGATGATGTCATCTAATGTGCAAAGGGACAAACAAGCAAGCAAGCTCTAGTTTTAGTAGTATATAGATATATAATATAATCTACAGACAGCTGTTTCGCTATATCATGGTTTTTCAGTGTTTCAAGCTGAGATTCGAAACCGGACCGTTTGGTCAGCAGTCTTACTCTGATGCTATTATGCTCATCATGAAGTAAGAAAAATTATAATGCTTATATTTGTTTATATTCACATTATCAACTGCCTAGAATGCTCAATTCTTTTATGAAGGGCAAAAGAGTGGTTGGTGAAGGTTGTTCAAGCAATGTATAGAAATGCTCAAAGTCGTGTTAGACCTAACTGCACATTTAGTGACAGCTTTAATGTTAAATTAGGAGTACATCAGAGTTCTGTACTGAGTCAGTTGATTTTTATTTGTGTCTTAGAAGCATTGTTCAGGGAGTTTTGTACAGGTTGTCCAGAAGATATGCTGTATGCTAATGGTTTAGTACTTGCCTTTTAAACAATGGATGACCTACTTGTTAAGTTAAAGACTTGGAGGAATGCTATGGAAAGTAAAGGTTTGAATGTGAATGTTACCAAGACCAAAATGATGATCAGTGGTTGTAGTGTTGGAAAGCTCTCAAAAAGAGGAAAATCCCCTGCTCAGTTTGAAGAAAGGGAGTTGGATGCAATTTAATCTTTTGTGGTACTTGTAAGCATTGGGTACACAAGAGAATAACCAGTTTGTGTGCAAGAAGTCTAAGGAAATGGAGATGGATGAGAACTCAGATGTGGAGAAGTATATCTGGATGGCGAATCTATTGAGGTTGTCGAGAAGTTTTGTTATCTTGGTGATACCATTGAAGCACAGGGTTGAACAGGTGCTAGTGTGATTGCAAGAGTTTAGAGTGGATGGAGTAAGTTCAGGGAACATCTGGCATTATGAGCCAGCAGTGTTACTACTGTTGACGGGAAGAATCTATCAGGCATGTGTACACAGTGTAATGATGTATGGAAGTGAAACCTGGCCAGTGAGGGTTGAGGATATGTGTTGCATGAAGAGAAATGATATGAGAATGATATGATGGACGTATAAAGTTTAGTTCTGATGACCTCAGAGGAAGGTTAAATCTGGACAGTATATGGAGAGGTTTGCAGAAGAGGAGACTTTGATGGTATGACCACATAAAAAACGGGTACTACTCCAGGAATTGCACCTAATTTCCGTGACTGCTCGGCCGCATCGATCCGACAGGTTGTGGAAGCGTCCGAGACCTGCCGAGTCGAAAACGATGCTGTCGAGACGAAAACGAAAAATCGTGCAAAAAAATGGAAGGTTGGCAGATGACAATATAATGCGATGAATATACGGAAAGAAAAAAAATGCATATATTTTAATAAAAAAATGAAAGAAATGAACAAACCATAGCTGAAGAACTATAAATAAACTTTTTTTTATTGTTTTCGTGGGCAAAATGAAACATTTTTATGTTTTTTTTTTATGTGTTTCTGTTACGTAAAGCAAAGAAGCCAATTTTACAATTAGGCAAGTTTTTTTATATATATATATATATATTTGGTGGGGGTGGCCGAAATACATATATTTTCTCAGGGTTTACTGCTACTTTTGCTGCCGCTTGTTTTGTTAGGCTGAGCGAAAGACTGTTATACGCCCTCCAGCAATCAGATACTACCGTGGTCCCAGGTACTGCTTGATTATTGGAAGGAGGGTTTCGGCATTCCTGTTAGGCACTGTCACCAGAAAACCCCCGATGACCCAGAGCAGCTGGAGAACACAGCCAGCATTGTTTTTTTTCCGGCGGTTGAATAGAGACTCGTCTATTTCCACCGTATGCCCTGGGTCTTTGAGTCGCCGAGGGTTGCGCGACAGACTTTTTTTTTTGTCCAGTTTTGTTTACAGCCTCGTTTTCGCTTCTGCGAGCTGCCCGATCGCTGCGGCTGAGCAATCACGGAAATTAGGCGCAAACCCTGGAGTAGTACCAAAAAACAGGTTCATAGATGTATAATAGTTGAGGTAGCAGAATCAGTTCACAGGGGAAAGCCAAAGAAAACATGGAAGGAAGTGATAGAAATGGACTTGATAGAAAGAGAGATAAAGATCTGCCAGAGATAGGTTGGTTTGGAAGTCAATTTCTTAAAGCCGTCCAATGCATGCCAGTATATTAACGGACGTTAAACCGAATATGATGATGATGATGATATAGCCACTTTTTATTGCCTCATTAGAATGCTCAACTCATGAGTGGCGAGCAAATGTAGTTATCCACAGACGGCTGTTTCACCGTATCATAGCTCTTCAGTGTGGTTAGATGTTGTGAGTCTTTGAAGAATGCATATAAATAAAATTTCTATCTTAATATGTTTTTTTTTCTTAGGTCGATTTGGTTTTAGATGTTGAGCGATTTCTGCCCTTTGGAATTCACAGGCGAAAAATTGTAAAAGTTCAAAAGGTTTACCCAAACCGTGTTCGTCGGTCTTTAATTTTGAAATATTTCCGGGTAAAAACTGTCAACGCTGACGATGTTCAACAAATTTTGAATCCGGAAATGGTAAGTTCTGCAAAACTTTTTGATTCTTTTGTTTCTCTTTTTTAACTTAGAAATTTATTTTTAGTCTTCGATCAAAAATGGCAGATGCGTTACAAATGGGCTAATGAACTTGTAACCTAAAAAGCTGTATGCTTCTCCCCCTCTCCTTCCTTCCCTCCCTCCTTACTCCATTCCTCTCTTTCTCCATCCCTCCTGCCATTTATCTCTGTCTCTCTCTCTCACTCTCTCTCTCTTTATCTCTATCTCTTTCTTTCTCTCTCTCCCTCTCTTTCTCACTTCTGTCTGTTTTAATAACAACACTAGTAGACTGACCCCAAATCGCAACATTTTGTTTTTTTGTACTAGGTTGGGTCTAGTCTACAACATACTCAAAGTTGGACAAGATCCGAGTATGGGAAAGTGTCAAATTTCGAATATGACTTGTTTTCATTTACAAGTCATTAGTGAAGGACTAACTCGGTCAGTTTTCATGCTAAATCAATACATCTTGGATTTTTACCCAAGTTTTCAGGGTCAACCTTTCACATGAAAGGGTTACCAGTGATGCCAAATAAACCCTTATACAATATCTATGGGTACCCCTACACTCATTACCCTTGTTGTATCCACCCTGATTCACTTACGTCACAGTACTTTTTCAAAACATTTAACTCCTCATCATCATCTTCCACTGGATCATTTTTCATATTGTTACAATTTCCGTCTTGCCAATGTCAACATGCACTTGTACATTCTAGTTCATGCCTCCTGCAGGTACACCTTAGATCATTGCATCCTTCTGAACAGTTGCAATGAATTATCTGAATCAGTGCATCTGGAGCAGGGCTTTTGTCCGTCATCACAGGAACAAGTTTGCTACCTTCCACCCCCACCCAGATGGCACCATTTCATCACTACATCCCATCCACTCCATAATCTGGTAGTAAGTCTGCAAAGAATGAAATTTACAGGAAGAGGGCGTTGGTGGGAGTCGTTCTGATGTGACGAACGTCTTAACTCTCGCAACTTTATTGCAGAGCATATTTTATCTAATAGATGGTCGGGAGTCGTTCTCTATCCACACTAGACAAAACTATCAGTGTCTTACAACCATTGATTTCCACAACATCCTGGCTTTGCTTTCGTAGAGAAAATGCTTTTGAACAGTCTGTCATTGTCTTTTCTCTCTTGACGATTCGTTGGTATCCCAACGTCTTTTCTATTCCAAATACCCTGGACACTGAATCGTATCCCGTAAAGGCATGCAGGAACAACAAGTCATTACAAACTGCTTCGCCAAGCACCTGCTTGAGAACCTTGATATTGTAGATGTAGGATTTCGCCTTGTCAGAGCAAAAGTAAAATGCAGTACATTTTGAAACATAGGCACGGAACAGCAAGAGAAAGTTTGTGTCTTCTCCAATGAGGGTGATTTATTTGAAAGCAGACATATTGATGGCTGCCTTTGCAATCTCAAAATCGGCATCTTCTTCCGCTTGAATAACATCACACTTTTTCTGCCGCATTCGTTCCATGATCATCTGGATCAGCACCTGCTTATTTGTCACATTTAACAAGAAGTCCTCCCTTTTTCCCAGCAAATTTTGTTGCCTCGGTAATGTTCACTTTTCTTGCATTCAGCTTTCGACTTTGCCGCTGATGAGTACAGTCCTTTATACATGATCCAACTTCATAACCATCAAACACGACAGTTGCTCTCCCATAGTGTCTAACAGTAAATGAGGCAAAATCATTTGCAATTGAGCTGTAGGTACTCCTCTCCTTCCATTTCAAACACTGAAGAAGAGATCCTCCATCTAGTACATTGTGCTCTCTGACTGGAACGGTTTGTGTCACAGCACTGTCTAATTGTGTTTCAACATAATTTCTGAGAGCTGCTGCCAGCTGTGGTTTGTCTGCTTGACGTAAGATGCTCTTTTCCTTCCAACAAAGACATCGGGTAGAGACAGAGTTCATAAGACATGAGATCATCCAGCCTTAGATCACCCATCTGGGAGACCACGAGAAAACTCTGGAATAAAAGTACTGGGTCAATGCTACAATCTGCAGAAACTTTGACATTCTTGCTCGATGCTAAAGTCTTTCACACTCTGTTTGTGAGAGTAGGAGAAACTGATTGTCCATCCATCTTCTGTACAATGTCTTATCCGATTTTGAAAAGGTCCTGAACATTGACATCCTCGTTAGCAGTAATCCCTGTGATAATATTGCATAACGATTCATCCCCTGAAAACGGCTTAAAGCTGTCTAGTTGCTCTGCAACTTTCCCGAGGTCTGTCTCATCTCTTCTCACCCGAGAGGCAGACAGCTCCTTATGTTGTTCACTTGTTGTGTAACTTCATGCGGTAAGTTATTGCTATTGATAAGGTTGTAAGCTGATGACATAGTGGACGACATGGCCCAAACAGTTCTCTGGTGCTTGGACATTCCACTACCCCGTGTGAGCTCACCATGGCTTTTGAGTGAGCGCATTAGTGTTTGCTCGGTGACAAGATCGGAGCCAAGACTAGCCCAGTATTGGCTACTGCGTCTTATTACGTGAAACCCAAACAGGAACTTTTGATGTACTGCAGGGTTTTCATTTTTCAAGGCATACATCTTCTGGAGATATAGACGAGCCGACTTCAGATAGTTTGGATGACCAGTGGCTGCGAATATTGGCAGGCAAGCGAAGACGGCACTAAGACGTAGTTCCCAAGACTCCACCCGATCAGCTGCAACAAGTGTCCTAGCAATTCCTAGCATGTGCTGATATTTTATCCATAGATTGCTGGTTTGGGAGGCCTTTACCAGTTCATCCCTTATCAGAGTTAGACTGTTGTAAATCCTACCGATGGAATCTGATTCCAACAATGACTTCAAGTCACATTCTCCAGTCTCCATCAGCATTTACAGCCGCTCAAGTTCCTCTACTTGGTCCTGAAAAACAGGTTTATCCTCCAAGATTTTGACAACAATCTGATGTGTGAGACACTGATCCACCAGCAGATGGCCACGAAATGCTTGTTGCCCTGCTTTTCCGCTCATCATGTGTACGACGGTATTTTCACCATATACCGTCTCCATGATCTCCTTGAGTCTACTGCCATTCAGCAATGTCTTATATATTCGCACTTCTTATGCATCAGGTGCATCATGCCTTGCCAGCTGGGAGTAGTCTGGTTGAGTGAAAAAAAACTTTGATGAGTTTCGCTGCGGTTTTGAGAATTGCTCGTTTTTGTGCTTCCTTATCATCTGTCAGAGGTGAATTGTAGTATGAAGAATGTCACAGGTTTTTTCCCTAAATGTCACAATATTTGCGACACCACAGCGGCCTTTGGTCACAAATAAAGAGTTTTCATATCGACTTATCAGCTTTTCCTTGAGGTACTGATTTCCATATGCCGTTGATTTACTACCTCGTAAGTATTCTCCCATTTAAGCGACAAGGTCCGATATCGTTATCTGTTCCTCATCGTTTCCTCCAAAAATACACACACCCTTTCGAATACTTCATCCTGATCGCTGTCTTTTGGTCTTCCACTTTTTCGTCGTTTGGTTAATTCAACTGACGTGAACTGTCTTGGAATGCTTCGTATTGTATGGAAGTTGACGTTACATGACTGGTGGTACACGCATTCTGCAGCATGAAGATCACCACCAAAATACTTGATCCGACCTTGAATAGCAGTGGCCCACTGATCTCCTCTTGTTTTGCAATGAACCAGGATAGTTTGAGCAAATGCATGTCTTCACATAGCAAATCTTTCCCTCACTTTTTCGTGTATAATCTTTTTTCGTAGTATCAGTTCCACAGAAAAAGTAATGCGTTTTACTGTCATATCGTCCCAGAGAAACACGGGCGCCCCTTTTTACTGGGGTAAAACGTGGTCTCTTTGGATTTTTCAGTTGTTTTCTCAGGAATCCTATACCCTATAAAACAATGTAATTTATATATGGAGGTAAGGGGCTTGATTAACTGAAGACAGTAATAATTCACCACTGGTACCCATATAAAAATTATCACCCATATGTCTGTTTGTGAACCTGGGTGAGTGCAATAAGGGGTTTAAGGGTATGGGTACCAATGTGGATGTAATGAGGGGTTTAGGGGTCGAGTACCCCTAGATATGGTATAAGGGTTTATTTGGCATCACTGGTGACCCTTTTCATGTGAAAGATTGACCCTGAAAACAAGTAAAAATCCTAGATGTATTGATTTATCATGAAAACTGACCGAGTTAGTGCTTCACATGTAAATTGAAAATGACTTGTAAACCAAAACAAGTCATATTGTAAATTTGACACTTTCCTATACTCCGAACTTGTCCAACTTTGAGTATGTTGTAGACTAAACCCAGCCTA